>CAJNOP010000143.1:0-167587 GCA_905250075.1 Rotaria sp. Silwood1 | reverse complement strand
GTAGTTTAGATACAACAGTAGTCAGGAACATCATCCTGCATACTATAGCCACCAAATCTCACTTGAATCATAAAGCAATCGCCAACAAGCAATGAAAAACTATTCAACTGTTGATGAAATGCGTGCATATTTTTTTGGATAACCTATAAAATTTCTCAATATGCGATCCAGAATAGCATGATTACAACAAAATAAATTTCAAGAGTCATTGTAATTTTAACAATTCTGTCGCTCACAATTGAATAAGATATTTTCCATGACGCAAACTGTAACACATTCAACTGATAACATATGCTCATGAAACATCTACTTATATTCAAAACATCCTACACACGTAACCAAAACATCATCATATTGAAAACTTATGCAACAACAAGCCGTGATGATCATCTCAAATCGGATGATCATTTTCGAATTTGTGCTAGTTTACTACGACATTTACAAAAGTTAAAATATATTTTTTTATAACAACTCGACCAGCTGTATCGATTATTGGCATTTAAAAAATTGCACAAATTTACAATCGCTTAATGTAAGTACGCGTAATGTGTAAGCTAATTAGATATTCACGAGATTTATGCGTAGCCTCTGGCAACACAGTTGTTGAGTCCATTTCTAAAGCTTTTAGGTGAGAGAAGTGTTGATTGGTACGTTTTTGTTGTTTTTGATTGTTTTTGGGTGCTTAGTTTTTGAATATAGTTGAGTGCAAAGCTCATACGGCCATATATCTTTTTTTGTAAGTTATGGTTGCCATGTAAAATTCTTTGGTATTTGGTGGATGGACGTAGGTATTTTCTGCTCCTTATATGCTTAGCTGAATATGCAAATGATTCTGATTGGTCGTCCGGCTAAGTTCACACTGGTTAATACAACAAGTTCGGATTATATACGACAAAAATTTCGTAGAAAATTATATATATTTGAAGAACAATGTGAACTTATTAGTTATTTAGCTGAAAAAACAACTGTACATTATAAGCCATCAGAAAAACGAACACTAGAATATAATGTCAAATATGAAACATTTTTTGCCTTACGACAAAATGTGCCTACATTAAATTGGTTAACATCAAAGCAAAAAGAAACAGAGAAGAACATTTGTTTTATGCCTTAAATAAATTTAGTAAAATCTTATTTTTTACTCTCAAATGTTTTTTTTTATTTTGACAAAAAAATGAAGCTTTTAAACAGCTGCATCGGCTAATAACAGACATGACACTAACATTTGTTTTTGATTGTGCTAAAATTGCTGCTGAAACAAGACGTTCAGCAAATTTTTTGTGCTAATTCAAGACGAAGACAATGTTGAGCTGATAAAGAATTCCATATTTCTTGATGAATATTATCTTCAGAACATTGTACTGCACGATTACGTGTAGAAAAAAAAAACATTTTCATTATTACTAAATTGATTTTCTTCTTCAATTAAATATAACATTTTATTTCTACAATCAGCTATAGTATCATCATCATTTGTTAAATAAGGGGTATGTGTTACTGTTCCATATCTTTCAAGTACAGATTGAAGTACTGTTTCCATACGACTAGGTGCTGGCATATGATGTGCTGGTAAACACTATTTAATGGAACATAGAAATTTTTATGAAATTAAAGTTCTTTTTTTTTCTTGTATTACTTGTATAACAATATCAGCAACAATATCATATTGAAGAACTTGCCAAAGACCTTCTGTAGCTATTATGATGCATTCTAATGATGGATCAATTTCATATGTCCAATAATAAGGTGAATTGATAACACATTTTTTTATATCTTTATCATCATGATTACCTAATCCACGTGTTGTTTCATGTATTCCAGCAATTACATCATTTTCACTTATTTTTACACCTAAATTGTATATATTAATGCACACAAATGAAGTTCTTTTTTTTTGTTTTAAGAAAAAATGTTATTACCTGTTTCTAATATTCTTTCACATTCACGTTTATTTATTAACGTATGTTTTTGAGACATTAAAACAACTTCACCAGCTTGAATACCTAATGCTTCAACATTTTCTTTAAAAAAATGAAAACTATTTTCTATAAGAAACAACAAAAAACAGAAATTTATCACAATTAGCGATATGAATATGACCAAGAATAATATGATTTTTTTATCATCATCATGATTTTCTATATCAACTAATAAATCTTCAATTTTATCATTAACTACAACAACAGCTGTAAATGTTGATGTACCACTCCAACGAACACTTGATGTTTCATGAATACCACGTAATAAAAGATGATCCATTTTTATATAAGCCAAACGATATACATCACCAATATTTTTTATATTAAAATATTCACTGTTTGTATCAACCATACGTGTATAAAGACGATTGATAAGAGTTTGTTCAGCTTCGGAACTATTTATATCATTTATTAATTTAGACATTTCCATTAAAATAGCTTCATGAAGATGTTCTCGACATAATTGTACTAGCCGCTTTTCCATTATAACCATCAAATAAACCAATATAAGAAAATTTTTCTTTACCACCGAAAATTAAATGAAATGCTTTATTATTTTATATGTATTATTCAGAAAAGAGTTGAAACATCGGTTCTCGAGACACGACGATGTTGTTTGTTTTCTTTCGGTATCATAAAAAAAAATATAAGCATAAAGCATAAGACGAAGATAGCAAGTGATGCATACTGATTTTATATTGGTGTATATGACATACGAGTGTACCAGGTTTCTATAAGAAAGTAGCATGTGAGTTAATAATAAAATAGTATTGAATCTAAGAATTAGATAAAAAATAGATGACAAAATATTTTTTTTCTATTTTTCCTATTTTTCATACCGAAACAATCAATAAATCTCATTGTATCTTCCATATCAGGTTTATATTATATATTTTGATTAGTATACATATCAATACTAAGAAACGTTCGATTAAGTGGTGTAAAACTTATACCTAAGATAATTAGTATTATCTACAAATATATATTTTAATAAGAAAATAAAAATCACCTTGTACATTCGATGCTTCATGATTATCATATATACATGAATTATCTCCATAATAATAAGGTTCAATAATTCGTTTTATAATTTGAAATGCATCATTAATAGTTTTAACATATTTCAAATAAGATTCTTCAGATATTCTTAAACGTTGCATACGTTGTATAAGTAAATCTCGACGTTTAAGTACTACATCTATTCTATTTTGGCATATCCTTTTTTTTTATAAAAAAAACTTTTTCAAAAAAAAAAATAAAATAAATCGAAGTTTTTTTACTTTGAGTTTAAATAATTTTAATGCATTATGATAAGCTGTATGAATTTTCAATTCACTGATATTTAAAAAAAATTTACATATGTCACATAATATAGTTATATCTGGTTTTTGTATAATCAATTATATGACCAAGAGCACAAGTAGCTTGAGAAAAATGTAGTAAATATTAAAAGTTAATTTATTGAGTAGTCTTACTAGGACCACGTTGACTTTATGTAGAAGAAAAATTATGAAGCGATTCTTCTTTTTGTAATCCTGATTCGGATTCGGAATCAAACATTTCTGAAAATGCAAAATAGAAAAAATAGATTCCTAAACCATTGTCTATCATGTTTATTAAAACAAAAAAAAAACATAATTATTCAATAGCATAGTAATTTGCACGAGGTTTTTCAAGATCGTGAGGTATAAAAGCTATAGGTAATAAATCTTGAAATTTATATATTTTTGATTCATTTTTTGTATTTATAAGATAAACATCTAAATCAAGACCAAATTCAGCTAATGTTTGTCGACATGAACCACATGGACCAGTAAAATCTAATTCAACATTCCTAAACAAAAAGAATTATATAGTGATAACTTTTTTCTTCCTGTTTAAAGATAAACTTACCATGTAATTGCAATTGTTTGAAAAGATTGTTCACCTTCAGATACAGCTTTAACAATGGTTGTACGTTCAGCACAAGTTGATAATGGATATGAAGCATTTTCAACATTACATCCAGTATATATTTTTCCAGTTGATGTTAATAAAGCTGCTCTTACTCTATTCAGTTAACACGAAAAACATATATCATGTAAATAATATCAAATCATACCGAAAGTATGAATAAGGACAATAAGCTCTATATTTAGCCAAACGAGCTTCATCAAATAATTCTAAAGAGAAAAAGGTTTTACTAATATAGTAATAAAATTGTTTTTATTTAAAAATAAGTTATGCTTTTTGAATGTTATGTTTCTAAGAAACACAACCTTTTCTTTTTTTTTTTAAGTATTTTTTATTGTTCGATTCTATTAAATATAAAATTAACCAGTAAAATATCCTGAAGGAATCAAATTATAAATCAAATATGTCATCACTAAGGCGGTCATTTCGAAAACATATTTATTTAGTGTCTCTCTTTAATGGTATTCTTCGAATATTACGATATCTATTAGTTAACAAATCATCGGATAGAATCATTATTGTTCGTCAGGCTCAATGATCGAGTTGGTCTAGCTTTCACCAGATCTATATTGTATTTCATTTACACTACGGCCGGTCATTTTTCTATTGTTTAAGTATAATATATAATAGCGTATTATTTTACTTCACAAACATTCATTTGAAAAAATTTTCTTTCGAACGAAACACTGATTTTTTTTCCTTGTAGAAATGACTGATGGACTCGAGCTTTTCGTGAATTTTCTCAACAACTTTGAGATCGGAAATTTGAAAGAAGCTATTCAAGTAAGTGGGCAGGATTATTGTAATCCATAGTGACTGCTATTGATAATTTTAGACAATTACTATTATTGTTGATCGTTATAAAGCTCCAATAGCAGACAACGATAAGATGGTTCTTATTCGATGTTTAAAATATCGACTACAAGCTAATTTTCAAGATGAAAATTATAAAGGTAAGCAATTAATTTTTAGAAATAAATCAAATCCATGAATAATAGTAATTTTCTTGATTTTTATCTGATTGCTTGATATATTCTGATTCAACACTTATAGAATCTTCTTGCCTTTTCGCTAAACTAAAGTTTTCTTTAGATACTTTAACTGATCTTGAACAACTGATTCGTCTCGGATACCAAGTTCATGATGATGAAATATTACATTCAATATTTATGTAAGTTAACAATTTGATTTCAAACAATATCCACAAACATTCTTTAGTGAAAGTCAATTCAAATGTTCCATTGTCAATGCAGTGAAAGAGCTGGAAGCAGTCCACAATAAATGTAAGTACATCTGTCTTGAGACTTCATATGTATTATCGAACATGACTCGTAGGAGAGTATCATCTTGCTTTGTAACGCTAATCAAACCGTATTAGGTATTTATTCCATCTGTAATTAAATAATCGTTATGATTTGAACACAAATTGTCACTTGCTCTTAAAAGTTTATCAGAATCACAGAAAATTATCATACGCGTGAAATGTTTTTTCCAATAATATTCTCGACTAGTTCATTCTTATATATTGAATCTGTGAAAACATGCTCTAAATTCTCTTTCAACTACTTGAAACTAAAGACTGCTATATGCCACTCTTCCTAAGATATTCATTTTACATTGGCTTATTTTATTTTGAGTCCAACATTATTTTCACGCTTTATAAGCATCTTTCACACAATTTTTTTTTTATTAACAATACACTTAATTTGTCAATTTATTTTAGTTAAGTCAAAATGATACTCGAAACGCTTGTCGAAATTTCAAAAGTTTAACCACAGGTCTTTGTTTGTCGAGTAAGTTACATAAACTTCAAAATTCAATTGAGATCAATCGAAAACAATAAAGGAAAAAAGCTTTTGATTTCAGACTAATAAAACACATAATTTAATTGAAGTAATGCAGTGAGCTTTATACTTGCTCATGGGTAATGCTGAAAGATTTTTCATATAATTCCACGTTTACTTTTTTTAAATAAATATATTTATTAACTGTATTTGTTTTTTGTTTCTAGAAAATCAACAAAACGAACAACTACAGATTCAAGAAGTTGTAAAAGCCAAAAAACTTAAACAAAAAAAGATGCATATTTGTGTACATTCCGAATATGGTGTATTAGGTTTATATGCTATTATGTGAAAAAAAATTCTTTTTTCAATATTTAACCAATTAGATTGATATTATTCTACTCTTCCATTGATTTAATCCTTTTACCAATTATTGTGTAGATTAATTTATTTCTTTATTCTATTTTCTCTTGGTGTTCTTGAATCATGTTGAGCTACAAAAATATCAATAAGAAAACATTGATTAATTACCAAAAATAATTTAATACAAAATGAAAAACAATATCTATTCATAAAGATATCAATCATCTGAAGGCATTGATTGCTTTTATTATGTATATATATACCTCTTCATTATCAATAAATGAAAATATTTTAATAGATGCTTCATTTATATATTCATATGATACAAATGAAATTTTGTATATTATTATTAGTGGAACAATTTCTATTGAATATTATCAATGAACAGAATTATTTTCAATAGATGTAAGGTAGAATAGAAAATTAGATGAACAACTTTTTTTTGAGAATTTGCTTTTTTTTTTAGATTTTCTTACAGATGAACATGCTCCATACAATAAAATAATCATATGACTTATTTAATATAAAACAATTTCCACAAGCATTTATTAACGAATCGATATATGAATAATTTGAATCAAACACATGTTTATTTTGTTGCAATCTTCAAGATCTAAAATCGTGTGTGTATATTATTGTCTGTTCATTATATTTTTGTAAAATTTTTATCAAAAAGTCAGATATCAAAAAAATAACTTAATGTTTATTTCACATGTAAATGCTTTATGTGAATAGTATTTGTTTTTCTTTGTTTAAAATTGTTTTATTTAATCAAAGAATAAACTTGTTTTTTTCCATCTTTTTCATATACAAAATTTTTTTGTATTACTAATACAAAAGTAAAGATAGTTGTACTATCGATTATCGAAATGGCTCAACATATGAAATTAGTAGAACGATTAAAGATTAAATATCAACAAAAATTCTAGTGTTAAAAGTATTAAGTTTAAATAAGAGATTTTTTTAACTGCATGCGAAAATTATAGTAATATAGTTATTTCGTTAAATAAGTAAGATATGAACTAAATAATGGTAGTATTTGTTTATTAGAATAATTATTAAAAATAAAAATAAAAATAATAATCTCTTCTAAACAATGCTGCCACATATATTTATTCATAAATTATTTTACATTTTTTTCATTATTATGCTTCAATTGAATCCTTCAAACAATTGTTTTAATATGTTGTAATGATAAAATGAAGTCTGAAGTACACTTACTGTATTGATTTTTCCAATTAAATTATGAAATATTATTTCATTTTAATTGTAAAAGAAACAAATCGATTGGAAAGCAAACGTATTAAATGTAAGAGAACGGTATTATTTTGTAAGCTTTAATTTATTGTGTTACTGTTGATTTATTTTGCTGGGATTTTTTTTTGGTAGTACTAGATTTATGTTGCAATAAAAAAATTTATTCTAATTGCATTAATCGTGAATTATGGTTTTGAATTCGTTTTGTGATAGAACAAGTATTACATTAAAAATTTCTCTGTTTTAACAGCTTCTCTGTTATTATGAGCTAAGAAATCGATTTTGACATTTTCAACTGTAATTCCTAAATCAATCGTTTTTACAATGATCTATCTCCAAAAATATGTTAATAATAATGAATGGTTTTGTTAATTTGTACACTATCGAATTTACCTATTATCTTCAATTCATATTTAAATGATTGAGCAGCATTTTTTCAGCATGAAGAAATATCGAAATAAACTTCTTCGTTTTCGTTCTCAATCTCTTGATGATTATGAAAACAGGCTTCGATTTATTTCAAGAGTTATAAATGATGCAATTCTTTATTATAATGAAACAAAGCAACGCTCGTAATCATCAATTTGTTCTTCAATTATGACTCAGTAAATCATATAAGTTCTAAAAAGCTATGAAAATTCTGATATAATTCATGTCTATAGCTTCTTGCTTCTCGGCTATTACACATTCGCAATATTTTTAGTTCGATACTACTGTTTCTATCAGAATCATTGGGAAAATAATGCTGAATTCCATTTTGAAAAGTTTTCTGCGGAGAAACGCCTTGATGAAATAGTCTATTATCAAAATTTTAGATATTTCTGTTGGTGTTTTTCTGCAACAAGATGTCAGAATCTGCTATTGTATGTTATCAATATTTGAAATATAGTTTTACTATGACACTATCTTTAGATAGAAACAACTAGACGATCTGAAATGTTTGCAATGAGGTATCCTCATTAAGATTTTTCTGGTTTCAAAGTTTAATTTGAAATTCAAAGGTCATCTTTTTTTTTAGCACTCCTGAGAAAAGACTGGCTATTGTAGTACAAAAAATCATTTGTAAATTTATAGTAATGATAGTGGCGTCATTAAGAGTTTTAAAACCAATAGACAAACTTCTATCGTATCAAAAAAACAATGAGCAATATACGCAAAGTTTTTAGATATGGTCCAAATTTTTTTACCACAACAGAATATAAATTATAATAAAAAAGATTCAAAAAACTGAAATGAAGTTCTTTAATAACATAATAAAACAATGTTCTTTTCAAGGTCGTTCTTGGGATAGTACATTTGAGCTGAAATTTTCAGGGATGATTCAGTCTGGTGAGATATGATTTTGCTAAAAGTTTGAGCCCTATTAGCCATATAAGTCGGCGTTCCAGCTGATTCATGACCCATTTTTGGAATGACTAAAACATTCAATTTTTCTAATTGGAGAGTGTGTTCTGAGAAAAACAATAAACAAATTTAGAATTGAGTTTTTTTATTCGAATCCAGAGAAAATTATATTACAATGGTATATTACTAATTCATTCCAGTGGATCGTTTTAAACTCCGTAAGAGATAAAGGTAGTAAATGCCATCTGGCTTGCTGAATCATATAAAAATGTCCTATTCAATACTAATGTAAGTGGCAATGTAGTTTTTGCAAAACTGAAAATCTTTAAAACCACGAAAATTTCTAGGCAAATATGATGATTAAATCATCTTTAAGAGTCTATCAAAATTAAATTGAAAAAAATACAAAACTAACAAAAAAAAATAATCAACTGATTATTTATTAATAAATTTTTAATTGAATTGACAAATTATCTAATATAAGGTGGACTTTTTTTTAGCTCCTAGTAAGACTTTTTAAAAATATATTGATAACTTCATTTAAATCATAATTTCTTTTTCTACATTATCAAAACAAGGATATTTTACTATTTGAAATTGTTTGTTTACTTAGTAAATGTCCAATATCAAGAAAATTAAAAAACTTTGCCATCCTCGAAGTCACAATAGCTTCTTTAAATAAACTATATATATGTTTCAATAATCATAACATTAAATCAACTAGAAATAAAAGGAAAACAATAAATATGATAAACAAATAAAAATCTAACTAAGAGTAACAATCAAATTAAATATCATTCAAACTCGACAAGTCAGCAATACATATATACAAATTGTTTATCATGTTGAATACCTTTTTGAATCATAATTTCTTGTATTTTACCAGTTTCATTTTCATTTTCAACATGTAAAAAAAAATGTAAATAAAAAGATTTTCTTCATATTGTCTAATGTCAATCAACATGAATGTATTTTCATTATCAAAACATCTAATAGATAAAATATTTTTAAAAGATAAAATAAATTCGTATTAAATGTCCATAGATGCGTTAAATCTAATAGAATTTGTTTATTGGTAATTTCATTGTACGTAAGAACAAGATCCGAACTAAGATACGAGAATGTTTCAAATTCATTTATTAATAAATAGAATTCGATAATGGTTTTCTATTTTAATGAAAAAATTGAAATGTACAAACAATTGTTTGATTTTGTTGATTGACTATGAATATAAAGACGATATAAATTGCAAACAAGAAATATCTTAAAAATAAATAATAATGCAGAATATCAAAACATTTTTCAATTTAAAGTGATTAATTCAAATTATATTTAAGTGTGTGTAAAGATTCATCGATTTTACATCAAGATAAATATTTCATATCTAAATGAATAATTGATAATGATTTATTACCCAAAATAAAGCAAATACAAGATGATTTCTATTATGTTGAATTTTGAGAACATGAGAAAAAGAATATTTTGAAATGTCAATTCAATAAATAAGTGTTAATGTTGATAAAATATTGTCGATCGGATATTGAAATAGATAATGATGATGATGTTCGATATCATGAAGATAACGTACGAACATAATCAGGTGCAAAAAAAATGATTTAGTTTTTTTCTTTAAGATGATCTTGTCAATGAGCTTTTTTGTTTATTGTATTTTAAGACAAGAAGATTGCATTCATCTATGATTATGAATGCACATATGTAAAAGATCTTTGTTTTTACAGTGATTTCACACAAAATGGACGATTAGTTGATATAGATGATCTGCAACATTTCGTCAAGAAAGACGTTGACTCTTTCAATTAAAATCTATTATCAATATATCTGATATTTATTATTGATCATCTAAGAAATTGAAATGATAATCTAGTATTGGTTTTTTTTTCTACTGGATTTTCTTTTGAGAAGACTGTACTTCGAGTATAAAAATAATAAGAAAAACCTTGAAAAATATTCAGAAAACTACTTGATATGGCATAGAAAGAAAAGGAGAATAGACATGGTAAAATTCTATATTCGTTGATCTATCAAGCTGATGAATAAGAAAAATAATATCATCTCATAACATCAATTGTCGACAAAAAGAACACTAACGCTTTGTGCTTTTGTTTAGGATTTCAAATAAACAAAAACCAATTTTTATTTTATATTCATAGATGACGAATGGAAGAAATGAAAATATTTGCTAAATAAGAACGAAATGAACGTTTAGCGGAATGATAAAGAAAAATTGAAGTTGGTGGACCAGTTGATGATGAAGATGAAGTTGATGAAAAAGATTTTAATGGATTTAGATTTGAATCTTTGTTTTTATAATTTATATTTATATAGAAATGAAACAAGCGATACTTTAACATAGAAAGTATGAATCCAAAAAAAAGACGATTTTATTGATAAAATTCCAGAAACAATACCAGAAGGTAATTTTTACGTTTTCGAGATTCAAACAAACATTTGTGAATATAAGTTTGAACATCCTTTCATTAGTGGCACAAAAAAAAACTCAATCCATTTGCTCGAATACTAATAGAGATATTCAATTTTTTTCTTTGTTACCTTACTTATGGGATATCCTGTATTAATTTCGAAAGTGCTTTAGCAAGGATTTATAATTTTAAACTTGCTTATGAAAATCATATATGTTTTCTTTTTTTCTAAAGAGGATGAATCAATGAGTAAAGAACCTGACAAAAGATAAATCAAGTGGTATGTTTTCTAGAGATTTTTTTTTTTTGTTATCTATTTCTATTGAATAAAACTATTAAAATAAATAGTTGCCTTAGGACTTGATCTTAATTGTGCTCAACCATCTATATCACCAATACCATTATATCAAGAAATTTTACCACCAGCTGATATTGAACAAGCTCGTAGTGATATAACACGTATAAATGATGTAATGAAAACAATATCAAGTATTTTATAATCTTGAACCAATTTATATTGAATTAATGAAAGAAGATGAAGAAAAATTAAAAACAAACGAAGAATTATTTCAAGAAGCTTATGATGCACTTGAAAGTATATATAATATTCTACAAAAAATTCTTTTTTTGTTTTCTATGTAAAATTTTTCTTGTAGAACAATTTAAATATGCCTTACTTGAACATGAGGGTATGGGTGTGGGCATAAATGAGAGAAGTACACCCACACCCACACCCTTGTTGTAACTTTGCTAGTACAAGATTAAAAAGTAAATAAAATAGGTTTTCATCAAAATTTTATTTATGATCTATTGATCAAATGGGTGTATAATAGTATTCGATTTTGTAGAGTTCATTCGTTGAAAGCAATTCAAAACAAAATAAAGCAAATGACTAAATTATATAGCATTTGGGAACGTCTCAATTCGATTCCTAGTTGGAAGAAAAGTCAGAACTAACATATACATAAATGGTGCAGAAAAATAATGAAAAATATGGTTTTCAAGATAGTAGTCGAATAGTTTCTGTGGCTTGGATGAACACCGTGTGCTATTTTGATTTCAAGCATTTAATATTCATTTGATAGCTCTTTCTTTGTTGTATTCAAAACCATAAAAAATTTCTGGGATCATTAGAATTAGCATAGAAATATAGATTGCAATGAAAAAGAGAACAAGAGAAAAATGCGAAAAAAGCAGTAGGGTTGATCTAGTTTCGCGATTGTTGTACCTAGAAAATGAAGGGTGATGCGAGGATGACATATGCAGTTTTGTAGAGAGCAATTCGCTCTATCAGTTGGTATATTACTCGAAAAGATTGTGAGAATTCACTGTGGAGAATGATCAAATACTAACTTACCAAATTTAAAAAAAAATTTTTTTTTCTAAACCTGTTGAGGGTGCTTTCAGTTTGTACTTCATAACTTTTCATCGGTAAGTCAGAATGAGCTAAAATTTTGGATTTATAGATTTCTCACTTTGTTCTCTCATTTCCAATGATAAAATATAGGGGTGAAATTTTTCGAGAGTATGACCATGTTCGATGGAGTCGTGGATCGTCTCTTAATAAACGGTTTTACGGAAAATAGTTTGTTGGTAAAAACTAACTGTTAAAATCAAAAGAAACATGAGAAACTATCAATTGTTTCTATATAATTTGATTCAGTAGTTTTGGAATAATTATTTTATTTTGTATATATCATCAATGTTCTGGCTCTTCTTTTTCATTGACAAGTTTACTTGTTGAAATGTTTCCGACTGGTTAAGATTTGTAGTCAATTAGTAGTGCTATTTTTCTATGACTGTTAAATGTCGGATGTATCGCTTTCTTGCTGGTTGACATCACATATCTTTTTCTTTTTCTGTTTTCTCTCTTTCATCCTTAATATTTCTATGTATACTAAATATTCAGCTAGATAACACAATTAGTATATCTGTTTGTAATTTAAAGATCGTTGAATTCGTAAACGTCTCACAGAATTATAACGAAGACTTCTGGTTTTCTTTTACAAATTGAACAAACTTATTCATTAACAACAGCAAAAGAAGAAAGTGTTTTTTTTTCATTATAGTATTGCCTACTAAACTGTATCAGTAAGTATTTTGATTCAGAATATAATGCGTGCACGTTCGAACTCATCCTTTATACATAACTTTCAATATATATGTATATCTGTTAAAAAAGAAAAAAGAGAACATTTACATCATATTTTCAACAATATAGATGCACTTGATTATTATGATAATTCTATTTAGAAAACAGAAACAAAACATACAACTTCAAAAGGATTATTATTCAAGTGAAGGACACCATTGTATTGATTTTTTCATCGCCTATATAATCATTCATGTATGTTGTTAACACTTACCTAAGTAGCTTATCAAAATTAAGTCAAGGAAGAAAAGTGTAAAGTCAAAAAACAAAATAAATAAAAAGAATGCAATATTGAAGCGGTTATTAATATGCATGCAATTGAAATTTGAATAACGATAGACAAATATTACTTTATTGATTGTATATTAAACAAAAAAACCTTTTATCTTCCGTCAAATATGGTTTGTCGAAATAAAATTGAATTAAGTATTTGGCAATTCTGTTTCTTAATATCTCTTTTATTAATATCTGTTGTTATTGCTATAATTGGTTGGTTTCATAAAATAGATCCAATTGTATATGATAGATCCACACATAAACATATGACTCAAATTAATAATGTTACATCATTTGTTGATACCGATCAAAAATTACATTCATTTCTTGATGAAATTGGTTCACCACCTAAACTTAATAATCCACATTCATATATACAATGGACATTTCTTCAAATGAATGATGTTTATGAACTTATACCATTAAGTGGTGGTAAAAAAGGTGGTTTAGCTCGTGTAGCAACAATACGAAAATTACTTCTTCAAGAAAATCCAAATACAATTACAATTCTAGCTGGTGATGTTGTTAGTCCATCAGCTTTAGGTATGAGAAAAAAATATTTATTTTAAAATTATCAAATATGATAAAATTGGTTTCTTTCATTATAATTTAAATGAGAAGATTCTAGCAATATTTTGTACGTAAAGTATAATAATAACAAGATGGAATAATCTATGATATGTAAATACATGAAAAAGACAGCTGTCTTACGTTTACTTCTATTTAATTAAGATCATCTAATGAATAAACAAATCATTCGATTGATTTTGTCGTTATCATATTGAGTATAGTCAGCTATATTTCATGCGTTTTTTTGTTTATCAAGATCAGTATCTGTCTCTTTTTTTCTACATGCAAACCGTTATCATATGCATTATATTAATAAATTGAATACAGCTGCTATATACGTATACTTTTCAACAATTATTTATTAGATATCTGGTGAGATACATATACAACAGCATATTTTGAACTAGTAGAACCTCCCCAAAAAATGAATTTAACAGTCAAACTATCGAATAACCACATCAGTTGTCTTTACATAGCTCATTATCATTAAATACAATTGAATTCGTCAGATTCAAAACAATATGTTGCGCATCCATGAAAGCTGTTGATTTTTATAATATTACAAAGATCATTAATCATAATTAGAATGTATATATTCTAATACATTCTATCAATACAATGGATAAATTTGTTATTTTGGTTTATTATTCTTGTCAACATATCATAACAGATAAAGCTAATTGAGACTTTTCTGTACTTTAGAAATAGAAATAGAAAAAGAGAAATATGATCGACAGTTTATTATTGACACATGATAATGTTTATAATAACTTTTCAGCAATGTCATCATTTATTAATGTTTGTTTATACGATACCTAGCAAGGGAAATTTTCCAACTGATAAAACGCTTTTGAATCAGGATTATATGAATTTAAATGAACTATGGATAGATTAACAAGAGAGATACTGCAGTTTGATGGTATTTTGTAAAATGAATGCCATGTTCTAGAAAAATTAATTCTCGAATTTCGACTCGAAACTTTGTACAATCAAATGTCTTCACGAAAATAGTTTATTATGAAACTTTCAGGTCTTTAAAGTTTCTTCCATCTTAAAATAATAGCATAAGATCGGTTGATTTATATGAATGATGTAAAACAACACTCTATTACCGTAGTTGTATCTTAGGATACAAGCAGCGACGAGATCTGCAACATTGACAATAAACTTTTCATATTAAAGTTTCTATCTATGCAAAATTTCAAACAAAAAATTTGAAAATCATTTTTTCCGATTTTTTCGAAGTTTAAACCGAACCAATCTCATTCCTATTCATAGCTTATTGAAGTCTACATAGTACACATACTCTCGACTTTCTTGATAAGAGACGAGCTGCATTTAATGTAGAGTTACTTTCGAACATATGTTCAATGCCGTCACATACAATGTATTTTATTTGAAAAGACGATAATGGATAAGACTGTTTTTTTTTTTTATTCTTAAAATGTTCCATCTTTTTTGTGTTTAAATCAATTCAGTAACGACATTCGATAACAGTGCAAACATTTATTTTGCAACGTCTCTGGATCAATTTTTGAGTCACTTCGCATCTTTCTATACTCGACTATGCGTACTTTAACTATTTTAACCAGCTCTAGTTTAATAATAGATCTCGAACAGGGAAAAAAAATGTTCTTTTTTCTAGCTTTCAATTATTTAAATATTTCTTTTCTATTTGAATATTAAAGGTAATAGCATTGTAAATGGATCAATGCTAAATGGAAAACAAATGATTGCTGCCTTGAATGTACTTGGTCTTGATTATGCAACGTTAGGTAATCATGAATTTGATTTAAAAGAATCATCAATAAGACGTCGTTTGAATGAATCACGATTTCAATGGATAGCCTCAAATGTTTATGAACTTAATTCAACCAAACCATTTCATACTGTCATACCATATAAAATTATAACAATATCAAATATAAAAATTCTTCTCATTGGTTTAACAATTGATGAGAATACAGGACAAGCAACATCTAAAACTTATGTTAATATAACATCTCAACATACTTTACCACAATTTACAGCAAATTATATAAAATATCTTCGTTATGAATTAAAATTAGAATGGGATGTATTTATTTGTTTAACACATTTAAATATGCAAAATGATATTGAAGTAGTTGAATATAATCCTGCTATTGATGCAGTTATGGGTGGACATGACCATGAAAATTATTATTTAAAACGTGGATCAAAATATACACCAATATATAAAGCAGATGATAATGGATTTACTGTATTTATTCATCGATTTGCATATCAACCAACAACAAAACAATTATTAATTTTTTCTAAATTAACACCAGTATCACCACTTTTTTCAGAAGAACCTGAAACAGCTAAAGTAGCAAATTATTTTTATCAAGCTGGTTTACAAGCCTATAGAGATGATGGTAATTACTAGATTAATCATACGTTTTTCGATTTATCATGTACTTTATATTAAAAATTAATAAGATATTTGAAATCATTGCAAAAATCTAGATCAACTTAAATATATTTGGATAAAATTTGTTTTTTTTTTCTGCGAAAAATTTGGTTGTAGTACCTCTCAGAATCGATTTTTCATAAAGAATATATTTTACTAAGATATATCTGTTCTGCTGTAGCTTTTTTGCATCGATTTCGAATGTGCAATTCATTTTGCTCTAAAACTGAATTATAATGATGAAAATTAGTAAAAAAAACAGAGTGCAGTTTTATACAGCTTTAACATTGGTGTGAGAAGAATTCAATTTTGTCTATATAACAAAAAAAAACTCTTCTCAAGAAAAAGTAGATAGACTGACTAAGATGACTATAAATATATAGTCTAAAGTTAATTCAGACTACTCCTAATTGATCTTATGCTTTCAACTTTATAAAGCATATATTTAATCACGCAAGCATTTTTTTAATATGCTTACCTGAAGAACTTTATGACAAAAGCATCAAATATGATTATATTTTATATGTCGACTAAAAATGTATCTAGAGTTTTATCGAGCGACCCTTCAGCTACACATTGGGCTACGATAAGGAACAGTAGCTGCGATAGCGCTTTCAATTTTTTTTATGGAGAGCTCTAGAAATTCATTATCATTTGTGAAGAAAACTTTTCAAATAAAAAGTCATTCTTATAAGTTTTCAAACTTGATCACCTTAGAAGTCATGTTCTTATGTTTTATCTCAAAAACTGTCATTTTCTTAAAGAGAAGCGCCCTTTTTGGAGGAAAGGAAGTTTTAAGAAAATCAGGAATGTACACTGGATACATTGATAAACGATGCTCAAAAAGAACTTTCATGCGATGAATACTACTATTTATTAATGAACTCTCATACAAGATGCTTCTATAAAAACATCATTTTTATTCTACCACATACTTGTAGACAGAGATTGAATACAAAAATTTTTAGTTGAGTCATTAATCAAGTAAGAACTAGTTGAGTGAAAATTTTTCATGATTACATATAAATTATCGAATTGTATTATATAAAATATTCTACCGCACTGTTAACCTGAGAACCATCTGGCATGTTACCTGGCACTTGAGATGAGAAGAAACATAGACGTATTCCTCCCGATGCGCTGCTTCTTTGGAGTTATGACTGTTTTATCTTGTGCACTTTATTTGTTAACAAAAACTGGACAAATAAACTTTGCCGAAAGACAGCTCTTATAGTCATTAGAATCTCCTAGAAATGTTAGCCAAAAAGAATTGCCTCTTCTGAAGATATCTATAAAACCTACATAAAAACTAGAACTCATGTCAGGCGCAAGATATCATTTCGAGTGGTTTCCATATGAAGTCTTTCATCTATTTACGTATTCTCTAGGTTATGTACCTGAACGTATCATATGTGTTTTGCCAGCTGGACTTAATTTTGATGGACGTTCAGCAGTCATACGTGCTCAACAAACACATCTAACAATAGCATTATGTAATGCTATGATGGATGAAGCTAATACAACAATATGTGTATTTAATGCAGGTGCTATACGTATTGATGATCAATTAATGGGTATAATAACTCAATATGATGTATTGCGTTGTTTACCATTTTCAGCTAATATAATATCATTACGTGTTAATGGTTCAATACTTACTAAAGTTTTAAATCGTGGTTTAATGAATGTAAATACTGGAATGTTTATATCCTATGCTGGTGTAGAATATGATAGTCGAGAAGAAAAATGGTATCTTCAACAAAGTCGACAACCGATTGATAGTGAAGGTTTAACATTAACAATTGTTTCTATACCATATTTTATACAAAATACAGAATTAAAATATTTATCGCAAACTTTAGCTACACATACAACAATAACACGAGCTTTTATTAAGTATCTTGAAAAAAATTACGCAAATACAACACATCATGAATTACCATGAAATCTACATGTACAAAAATAGAAATAAAAAATCAACGATCATCATTTTATTTGTCTGATATATATAATTGATTTTATTTTGTTCACTAGTCATCATGTAGAATTTTATTTGTGTGAATCAATTAATGACGAAAAACAATAATTAAACCTGTTAGTTTGCTTTAATATATATACTCCATTTAGTTTATTGTAATCTTACGTTTGTTTTATTCAGTTGTAAAAGATTTGATTCATTTATATACAGTTATACATATAAATAGATTAGAATTCCTATATCCTATTAGAGAGTATAGATATGTTTCTTCGAAAATTAACAAGAGAGAAAAGTTCATTGAATTGGAATTAAATTCATAAGAAAGTCATTTTCATTTTTAAAACATATCGCTAATTGGTGTGGATTATGGGTACCAGAGCTCCGCAGGACGCAGGATAAGTCTCGTCTCGGCAAGTGTATATGAAGCAGGGTTATCGGTGTTCTGGAAGAAAATAAAGGAGATTTACAAAACATTTTAGGCTTCTAAAAGGTTCTGTGTTTTATTTGGGAATCAAAACTCTGATAAAAAGCTCTGGCGAGGAAAAAGTTTCGACAAGGATGCTAGAAGCATTTTTTATGTTCAGAACCTTTTTTTTAAGATTTCTGCGTTTGTCTAAAAAACAGAACTCTTCAGAGGCTCAAGAACAGAGCGGAGTGGGACGATTTTTTCGTTGTCCCGCGGAGCTCTGCTATACACAGCTTTATCCGGTCAAGATCATGAATTCAATGAATAATATGTCATAGAATTAGAAGTTATTGAAGAAATTCCAAATGACACGAGCGAAGTAACTTACCATTTTTGATACTTCGTAAGGTTATATAAAGATTTGAATATGAATATATACAAAAATCCCTTGAGTATGCGTTTTGATTAATTGATGGTGATATTGAAGAAAGAGAATGAACACAGTTAATGAAAACAACAATGACAATTAATAGTGAAGCTCATAGAACAAATACAATAAAACATGTAACATTTTTATTAGAAGCAATTCTTGAGAAAAATGCAAAGGAAGTTACTATACTGAGAAATCATAAAAACATATAGGGTTGCACCGAGACCAGTTCCGGTTTTAGAACCGAAACCGATGGAACCGATTGAAATCGAAACCGAAACCGATAAGAACTGATATGGAACCAAAACCGATCAGAACCGGTTCCAACCGATTCTCATCAGTTCTGATTTCGGTTCCAATAGGTTCCAATCGATTCTGATCAGTTCTGGTGTCGGTTCTTATCGGTTCCATCAGTTCCATCGGTTTCGGTTCTGTGGA
The DNA here is from genome assembly GCA_905250075.1 of Rotaria sp. Silwood1. Taxonomy (NCBI): domain Eukaryota; kingdom Metazoa; phylum Rotifera; class Eurotatoria; order Philodinida; family Philodinidae; genus Rotaria; species Rotaria sp. Silwood1. The sequence goes on along the minus strand of CAJNOP010000143.1, from coordinate 147,782 downwards.
ACCGGTAAAAACCGGAACCGTGCACCCATACACTTTACTGATGTTGTTTACGTTTTAATGACTGTATTTTGTAATTGGTGTACTCATCTAGAACTTTGCCATGTTACAACATATGTTCATCGACGTTCCTTTGTAAGAAAAAACAAAAGAAAATTGTTGATTAACATGAGTTTCGACGTGCTGATAATGTAGATGTGTCTTCTTTCCAACAATAGATTTGAATTTTGTGTCATCTATCTTTCTTTCCGTATGTGTGTGTTTAATTGTGATTTATTTCGAACGATTGACATAGTTATCTTTTTCTCGGAATAATATAGACAACAATATGCATTATCATATCGGTCATTTACAAATTTTATTATTGAAATGTTATATGTACCCTATTTATTTATTGTTTGCTAGTTTTGTTTCTTAATCTTTTCTTTTTACTATGAATAAAAATTGGAATAATCTTGCATTTTCGCTTTCTTTTACATAGACGAGGTCAAGCAATCAGATATTTTGTTAGTATGTGATTAGTTTTCAGAATGTAAATTCTGTTAATGGCAAGAATCACATCCACACCCTCAATGATAGAGAAATATTGTACGTCGTCGGCTGATGGACATCATAATTTCTATGCTTGTACTTTGATTTATTCTACAAAATTACAAATGCATCAAGAATCTATTAAGTATTCATCTTCATTTGTAGCTTTTACATGTACATAGATGGTGACAAAAACCAGCAGAACCAAAAAAGAGAAAATCAGCAACAATATGAGCATCAAAATGACGATAAGTACATGTAGCATCAGGTACAAGTTGGTAACGTAGAGTACGACTCGCATCATAGTCCCAATCAATACAACGATCACAGACAGGACAAGCACGACCACCGCAAGGTAGCGACGATTCTAAATGAAAAAGTTCAATACATCAGAGAAACTTGGGAAAGCAGGTCCATTTCTACGTTATTCAGCTATGCGATACCCGAAACTATTCAAAGTTTTCACAATAGCACACGTATAGTGTTCAGAGATATTATTTCGAAGAATAAAAAGCCCTCGAAAAGCTTTTATTTGTGCCATCCGGTTCTAAGCCTATTCAAGAATCCGCCTTGCAAGTTCTACATCCGGAAATAACTCGATAGAAAAATTTATATTGTTGCCAACAAAACATTGTTCGTTGTTCCGAACATTCATGTTTACCTTTCTATTTTGCACAATCCCCAAGTTTGTGGCACAATACAAATCTCAGGTATTGTTTCTCACGGAGAGCGAATAGCAACCTTTTTCTCTTATTCCCGCTCTCTGACTTTTCATATGTGATATAAATACGATCTTTCTGAAGAAAGACAAACGCTACAAAAGCATTTCCAAGGATTCCTATCATTCGAGAATATTTATATGTAAAAATTCGTGAAGACTTATTTTCGTGAGCGAGCATAACACTAAGGATATACCACGATATACAAAAATTTGACACCAGCGATAAGACCCATCTACCTGTCTACTGTTATATTGACTGTGGCTATTCAGCTACGATTTTTCAGCGAAATTCGGTCTTTCTGTGACTGAGAACTCGACGATTACGGATTCGATTTCCATCGCTATATTCTCCAATTGAAGCTTATTATTGGTACGAAACTCCCGCAAAAAAACCAGCGACCGTCTATGAGGGGTTGCGATGAAAATTATTTTATAAATCTCTCATTTGAGTTCAAATACACATCATTGTCAGAGGTTTAATTTCACTTGAAAGTCTTGATAAATTTCAAAAGTATTCTATTCTTCACTCGTCATGAACCACAAAAGCCAGACAAATGATTAAAAAAATGTTTTAGAACAATATCTCTCTACAATAAATCAATGATATTATCTCTCATACATAGATGTCGTGTTTTTGATGATCCCACAATTTTTATCGAACACATTACTTTGCGCATCATCCACACCCACAAATCTAGTCGTGCGATGTATATTTTCAAACAAAATTACTCTCAGGCTAATGTATGGTGCTCATTCGATTCACTTGCTTTATCAGCATTGTCATTTATTCTGTAAATGGCATATAATACCAATCAAAAATGTATTAATCAATAAGTAAATTTCATTACTACGAAAACGTGACCCATGATCTTTAGTAGTTATAGAAAAACAAGTACTGCTAGTACTTTCATTGTTCTTTAGAAAATGGTAATTTACTAAAAAGTATAGATCTATGACATGTTCTAAATTGAGTTAAGTGCCTACTAATTAATTACAACGTTTGTATCTCCACAATGCTTGATTCTTTCAAACTGAAACATTTCATTTGTTCCTAACGTAGATGTATCTATGTACTATAAGAATACTAAGTCAATATGTGAGATCTCAATATGATTTCTAAACTTTTGATGTGGGTGTGGCTCAGAGAATGATCTTAGAAACCTAATATTTCAGAAGATTCATGACAGAGTTCCTAGCGATTTCATTAATTGGAAAGTCTAAAGGATATTGGCAAGTTATAGATATCAAATTTCAACTTGATAAAATTCTCAACAAGTCTCGCAAGATTGGTTCAGAAAATCTATATTTTGAGTTTGTCACAATACGAAAATTTGTTTAGATTGAAAGGACTTTTGGAACTCAGGCAACTCAAGGAAGCTATAACATTCTAAGAGATTAAGAATCGACAGACACGAATGAGTATATAAGTGAAAGACTAAGAGTGATGGTCAAGAGAATTTTTTTTATCTCTCATCCGGATGTCGTCGAACTTTTTGATAAAGAAAGATTTTGAGGAGTTCGATTTGACAGAATTACTAAAGGTGAAATGATCCAGAACGATCTGTCTTCACCAAATATAGGCCTAGTTCGACTAGGTTTTGATGCAAGACATGATTTTTTTTATGGCAGTTCAATGTCAAATCTACCGGTTGAATCAAATTACTTGAGGATGTTAAAACGATTAAATTCTATTGATTACTATGTTCTTGATGATAATGACTCGTGAAAAAAGTTTCATTTATAAAAGAGCAAATTATTGTTGTTGGATTTGTCAGAATTTTGTTATGACAACATTTTATTTATAGAACAAATATTTTCACAGAGTTACCTGATTTCTTTTTTTTTACCATATACACGTTAATCAGTATTAAAAGCCTTAGTTCATTGAGAAAAAACATGAATAACTTACTTGGTGGGGGTGGTGGTGGTGGAACATCATCAATTTCTATTAAATGCACAAGATGTGACCCATTTGAGTGTTTTAAAGCATCGCTCTTCACGCGGAATTGTGAACCCATTCGTAAAATAACTTCATCTTCACTTTCATGTTCTGTATATCCAGAAATCTTCTTTCCATTAATAGCTTCAATTAAAAAAAGAGTCGCATTTTTGTCATCACCAAGAAATCTTTCAATAATGTTGACTGATGAAGAACATGAATTAACACTCCACCATGTTAAGATTTGGTCTTTGGAGAAGTTTTTGCCAATATCAATAGGTACACCTCTCCATACTGCCTCTTTGACAGTAGGTAACTTCTCCAACGCTGTATCAAATAGCTTTAAATATGGAAACCATATCTTTAGTGCTTGTCGATTTTCAGATCGTAATGCATTATTCAAAACACGATACAAAGAAGTTTCTCCCCACTCCATAGTATAGATATAAACAGCAGCAGATTCATCATGTGATAGTTCATGTTCTGACGGAAAATGACAATACTGCTTAGCTATCTTTATGTAATAAGGTAGTTCATCAATTTGAGACTGGATAGGTTCTAGTGCTTTTTCAATTGGAACAAGTTTTTCACTGCGATAACCATAAACAGGAGGAAGTCTTTTAAATGAAAGATCGATATCACTAAAACGGTTCATCGTGTACAGTTTTTATTTGCTGTTGCGCGTTTATGAAAATATGATTCTTGCGAATCCGAAGTAATTGATATAGATATTTTTGGTTTGTTATTCTGTAAAACATTAAAAAGAAACTTTATCAGTACTTTCTATTTATTCAATAATGGAAAAATGAGACATTTCTTTTTTTCCCTAATATTCTGTTCGTGATACTAACAAAAGAGTGTATGAACACTGTCTTCAAAATTTGTCTGCAAGTCACTTATGAGTCATTCTACGTAAGCCACGACTAGAGCTGTTCAAACGAGGTCGTCAGATTTTGCTCAATGTAAAATAATTTCATAGATGGAAGAGTTTTTTGAATTTTAGCGCAAGTCGTTTTGAAAAATATTAAACTGTGGCTTTTTTTATGGCTGTTTTACGTAAAGTAGTAAAAACCAGCACGTCAGCCAAGGGTCCTGACAGCACCGATTGAGCTGAAATTTTTATTAACATATATCTTCATGAGTTATAGCCAACAGATATTTTTCAACTCAAAATATTGAGCCCTTAATATTTGATTGCTCATCCAATATGAGCAAAAATTCATATTTTAGGCAACTTACTAGAAAAATTTCATCATCTGAAATAAATTCTATCCAATATAAATCACCATATGACTGTCTATTGATTTCCATAAAAAGGTCTTTTGAAAATGACAAAAAAAAAACATTTCGAAAAAGGTCTTTTTTTCCAAAAGCTCTGGTTGGTGGTATAGTAGCTTGTCGGAAATATTTTTCTCATTTTTGAAAAGACCTTTTTATGGGAATCGAGATAGACTCATATCGGTGGTTCATACTGGATAGAAGTTATTATAGACGATGCAATGTTTCTATTAATTTCGGAACAAACTCGGGTATAATCTCTATGGAAAGGAGTCTTTCTTGAGTCTCTTTCTATAAGTCTCCGCAGACTATTCGACAAGAACCCAGGCTAATCCTTGCATAGCTTTGTAATATTATATGTGTACTTTAAAATGGTACAAATTCCATTTTTTATAGGATTGATTTCTAGGGAAACTCAACCCAGCCATAATCGTGATTTAGGTGGAAGTCATGATTTTGTGAAAAGTCTCCTGAGCGATGGAAATTAATCTAGAGAGCTGAATTTTTTACCAGAGTAGGTATTCAATGAGATCTGTTCACAGCCAAAATTTCAGCTCTCCAACATGATTCACTCATGAGATTTGTATATATCGACTGCCTGACATATTCAATTCGAACTTCTTAAAGATGACCTTTGCTGCCAGTCGTCTGTGGATTGCCCAGATAGATTTTACCATGAAATTGTACATTTCAGATGACTCTTCTATTTTCTTAAACTCAACCCTCAAACTACCTCATTTCTTAGAAGAAAGTCTCGTCTGAAATTCATGATTTTAATCAAAAAAGCCATTTCTGAGAGATTTCTGCTGATCGAAACGAAAAGTATGTAGAGCTGGAATTTGTAGGAGATATACATCGCCAATAAGTCTAGGCCTACTGGAAATTTCAGACCTCTGTCTTATTCCTATCACGAGTTATGAAGCACAAAAGTTGTCTAACCTATGAGGTTTTGCTCATACTGGATGAGTAATAAAAAGTTAAGGACTCAATATTTTGAGTTGAAAATTACATGTTGATTATAACTCATCAAGATATATGTTCTGAAAAAAGATCAGCTCAATCGATCACTCGATTCTTGATATATGCTCCCGCCAGGACCCGGTCTCTCTTGGTTGAAGTGCTGATTTTTAGAGCTTGTATTATACTGTTCAGCATTTTATGATGAATGCTCAGTATATTTTGGATAATACACTCAGTATTTTTTGCTGATGGTTTACTACGACGTCTTTTTCCATTAATTTTAATATCTATTTGTAGTAGATGGCGGTTTGCAGCAATTTAATCTAATTGTCATACCTATGACATGTTGACATATAATTTTTTTGAAAATTTTTATCCTTTATATAACATCATGTCTTACTGTGAAATATTCAATTATTTACTGATGCAAACAAAATAGACGAATGACTATATACGATTTACACCGTTTTATTTTATTTCCAGAGGCTTGGTGAACTATTTTGACATTATTAGTCAATGGAATTCAGTTTAGTATGCAGTCTATAATAAATATTTAGTAAATATAGAACGACCAAAGAAGAACCAAACTAAATCTAAAATAAATTGTTTTTAATTGTGTTTTAATCTTCTTTGCTCGTTCTATATTTACAAAATATTTATTTTAGGCTGTATGTTATACTAAATCCTATTGATTAATGATGTCTATTAAGGATTTGTGCAAATATGTGAATACACCATCTATTGTCTGTCTCCCCACTAACTGGGACACATCAATGGTTGACTTTTTCTGCTATACTTTCATACGTTATACCCTAATTATTTCTTTTCATTCTTTGGGTGGGGGTGTGGGGGTAAATGACTGATCAATACTCACACCAACACCCACATACCGCTTTTTCAGCATAGTTTCACGGATCGATGTCTGCTTTCTATTAGTCGATTACAACAGTTACACAGTTCGTTGGAGCTTTATCCAAAGCTCTCTGTCAACTCTTATGTGGCGTCAAATTTGGAATCTTTCTGACTAATTTCTGTGTATCTTCAGTCATTTTTCATCATTTTTTTGTGTCGCACAGAACTAAAAAATGCTTTCCAGGCTTACTTTTATAAAGCACTATGCTGATCACTGATTTTCCATCCCACCAGTGATGGGCTAGTACTCAGAAAGATTTTAGATAGATTTTGAGTGGTACTCTTTAACATAACGAATGTCACACACAATCTTAGTTGGTCTTGCGTGTTCATTGTTTTTCGGTCGCAGCATTTGCACAGTATTTCTGCGATTGACACAATAGTCTCTTCCAAGTTTTGATGACATAAAACTAATTGGCTTTGGTTTATTAACTGTCGGACGGCTTCTCAGTTTTCATAATCATTCTCAGACACTACGTAGTTCTAAGAAGCTTTTCGGTTTATTCTTGCGATACAAGTGAGTATCACTCAGTGAACTAAAGCTTTTGCGACAACATATTATGAGCTATACTATGATTTAGGCCCTTTTTTTGCCAGTTCTGAGATACCGCCATGTGACTTGACTACTTTTCTCACATTGTCGAACATCGATAAGCATTTTGAAGAGCTTTCAGCACTTACTCTAAATATTTTTTGTCGTTTAACTGGTGCTCTTATTATTTGCTGGCGTTGCGGTAAAGCCTGCAGCGCTTTCTTGCTTGTTGTTTGTCGCTCGTAGAATCAATAGTTTCTTCGTTGTCTAGCTACTACTATTACTCTAATCCGCACGAATCGGTACTCGAACGGAAATTTTTCTGAGTAGCCTTTTAAATTGCTTTGCGGTACGAAGATTCATGTGAGTCCGATCTGGAACTTCCATACTCTATCGCGGATTTGACCTTTATTTTGACGAATCTTCTATGATCTCAAATTATTTGTCATCAGGATTCCGTAATGCTGTGTGATCGGAAGCTTTACACTTGCATCACGTTCTAATATTTGAGCGTATGCTAAAGATATTCAATCATCTGGTTATCTCAGAACTTGCGGTATGAAGTGAGCCTTATTCGGTTATTTTCATACATTTCTCGGTAATTTGAAGTCTTTCAGTACACAGGCTTTCACATTAATGTAGAAGCCAACAGAGCGCGTTCACATTGATACTGTTATTATTGATTCGCTATCTCATGTTCTAATTATGCCACATTGGCCTATGACAAGAAACTCTGATCATCTTTTTGATGCATCCCAGTATGCCTCATTACCCGTGCCTTTTCTAAGCATTAATTTGTGATAAAAATCTGTTTTCACTGACGCTGAGATGTTGTTGTCTGATCCACGTCTTTCTCACCCTCAATTTAGTATCATGATACGTTGTCTAATGCGTTTGTTCAGACTCTTGGACATGGCTTTACAATCTATCTTATTTTCTTTCATCTGAACAGCTTGCTATGAAGTTCAAAGCTCTTCACTTTCACTCTTAGATCTTTTTTTTGTGGTCAGAAGCTTTCCATCCGTACCCGGACGCAATGACTCTATGTAGAAAGTTATTTGTCATCACTTTCTCGTGTGACTACTTAATTAGAAGCTTGTTGCCTTCGCTTCCAGTTCATGTTGTGTGACCGCAATTCTCATTCGGCCATGCTGAGGCATAGTTCTGTGGCTCACAGTTGTTTTCTCATGTTGACTAAAGCATTTGTGAAAAGAAGATATTCGCCTACAGTCGCAGCCATATTTCGACAATTTCGTCATACTATGTTTATGCCTTTTCTCGTGAAATTTCAAATTAAATTATCTTAATAGCTCGATCATAGTCTGTATTAACCAAAGATAATGAATTGAGTGGAACAAAAAAAAGGAGTGCAACAAGGTGAACTGACTAGGATATTGATCGACAAATCATTATCAGTCGACATGATGAACTGAACTCAATCATGGACATCGATTTCATATTAGTCGAAATCCTCAGTAATCAGTGTTCCGATCATATATTAGCTCGATTTATGACGTCTAAAATACTCTTTCTAGTCTTAGAAACTCTCCTCAGAAATTATTCATCAAAAGAAAGTAGTCAAAACTAACTATACCGAATAATTTTCAGTGATGCCGGTTGTGTATGTCAAACAAATCTATTTTTTGTCGAATGATTCATTTCTTATTTTCGAATCATGGCAACATTTTACGCTCTATCCCTGTCGATTTTTGTCTCTTTGTTTCTTTTCGTTTTTCTTTTTTGAATTCCTTTCAATTAGACACTCTATTAAAAAGGACTGTACATAGCAACAGGAAAACATTCAAAGTAAAAAAAACAAAATAATTGACTATGAACAAGAAAAAATTCATATTACCCAAGATGAATCGAAAGTTCTTTAATTGAAAAGAAAATTTAACATCATCGCACGTATTCAAACTATACGCTCATTTTTCAATGGTTGGCAATCAGAATTACTGTCACTAAGTATTTTACATGAAAATTGGATGTTTTGAGAAATTGAAGATAGTATTGCACTAAGAATATTCGAAGGATCGTAAAGATCACGCTTTGACGAGCATATTATATGTCAAAATTGAGGGATATCAGTATGAGTGAGACTAGCCGTATTAATAGGCACTCATTCTCACTTTTGCTACAGTGATTTATTATTTACGTATATTCCCTCGACTGTAGGAAGGGTCATATGAAAAAAAATAGTTTGTGTGTGTGTCTGCATCGGGGTCAAAAAAACATCGGGGTCAAAAAAACTTCCACCTTAGAAAATTTTCCATAAAGGCTGACGAAAGTAAATCCGGGTCGGGGAATCCGAATCTGAAATCAGTTTCTCAAAAATTTCAATTGATTTTTTAGGTTGAGGAAAGGGTTTTTTGCGAAAATAACGATATTGTATAAAGGTTGACGAAAACAAATCAAGGTCGGAGAATCCGAATCTGAGGTCAGTTTCTCGAAATTTTGAATTGAATTTTTTTGGGTTCAGGAGAAAAGGTTTTTTTTGAGAAAATAAATTTTTTCTCGAGTATAGGAACGGTTATATGAAATAAAATAAGTTTTTGTCATAGGGGAAGGTGAAACATCATAAAAAACGTTGGCTAAGTATTCGATTCTCGTGCTTTTAATATTGAATTTTCAATCAATTCAATTTTTCAGAATGAAAATTCAGTCAATCCGACATATGTGATAAGTTCTCCCTTAATCAGCTGTTTCATAACTGGGTGTCCGTGGATGAGACTTGTATACTTCTGTCTGATACAGTCGAGGGTCAAGTGAGTCGAACCGACGAACGTTACTTGTTGTAATTATCTGAAACATGTGTAAAATGGAAACACATTATTTATATTTCCATTTTGGACACATTTCTAGTTATCAGATTTATAGAGACATCATGATCTAATTGTGTTTGCTCATGTTAAAGATTTGATGAATTTCAACATGCATAATAACATCAACGAGAAAATTCTTTTACTATTATTACGTGCTTCACAAAACCTATATTTATAAGAAATGTATATCAATCGGAAAGAGTCAGTAGGTAACATGTATTCCGTTTGATGCATTACAAATAATAAATACTTTCCGAACAAAATCTGATTGTAAAACTCATTTATTAACGATTTTTGTTCGTATGCATGCGAAAGAGAATTATGCATGTTTACATTCTTGATAAAACGTAGTTAGAAATATTACTTGTATTTTTTTAACATGCTCATAGTTTCAAGTTTTGTATGAATAGTGAACATTCGTATAATAAACATGAATCTTATTATGGTTATTTTTTCTTATATCGATAGACATCGAAATTTCTACGAATCGACAGCGATGTTGAAGACGTAAAGCGATTTTTTTAATTCAAAAACAACGAAAAAAAAGCACTACCACTGTATTGTATTCCTGATGTCTTTGCACAAACACAAAAGCTTGTTCCTTGAATAAACAATTGACTATAATGTCGATTGCATTACGATTTGATCGGATTTCTTCTAAAGATGCAACTATGGCAAACAAGAAAAATCAACAGAAAAAGCAGATTAACAACGAACAAACAAACGAAAGAAATATACACACTAATGTATTTTTATGACTTTTATTTTCATTTATTTTTCTTCGTTTCGTTTCTGTACAGTGAGTAACAATGTAAAAGTAGAAAGTGTAAACAAAAGAGTGCTGCAGAAAGCCAAGGCTGTGCTTTTCTTTTTTCTTTCTTTCAATGTGATTGCATCTCATCAAGAGCTTTTTGCAACCTACTGTCTATAGACTTCTATCGAGTTGACAAGTTTGGATGAATAAGAACTGTTCATTATCTTACATACATTTCGTTTCTCTTCATAGTTTTTGGGTCACACTCACGTACTGTCGCTAATATCTAAGGGTGTAGGCGTGAGTTTTTGGTGTTGGAGAAGAGAAAATCCACACCCACGCTCCAAAATTTCCTCATCAAAACGAAGTAATAAAAACCAACTATACCGAATATATTTCAGTACTGGTTGAGTCCAACTTTGTCGAGTATCGTATATGTCAAATGAGTTTGTTATTTGCCGAATGGTTTGTTTATTATTTTTGCATCAGAGCAATATTTTATGTTGCACTTCTGTCTGTTTCGTTCTCTTTTTTTTCACTACATAATTTATTGGGAAGTAGGGCGCATAATAACAGTAAAATATGCAAGGGTAAAGAACGCAGAACCATTACTTATAAACAAGCAAAAAAAAGTTTTTTAGCGCAGTCCTGTCGGGACTGAAATGTAAAATTCACATATGTTCTTCAGCCTTATTACTTCAATAAAAACTAGGTGAAGTGAAAAATTCCTTATAGACGATAATTCTGTTTGAGGCTAATCAATCAGCAAAATCAAGGTTTGTCTTATTTATTTCTGCACAGCAAGCAAATATTTTTAAGGGTGCCCTGTTTTTATTTGCGTCGTTGCTATTCGTTCGTTACTTTTAGTTTTCGTATTTTTTTTACATTGTTATCATTATAAGTTTTGAATTTAGGGGGGTGAGTTTATTGTTATTTGTTATTAATAACAAAAAAATAACAAATAACTTTTTTTTTCTGAAAAACCTTCAACTCGAATTGATGTCTATCTCAACTATACTAGTTCTATTGGTCTATGTTTAAGGAGTGAATTTGCTACGGCTATGACATCAATCGATCTGGAAATTTGAAAATTTGTAGAGATCATATACAGGGTGGACCAAAAGTAACAAGACAAATAATTTTTTCGTTTTTTTTTCTATAAATATTGACAGTTATATCTCATATTTATACTGCATATAATTGGTGATACTAGTCAAATATTTGTCATATGATCAGCCTCTAGGCATAGAAGTTTGCTCCTAAGCATATACATGTATTCATTGCTCGTATGTGGCTATATCAGAAATTCGATATTTTTTGTAATTACATAGGGATTTCATATTCTTATCTATTTATATCAATTTGAGATACAAATTCGATTCGATCAGATTTTGAACCTCTTTAGACTAAAAGAATGCAAAATTCAATTGAACCGACTTTGTATCCCAGATTGGGATAAATGGACAAGAGTATGAAAATTCTATGTAATACAAAAAATATCGAATTTCTCATATAACCACATACGAGCAATGAATACATGTATATGCTTAGGAGCAAACTTCTATGCCTAGAGGCTGATCATATGACAAATATTTGACTAGTATCACCAATTATATGCAGTATAAATATGAGATGTAATTGTCAATATTTATAGAAAAAAAAAACGAAAAAATTATTTGTCCTGTTACTTTTTGTCCACCCTGTATATGATCTCTACAAATTTTCAAATTTCCAGACCGATTGATGTCATAGCCGTAGCAAATTCATTCCTTAAACATAAACCAATAGAACTAGTATAGTTGAGATAGACATCAATTCGAGTTGAAGGTTTTTCAGAAAAAAAAAGTTATTTGTTATTAATAACAAAAAAACCTAACAATAACTTCTCACCTCTATTTGAATTAAATGGTAAAAAGTGTTGTTATAAATATCTACTATATCTAGACCAGTAGGTCATAATGCACTATTATGTCTCTCGATCCACTCATAAAAGTGATATACTATATTATTTCAAAAAAATATGTATGAGTTCCACAAAATTCATATCTGTACAAATAAATACAGTTCTTAGGAACCATAATCATGTATTTTGATTATCGTGTTATATGTCTGAGTTAGTAGCATTCAAAAATATACAATGGTTAACAAAAGTAAACTTTATCGGCTACCTAAGAAAAGATTCAATTATAGAGTGCTTCTAGAACATGATTTTTCTATAATTGGCTTCACCCTTTGTTTGAGTCTTAAATGGATGAGACTTACACCATTATAAACATCAGACAATTTTTTTGTAAATTTATGAGAAATTTGTGATTTTCAATAAAAGTTATTGTTTCAGATTATAAACTCATGTGTTATAAGATCCAACACATTCATCTAATTTTTTTTTCGATAAAAGCTAAGCACACAAAACTGTTTTCTTTGGTTTTTATTTGAACGTGCAATTCAAAAGTCATGGGCATAATAAAAATATATTTCGAAAAAAATCAGCTTAATTTACTACGCAATGCATCCGAAAACAAGACAACGATATAAGATAGTCTAAAACTAGCATAAAAATCAAAAGTCAGAGCATGTTCTTCTGAATTTCAGTGGCTGTGTCTAAGATCTTATTGCGTACATTTTGTCAGCTACGAAAAAAGAAGGACACTTTTTTTACATAGGAACCAATTTCGGCATATCCTCAGATAGAGAAATACACAAGATGAGTTGAAAGTTCTTTAACTAAATAAAATTGAAAATTCTTACAAATGGTGTCAGTGAGAACTACTCATCGTTGGACGGGTATAGATGTGAGTATTTATTTCGTCTACGCCCATCTCCTAGATTTTCATGCTACGCACAAGAAAAAAAATATATATGTAATGTTGCATCAAAAGGTGATTTCAAAAGAGTATATATTTCATAAAATTTACATGAAAACATTTTAGATTTATCTCATCAAAATCAGATTTATTTATCAGTATCTCAGAACAATACCAACACTTACTTCACAGCTAGTAATATTAGTTCTCGTGCATGCCGGGACTATGATTTAAGATTTCAATCGTCAAAAAATGGAAATTGACATGAAAATTCAACATGTTGAAGGATCAAAGATAAAATTGTACTAATAAAAGTTGGGAGAGAATAGGAATCAAACTTTAACAACCATATTGTATGACGAAATAGAGGAATGTTCGTGTAGATGAGCTTAGCAATGTGAATATTCTCTCACTCTCACTCTTGCTGGAGTGAGTTTTGATTTCTACTATGATCATTTGAAATATATGCCAATCGTTAGTGATCTTTTAACTTCGATTCATAGAGACATCATTATCTAATTTTGTTTGGTCCCGTTCAACAATCGATGTACTTTAACATGCACAATAACATCAACGGAAAAATTCTTTTGCAATTAATACGTGCATCACAAAAACTATATTCATAATAAATGTATATCAATCGAAAAGAGATAATAAGTAACATGTATTCCGTATGATGCATTGCAAATAATAAATACTTTTCAAGTAAAATATGATTGTAGAACTCATCTATTAATGATTTCTGCTTGTATGCATGAGAAAAGGAATCAAAATGAATAATGAACACTCGTATAATAGGAATGAGTCTTAGGTTGATTATTTTTCCTAGCATCGATGAACAATCTAGGTACTACGAATCCTTTCTTTGTAGCTCAAAAGTCATGAGAAACACACTATTATTGATATACATGCTTGACACCTTTGCGTAAACACAAAAGCTTGTTCTGAAAATAAAAAATTGAGTATGATGTTAATTGCATTATGATTCTATTGGATATCTTCTGAAAGTACAACGATAATAAACGAGAGAGATCAAGAAAACAGTACATTACAAATCAGCCAACCAAAGAAACAAAAATCCACATTGAAGTAGTTTTATTATTGTTTCCATTGTCTTTTTCTTCTGTGTTTGTCTTTATAGTGAGTAGCAATGAATAGGTAGAAAGTGTAAACAAACGAGTGCCGAAGAAAAACAATGCTGCGCTTTTCGATTTTTTTCTTTCTTTTAATTACATTGTATTCCATCAAGAGTTTTTTTGCCACTGCGTCTCTCTATACTTTTATCGAATGGACAAGTATGAATGAATAAGAATGCATTAAAATCAATTCAACACTCTTCATTAAATTACATGCATGTCATTTTTCTCCATGGTTATTGATACACAACGGAGGTGCTTCTGTGATACTTTTCTTCATCCTATGAGGTGACTAGATTTTTGAAATTCTTAATTTACCTTCAAACATAGGTCCTATAGAGTAAACGAAAAAACGCTATCAGCATACAACAACACAAACAATAACTAACCAACAAGTATATAATCAGAAAAGAAGGGAGAAAAAGGTTATAAAAACGTACTTCCATGAGTATTCAACCACAGAAAAACACGAAGTATCAAGAAAATTTTCTCCTGTATCAGATTTTATAGAGCATTTTTCGCTGATCATTTGGGTAAAAAAGGTTCTGGATTACCTTGAGAAATATCGGTGCTATCATCCAAGTACTGAAAACTCAAAAATGGTTGAAAATGAATTTCTTTTAACTTTTATTAGGGAATATTTTATTATGTAAGTCGTTTTATTCTATATTGTCTCAATGAATATGCAATGCAATTATATATTCTGATAGCACAGGTGCCAAAGTACAAGGAAAAATGGATTTTTCAGTTCTTTTTGTCATGAAAATTGACGACGGTATGGGTGTGGCTTCAGATCTTCTGTTCACATGCGCTCTTACCCACAGTCACATCCTTGAATCTCGTAGAAATTGCATCAAAAGCTTTTTCTAAATGATTCATTAGCAAAGTTTATTTTTCTCTCCTAGAAACGACTTACGATTATGTTCATGAGATTCTCCAAACATTACTTTTTTATAAAAAGATAAAATGCCTGAAAGACAAATGATCGACTGGACACACTGCACTTTTTTTTATTATTGCCTAAAAATACTATTTTTAATCTACACAACCGTAAAATGAACGAATTTCAGCAATATCAATTGGACTAAGATGTTCTCTTTGACCAATTCTTATACCAGCTACTTTAGGTGTAATAGTTGGTTGTCCATTACTGCTAAAATAATTACTACCATAGTGCATAATACTATCAAAATCATAACTGGTATTTTGATTATAAACAGTATTACCCCATCGGTATTTGTTAAAGTTATGTTCCTATAATACATCCTTAGAATATTAGTTAATTAATAATATGAAAAACCTACATGGCCTGATTCAATATTAGTTTGATTAATAGTAACATATGTATCACGATCTGGACGTGATTGTTCATGATAAAAACCTAAGAAGGCAATAGATGACTAATCGACTTCATATAAAAAAAATATTAATAAAATTTTTTCATTCATTACCAAGAACGTGCATAAGTTCATGTTAAATAGTACCAGAACCAAAGCATCCAGGATATGCAAGTGTCATAGTATTTGGAGCAAATGAAAGACCAACCTAAGAGAGAGAGAAAAAAAGATTACTTTCGATAGTTTTAAACAAAATATATTTCTTCTATATACTGTTGCACTACAACCAGCTTCATAATTAATCTTAAGAATGTTTGATTCCTTTGGTAATGTAGGTCAAAAAGTAAAACATGGTTTGCGTGTTGCTTGACCTGATATAGGTGTACGAGTGACATTCACTAATGTGGCCATTGCTGATTCAATCATACTACGATGTCCAGCATCTGTAAAATATTTCTTTTTTACTTTAATTACGTTTTATTTTTCAAAAAGTATTTTACTTGTAATTAATGACATATCATAGGGAATTACATTTTTAAACCAACGACGAGGTCCATAAATAGCCACACCTCTTCCAGTCGATTCAATTGTTGGATCGAATCCATTAGGGAAGATCATATCACCTTCGAAACCACCACCTAGTTAATAAATCAAATCCACATCACTGAATAATTAATGTCAATAATTACCTAGCCATTCATAATTAATTCCATTTTCGACGGAACTAGGGATAGGAGTGTTGAAGACAATACAGAAACAAAGAGAAAAGACGATTAAAATTTGGGACAACATATTTATATCCTAATGGATAATATGAAAATCCATTTTGCATTTGTTTTTATACTGAAAATTATTATTGTTGTATTAATGATAAGGATAACAAAAACATATGAAACTGTGAAAGATCAAATAGGTGATTGAGTATATGCAAACTAATTGATTACATCTTATCATATGTACTACGCAGTTTTTTGTGGAGCAAGGATGTGGGTGGACGATAGAACAACGAAATTTAATTATATAGAAAGATTTAAAAGCCTTTGGAATTTAATACATTATGAAGTTAAAGAAATTTTTAAAATTACAATAGCACCTATAGCAATGAATAAGACACAACGTATTACCATTGAATACCCATGTGATAACTACTGTCGAATATTTTTGAAATCTGTCAAAACTGATAGAAAATTGAGCCGATTTCGATGCATTCTACTAATGTTGATACGTCTGCACTGCCTCTAATAAAATATTTTTTAAAACTGTTTTCTTTCTAATCAATACTTGGATGAAAGAAATTCTATTGAGAAATGGAAACTGTAAGTTATATTGCAATTCTCAACACAGACCATTACGTTTGATAAGTGACTGTTTTATTATATAGATAAATTATTTCTAAACAAGATGGAAAAGGTCATCAAAAAAAGAATCTTACATCAGGTATTAATTACAAGAAAGATAAATATTACAAGTGAATTTAGAATCACGAATAAGTACATTTATATTTTGTCTAATTATTTGCCTTTTGATTACAATTAAAACTAATGGCGTAGCCCGAAAAAAATTTTTCATGGAGGTGGGTTCCGTCTACAGTCGAAAATAGGTTTATTCTTTTATTGTTAATGATAGATTGTTCCATTCCTTAGAAGCTGGATCCCCATAATATCGCATGGAACCGAGATTGTTAAGGTTTCAGTGCTGAAGTAAAACAATATTATACATTAATACTGAGATATTTCATCTCAAGAATGAAAAATGAAGACTTCTTAGCATAAGTTTAACGGTTCCAGTTGTTTTTTAAACCATTGAATTCTACTCAGCCCCCCTTTTCCTGTCACCACCACTAGTTAAAACACTAAATTCTCAATATTCATAGATAAGATGTTTACTTTATATTTTTCTTAACTCCGGCATGTTTCGAGATAATTCTGCACATTTACTACTTTTAAAATACAAATGTAAAACATATTCTTTGTACTAGATATAATTGAATATTTTATTTCGCAATTTTTATCAGAGAAAATGATTACATACAAATATCCTCTAGTAGTTTTCCATGCGAGAAAAGTTACGTTATTTATCTTTTTTCTAAAATAAAAAACCAAAATAATATGGCGAGTCAATGTATTATTGATTGATCATACGAATCATTTGTTTCTATTATGATTTCATAAAAAATATTTTCCATTTACTTGTTCCATTGTTGCTACTAATTTTAACTAAAATTCATCCACATCGCTATCTGTTTCACTAACAGCTCCACTATGATGAAAACCTGAAATGCTTAACTTAGCAGATGTCGTTTTCAGAGCAGTTACCAAATTTTTTGTCATCACTTTCATATCTACAACTGCTGAACTATCACATTTTTCATGTTTTAGTTCAGACTTATCTGATTTACTAGAAGGTTTTTGTTGAAAATTTGTATGTTTCGGACAAATAAATACACTTCCATAGGGTTCTACTTGAGATGTTACCGATCCTTCGGAATCGGTCGATATTGTACGGATAATACTATTATGATTAGGCAAAGACGTATCTGATTCGGTATAATTATCATTATTATGTCTTGATTCTTGATATGTATCGAATTCATTTTCTCTAGCAGATAAAAAGCGATTATTAGTATTGCGACGATATAGGACAGTATCTGAGCGGATCGATGGTGAATTGATACGATGATAAATTCGATATAATTCATTCGATGTGATGGGAATATCGTTATCTACAGGAGGAATATTCAAAAGATTTGCATTCTTGATTTGTGTTTTCGAAATATTTTCTTTAGATGTTGGAGGTTCATTTGAATCGATTGATGTTGAAGCAATAGTTATCTTATTAAGTGAAGTTGCTTTATCAGACTTCATTGAAGTTTCTTTATTAACAGGATTATGATAATTATTTGATTGGGTTGATTTAACAAGTGTCTCTGATATGACAGATTCTGGATATGATGTTAAATCTTCTGATTCATCTGAAATGACCGATGAAACAACCAGGTTTGTTGATATTGACAATGGATTTCTATAAACAACTGTCGAAGATATGTTTGTCATGTTTGGATCATCTGATATATCGTGGACAATATCAACATGTGAGACCTTTGACTGAGATTTCTCCGATGCATTTGGTTTAACTTTAAATTGTATGCAACCCATAAAATGATGTTGTTATAATGAATTAATTTTTGATCGAGTTTTCATCTTTCTCTTTTCTTATTACAATTTATTATGATGAATTCTTATTCGAATATGATAGAAGGTTATCTTATCAAAAAATAAAAAGCAACACAAATAAAAGATAACATTAAGAAAATTACAACATAAACTGTTGACAAACTCTTTTAGAAGCTTACAGCAATGAAGTACGATGTTGTTAATATTATAATATTTTACTACAAAAATAAGAAAGTATTGTAGAATCAACTATATTAAAGAAAAGACAATGTCAATTATTTCGATTTGAAGAAAACAATCGAACAATTTCTTTCTTATGAGTCTTAAATGATGGAATTTGAAAAACTTATCTTGTAGCTTAATGGTATCTAACCAACTTGGTACTATAATCATTTTTTCATCATTATTGTATACGTCAGTATATGATATCATAGATAGTATTCAAGCATTTTGATAATGAATATTGCCTAAACTTTAGATTGTTTTTTTCTTGATAGCTCGTATCAGAGACGTAAATAAAAGTGCGGAGATGTGGGAGACGTGTTCGTGCGTTTAGTGCTGACGAAAGAACATTCTCAGGTGTCTGTGTTCTTTTGAATAAAGTACAGCAACATATTCGTTGAATACGAATACGAAAAGTTGTACTCGTGCCGTGCTTTATCTTTGAGCTGATATTTCGCAAATGAGCAGGCCTTGATGAGACATGAAGAGTGTCGGTGTGGGCGAGAATATGAGTGTTGAAAACTTGTCTTCATTCATACCCACATCCTAATTTTACTCTCAAAAAAAAAATTACAACTTTCTATAGTTACCAAAAAACCGTTGGCCAAAACTTTTATATACATGGAAAATTCTCCAACGATTCAAAACTCGGCAATGAACGTCCGTATAATAGAGAAACGAAAGGTCAAAAGAAAATTTCATGTCGAAAGATCCGAAACCTGTAGTATAATAGATTGTTACATGTAAGATTTGTTTCATATCTATTTTTTGGAAGAAAAATCCTTCAAATAATTCGTCGCAACATAGTTTAATTATTCATAAAGATATTTTTGACAAAAAAAACTATGATATTTTATTTTGATTAAATCGAAAACCTTATCTACATCGATTGTAGTGAACTCTTCTTTTTTTTTAAATTATGAAAAATTTTACAAAATAATGCATAATTTCTTTAAAATTATTTTTGTTCTATGACTAATTATCATTATTGTTCAATGGAAAATATTTTTCTAAACGTACTAAACACATTTTAAAAGAGTCCAATGTATTACTGAACAAAGATCATACATAGTAAAATTATTCTAAACTTTCATTTCATTTCTGAATTCGATTACTACTACATACTTTCTGATTATTTTCTTTGTTCAAAAAAGACATGTTAGAACTTTTAGCAATATCATTTACATTTACATCATTAGTAAAAATTCTTTTAATTATTATTATTAATATGATTGTTGGTAATCTATGGTATTCACCATTAGGTTTTCAAAAACAATGGATGAAAGCAATGAAATGGTCAGATTGTGAAACCTGTGATAGTAAGGTTGTTATGATGGCTCTTTTTATGGCACATTTAGGAACTTTATTAAGTTCTATATTTTTAAATTTATTATTAATTGCATTCAATATTCGAAAACATCAATATCTTAGTGCTATGTTGACCGCTGGAATATTATGCGGATTTTATGCTGTAAGTTTTTGTATTAAAAATAATATTAAGTATTAAATGAGCAAGTCTAGAGATTTTTTTAATTTGTTTAGTTTGTTATCTATGATTGATATATCTTTAAAAGTTGTCATTTTCTTTTTTTAGTTCAACGGTTGGAATCGTGTATTTTTTACAAAAAAATCTGATCGCCAATCTCAACGTACATTATATTTAATTGATATTAGTTATAAATTTGTTCTTTATTCACTTGTATCACTTGTATTAGTTAGCTTTTAATATGATTCCATCTTATATTATTTCATATGTTCAGTCAGATACTTCTTCTTTTTATATATGTATTGGTCTCTCTTTTTTATTTCATATTATTAAAACGAAAACTATGATACTTAATGAACTATAACATATAATTTTTTTTTTCTATTACTAACAAAGGATTCATTTGAATGACAATTAAATTTATATAGAAAGTCATTGGTGTATATTTCAAGATAGTTTAAATCATTTTCATGAAACAAAAATTACAAGAAAACTAGAGTTTTACTCCATGGTTTGCTTAGTTTTTGTAATAAGACCTTGCGCGAGTGGCGGAATCAAGGTTTCGATAGCGAGAGAATTGATTAACGAGAATCATCGTGATTTTTTGGTATATCACATTCAAATATATTTCATTGTATTTTAACGAGCAAGTGTCGAAATCGATTCAACTTAGTTTACCTCGTATTATCTTCCATCTTTTTTGAATAATTTTCCACTAGTGCTTTTAGTGAAAGGAAGTAAATAAATTTCTTTCAAAACCTTATGTAATGGTGATCATGTGTCTTTTAAAAAGTTAATTATTATCATCGATTCTGTTTGTTTTTCAGTTACTAAACAATCCATACTTTGTAGATACATTTTTGTATCGGCTCTGTCAGTGAATTAGTGCAATGTACTGCTGAACAATGTAATTATTGCGTTCATTGACTTTGCTAGAACTCAATGAAAAAATAGAAGTAGATTTCACTGCATTTGAAATAATAATGATGCCACTGTGACTTTGAAGCCTTGTTAATCAATAAGTATAATTGAAAAAATCTTACTGCATGTTCTATTTCGTTTATTTACTTGCTAAAACCATTCATCAAACTGTAGAATAAAAAATCCAAAGAATATCTTTTCTTGTAGAAATCAATTAGCAAAAATCAGACAAATTCATATCAATTTTACTTTTCGGTATATTTTTTAAAGAGAAAAATAGTTGGCAAACAAAAAAAGAAAAAACATTGTTAGTTTTCTTTTCTTTTCTTTTTCTCTACTGTCTCTCTTAGATTTTTAAACTAAACAAATCGGTCAATAAACAGCACAAGTTTTAGGAACAAAACAAAAACTATAACATTGCTAATATTTTTATCCATAGCAATGTAATATAGTAAAAGAAAAAAAAATGAAAGAACAACAAACAAATCAGAAGTAGACTGATTACTGCAATCGAAAAACAATATTTTCGATCATCAGTTAGCAGAACACATAACACATTTACCTAGTCGAACTTGATGCACAAACAAAAGAAAAATGATATGATCACTCTGTCAACGAATTAATGTGCTCGGCTAAAGAGAAACAAACGTCTACAGAAAAGACTAGACAATAAAAAAGAAAAAAAATTTTTTTTCCAACAAATAAACACTCGCAAACACCAAGAGTAATTGCCCTAGAAACTACAAGAAAAACAAAACAAACATGAAAACATATCAGACTAAAAGGCGAATAAATCAATCGCCTATATGTCTTAATCGATTTCATTATTTAATAATGCTGCTGCTTGATTAGCTACTTCTGATATAGTAGTCACAGAAGATGTTGATGCTTGTTGATCATCAATTGATTGTTTAGCAAATTCTTCACGAAGTAGATCAAGATCTTTTTCTCGTATTTGAATAAATAGAATACCATTAACAACATTAAGCATTTCTAAGACATTTTGAAAACTTGGCTGTTGAATCTAAATTTATTTTATTGTAAATTAAATCAAAGAAAATATATACAATAGTAGAACGAGTTTTCAACTAACATACATGTTCAACATCTGGTAAATTTGTATGCACAATACTCTGTTAAGAATGTAGATCAAAGATAAAGTTGGAGTTCAATTGCTTGCGTAACAAAGAGCAGAGAAGAATAGCTGTGCTTTGTAGCTGATTCACTCGCTATCTTTCACATAGTTCTTACTAGTTATAGCTCTGAGCAAAACATCAGTCTGATATAGAGTTCTTACGCTCAATTACTTCAGCTCTTCATAAATATTAATTAACCACAACAGCAGATGTATGTCACAGAGACGTTCATCTTTTTATGAATCATGTAGTGCGATGTTTCAACTATCTATGCTAAATAATTTCAATGACGTGCATCAATCCTTTCTGAAATAGTAATCATAAGAGTGTAATAAAGCCAAATTTTTAGAGAAACTTAACCAATAATTATTCAAGAATTTACAGACATTCAAAAGTCGCTATCTTCAAGCAAATAAACTCATCTTTTAGATAAATCATATATTTAATTGACAGCATTTCACACAGTAGAAATAAATACCATTAATCTTAACTCTTTTTGTACTGTGCAGTTTCATTAGTAATGTACATTCATTGACAGAGTATGTGTCTCGCACAAAAAAAAATTTGAATACTTACAGTTAAACTTGGTATGACAAGTAATTGACCTTTAACAACATCATTGATTCGTTTTTGTAAAACAACGGCTTGTTCAGTTAAATGTTTAAGTACTTGAGCACTTTCACGTGTTCTTTCATGTTCATCACCAAGCTAAGAGGAAAAAAAAAGATACAAATCAATTTCAATAGTTTATTTGTTTAATGTTTACTTGTAATTTATATATTTGATAAGCTTCACGTTCACTGTTCAATGCTGATCGAAAATCTCCACGACATGATTGAATACGTGCACAAAGATGATGAGATAAAGCTACTTTAAGACTCTTTGTTCCATAGAAACTAAAATACATATTGAAAATTATAACGACAAAGTTCGAAAAACAGATTAAATTTGTACTCGAAATTTAAGATTAGCTTTTACAAAAACTAGGAAAAATCGAAATGAGCTAATTTCTGTCATTTAAAGCTAATATTCTTGTTCAGAGAAATGAAATCAACAAGTCATGTTTGACATAGTATTTTTCATTAACAAAAGAGTTTTTGAACACAAGATTATTCATTAAATTCATAACCTAAATCAACAACAGAATTGCAACTACGTTTCGCATAGAGTTAACATTCGTTATATTCAACATATCTTTATTGAACCTAATCTGATCTATGAAACTATGCAAAAATCAATAACAATATGTCATCTTTAACCCTTCTGTTCGTTTACACAGTTTTTCAATAGGACTCTTCATACAAAAAAAAATGAATCAATTACTTACGTTTTATTTAATTCAAGTGATTTTTCCATAAATTTAAGTGCATTTTCATAATCACCATATGATTGTAAAATCAATCCAAGATTACTCTAATTAAAAATATTTAATAATATATTTTTAAAAAAATTCAAAAAAAAAATAACAACAACAAATATTTGTTTTTCTTACATCAATAAGACTAATTTGTGGATGATTTTCACCACAACATGTTAATATAATATATCGAGCACGACAAAGTAATTTTGATGCATTTATTGAAAGACCATTTGCAAATGAATATAAAGCCATATGAATCTAATTGAAAATTTTATATTCTAGTTTATTATAAAAAAGAAAAAGAAAAATCTTACATATTCTGTTGCTGTTTGTGGATGATCAATACCTAAAAC
This sequence comes from Rotaria sp. Silwood1, assembly GCA_905250075.1. Classification (NCBI taxonomy): domain Eukaryota; kingdom Metazoa; phylum Rotifera; class Eurotatoria; order Philodinida; family Philodinidae; genus Rotaria; species Rotaria sp. Silwood1. The sequence goes on along the minus strand of CAJNOP010000143.1, from coordinate 123,408 downwards.
TCGTTCAGACATCATAACAGCTTTATGTTGTGTCATAAGTGCTTCTTGATAATCTCCCATAATATAATTTAATCGTGCAAGTAATCTTAAACACATACTAATTTCAGGATGCATTGGTCCATAAACATTATTTAATAAATTATGTGCTTCAGATATTAATTCAAAACCTTCACGAAGTAAACCTTGTTGAATTTTTTGTTGTCCACTTGTAAAAAATTGATAAGCATCACTTGGCTAAAATAAATAATAATAAAACAAAAAAAAACAAAGAGATAAACTAAATGTTTTTTAATTTATCTAGACAATCAAAATTTTTACTTTTGGTGGAACATGTTTTATTATTGGAAATATATTAATAATATCATTTTCATTAAAACATTCATTATTTGAACGAATTGATTTATTTATTGTTTCAAATTGATATTCACGCATAGTTATTTGTAAACCAATTTTTCGACAAAATGAACGTAAAATACATGTACGACGAACAGCATAATTTTCAACAAATGATTCAATATCATCACTAAGATAAATAATAAAAATAATTATCATGAAAAAAGAAAAGAGTGTTCATATTTTTGTTATCAAATGATACTTGTAGACTGTTCATATGAGAGAGCGAGAAAATGTTTTTATTATACTTTCTATATTATTATCAAAGTTTTATTATGCATCAGTATGCTAGATGATTTCAAACATTCGAACATACGATTTTTATTGATTTGATCAACTCACACAAATGTGTCCCTCTCAACATAGTAAAACCCTAAAAAAAAAAGCTCTCTGTAGCAAAAAATCTCAGGTCGCAATACTACTATTCGATTTGTTGGTATTTACCGAAACAGGTTAAAATTCTAGTGTGCACTTAAAAAGAAAATGAGAATATCTTCAAAGGCGAAAAAAACTGCGAAATATTGCGACGTGAAACCAAGATTTTTGAATATCTCTTAGTAGGTGCACGATTTTACTATTGACTCTGTTGCATGAAGATATTTTGATAGTCAATCTAAATAAACTAACCATTCGACAAGTGCCTATAAACAGAATCAATGTTTTATCTAGGTTTCGTTTCCCGAGTGGACGAGTCAAAATTTCGGGTGGGCGGCGCCCACTCGGCCCACCCAGTAGACGAATGGCTGCTGTATATTTTCGGGTGGGCGAATCAAAATTTCGGGTGGACGGCGCCCACTCGGCCCACCCAGTAGACGAATAGCTGCTGTATATTTTCGGGTGGACGAGTCAAAATTTCGGGTGGGCGGCGCTCACGCAGCCCGCCTAGTAGATAAATCACTGAACAGAATATGTACTGAAATAGTCGAAACTAAACTTTCGAACTGAAGCAGTTTTATAGTTTCTCTATAAAATTTTCCTCAAAATACCAAAGCGGACCCAATCAAATGTTGTATGATCTTTATATATTAAAATAAATAATTGTAAAATTCATTACCAAGTTAAATCAAAACTATATCTTGATTTTGCTTCATTGATTATTTGTAACCAAAGTACTTTCGAAGTTATTGATGAAAATTCTAATGATTCTATAAAACAAGAAATTAATTTGTAATTATTTTCTAAAATTTTTTACCATTTCTCATCATAGGACTATGTTTACGTTGTTGTTGTTGTTGTTGTTTTTTATTTTTCTTTTTAGCATTAGATTTTTGAGATGAAATATTTGTTGAATTTGTTAATAATACATTTGATGTAGTATTTGTTGATTGAATAGTTGTTGCTGATGCTAATTCATCAAATGTATAATCTGTTGTTGGTAATGATATAATTGTTAGAAAACAATTAAGAAAATGACTTATTGAATATGATAAAAGATGAATTGGTACTGATTGTAAATATGTACGAAATACATGTTTTGTACTTCGACAAAGAATTTCAGTTACAACTATTTCCTAAATAAATTTTACAAAAACAAATTTAATACAATAAATATAAAAATCAAAAATTTAACTTACATATATATATGTAAGAGAAGATTGTTGAGTAAGAAGTTGAGCTATACGACCAAGATAACGAATATTAATACCCCTAAATAAAAAGAAATATTTCAATATTTCCATTAGTCTATTGACTGAATTTAAAAAGAAAATATTTAATCTTAGGAGAACTGTCGAATGAGATCAATCGCTTTTGATATAAGTCCTATTTCATGATGTTAGAGTCTGTTCAGTTCAAATTTTTTTACATCCAATTAATAGAAAACTTCATGTTTTGAAATTAGAGAATTCCTATCTATTGAATTATGACTCGTTTATTTTGAAAGTATTTAAGAATAAAAGATATTAGAATTTTCAAAATTCATTAATCTTCATTGAGAACTTTAGTTTTTGTCAAGTTTAAACTTGAAATTCAAATGTCGATTTTATACAGACTATAATATTTTGCTAGAAAAATTCATTCAATATAATAAAAGTGACTCATCCACACGAACATTTTTACAATTTCTCTAGTTTGAAACGGTCTATCGAATGATATAAAATTCATTTTAAAAATGATTGAACACTTTCTCGTTAGTTCATTTCACACAACAAAATATAACTGTTGAATTTAATATTTCTCTACCTTGAATGCATAGCTTCTGAAAGACTTTCACCATCGACAGGTACAGATGAATGATCTTGAAAATCTTGTATCATTAATGGAATTTGTTTTAATACTAAATATTCAGCTGCTTCTTTAAGTAATTTTATATCAGCTACTGTTTCATCGGACTAGAAAAATAAATAAATAAATAAATATTCTAATAAAAGAATTTTTCTATTTGTCTACCGTTTGATTAAGTGTTACATGTGGTTGAAATAAATCAGGATTAAAACGAACATCAAATTCATTATCTTTTACTGAACCAATCGAACGACATGCTGATTGAATTATTTCTCGACTATTATCTTCAACTATAAGATATAAAATTAATTAAATATGTTTATTTTACTGATTAATTTATTTTACCACTAATTTCATTAACAATACGTTTAGCTTCTTCGACATTTGTTCGTTCAGTAGTTTCGTTTGATATTGACTAAGATTATCAACAAAATAAAGTTTTTTTTTTATTATTAATATATATAAAAACATACTTCATTAGATCGTAATCTTGATAAATTAAGTGCAATTGAACGATAAAAATCGACATATTTTTGTCTAGATATGAAAGAAAATTAGAGTTTTTATAAAACGTTCAATCTTACTCAACAAAAGCATCTATTAATTCTTGTCTTAAACAACATAAACGATGTTTATATGTTTTTGGATAATCAAATTGTTTCATAGATGGTGATAAATGTTCAACATCAACTAAATATATAAACATAAATAAAGTAACGAAACTCCGACTGAGACCATATGCATCTCTAATAAATTCGTTCTCTTTAACTATTCATTGTTCTATCGGTAACTAGAGTACACTGGATCAAAAAATTTTCGAATTCAAATCAGATCAAATCGTATTAGGATACTTTCAATGAAATTATATAACCGGCACTGAACAACCGCTCTGAAAATACGAAATATTTTTTTTTCAATCAAATGAATATTAAATGATCATTCAATTAATAAAATATCTTATTAATATCTCTTCAGAAATTAGTTAGAGATAAAAGTAAGACGACAAATTTGTAATGATCTCAGCCGGAGCTAATCGGTTACATCTATGTCTTCAGTAACCTTTCAATTAATGTCCATTTCAAAGTTATAAATGGCCGTGGGTATTTTTTGAATAGCTTTTGATAGAGATCTGCGGTTTTCACCGTTGGAAAGAGCAGTTGAAGATGCATCGAATTCTGTATAGAAAGATTTTTCTAACTACTTTTCTAAAGGTTTAGTCAAACGTTTTCAAAGAATTAATTTTTTCTCCTACGTTAAACAAGTGGGTTTTCTATCAAAATACTGGAAAAAAATTTACATTTTTCGATTATTTTATTGAAAAAAATTAGAGGGTAAATTGTATTCCTATAGTGGTAGTAGTTAGGAACAGCGTCTTGATACACTTTTTGGTAGCCCTTTCTTTGGTGATTCTAACGCACTCCTGAAAATCAATAAATTAATATCATGATCATGAGAAGCATACTGTTTTTTCTTGAAGTTTTATATAAAACCTATAGGAAAGTAGCTAGAAAAATCTTTCTATACATAATTCGATGCATCTTCATCTACTCTTTCCAATGGTGAAAGCCGCAGATCTCTATCTTGTTCCTATCAAAATTTATTCAAAAAATTCTCACAACCATTTAACTCTAAAATGAATATTAGTTATTTTCTTTGTATTTCACTATTTTTTTTTTAAATAGAAAAATTTCAATAAATATTAACTTACCTGGTAAATAATTAAGATCAGGTGGTGTCATACGTAATAAATCTAATAAATAATGTCTTCCATCATTACCAATAATACCTTTACATTCGACAGCTGTTAATAATTCTATAGAATCTCCTTTTTCTGTTTTAATTGTATGTGGTTTAATTTTAAGCATAGTTGAAACTTTTTCCAATAATTCTTTATATTTTTCATTTGTTGTACAAGTTTTACCAAAATCTGTTGATCCATAAACAACACTTTGTTCTTGTTCTTTTTCAAGAATACCTAAAAAACAAAAAAAAAACATAAATCAATAATCATAATAATAATAATAATAATAATAAATAGAATTTTTATTTTGTTTATTTATATATTTCTATTAAAGACAAGATCTTATATTTAATAAAGAATCAATATGATGAATTGAATAATGTAATGGTATTAAACGATATATATTAGAAAAATATTTTATACATTCAGTTCGTTGTTGATAATGATTAATTTTACTTGATAAACTATCTTGACATTTATAACAATAAAATGTTTCACGATGTCCAATTTTAATAGGTGTTTGTTTTGTTAAATAACTTATTAAAAAATTCATAGCTATATCTTCACAATTCATATGTAATTTAATATATTGTCGTATTTGTTCAGACATAATATTTGTATAAAAATCTAAATACCAACGATGTAAAAAAGCTGCACCAGTTAATATCATTGAATATGAACATAATAATGATGATGCATCATATTCTAATGTATTAGATTTATGTGAACGTGAAATAAAACCAATAAGACGTGAAGGATATTCTTTCCATATATGAAATGCATATTCAATTTCATCATGTCGTAAAAAACTATCATCATCTAATGATAATATACAATCAGTATGAATAAATTCATTCCATGGTAAAAAACGATTATTTAAATTATTTGTTAAATTAAATATATAAATAATATCAACATGTATTGATGGTAAATATATAGAATAATTATCAAGAAAATTATTTAATGAAAAATTTTTATTATGAAAATTTTCTATCGAATCAACTTGATTAAATAAAACAAGTATACGATCAAGATTAATTAAACCATTTAAATGTAATAATAAACGATTTAATTGATAAAAACGTTTTTTATGTGTTAAAATAATAATTGTATATTTATTATGTGAAAATGATATTTCGAATGGATTTGTTTGTGTTTTTGAACGATAAAATGGTTGATATAAACGATTCCATTGATCATAAAATGTTGGTTCTATATGTATTGAATATTTTTTATTTGTTTGAAAATTAATTTTATCCATTAAACCAATTGACATTCGAGTAAAATTAATATTTCGTGAATGAATTAAATAATAAAAATTTTTTTCTTTTATTAATTGATTTTTTATTTCATTAAATTTTAATTCATTTGATAATGTTGGTAAACGATAATATGTACGTAAATAAGCAATTAATGTATGAAAACGATGTTGAAATGTTTGAAAATAAATTGTATATAACCATGATAGAGATACTGATGGATGTAACCAATCAATTATATTTGAATATGGAAGATAATTTTCACAATTGAAAAGATTTATATGAATTTGTTGTGAAAGAAAATAGAAAAACGCATCATAGAATTCATATTGAATTGAAATAGAATATATAGAAGAACAAATAAGAGATATAATAGATATATTTTTATTCAAAATTGTTTGATAACAAGATCGATGAAAACATTCAATTGTTATTTCATAAGCATTTTTTAATCGATCATATTCATGTGCAGCAATAATAGCTAAAATAAAAATAAAATATTTTAAAATCTTTAATTTCAATTAATAGAAAATTTTTAAAGTTATGAAATTTAATAGTCACTTTCATCAGAATAGACAAATTTGTTTTATTTTGATCTACACAAAGTTGACTTATTTAAATTATTCTATTCAAGAGTTACATGAGTTTTTCAGAAACTCTAATTCCAGTTCAATGATCTTAGAAATACTCGAAAAGAGGTCAAGACAAGGAATGCGACCATGTCTAAATAGCTACGTTGTTCTGCATGTATCCACAAGGTACTGTATGTAAAGCTCAAGATCAAGAGCCATGAAACGTCCAATAGCTGGGTGACTACATGTTGGCATACACTTGCTGCTGCGACTAGTATATAGTTGATTAGAATGTATAGGAAATTCGATTAATTGAGCGCAAGAATTTAGGTCTTCTGTTCAAAATTACAACTGGTATTAGTTGTAGGGACGATATCTACTACTAGCGAGCATCTTAGGGGAATGGCAAAAGTTTTAGTAGATTACTACACTCATCGAATTTGAGCTGAATTCTATGGTGTTGGATGATCTCTTCTAAACAGTGAACTAAATATTCATCAGTGAGACATGAAACAAGGCTTCAGTTTAAGCCTTAGTCTGTTGTCTATAGATTGATATTTTGTCTGTAGGTCGATTTTTCTTTTATAAAGTGACGTATCATCAGCATCCTGTTTAGTACCTGTAGACCTGTCAGATCAACTTTTTTTGGTAAATCGGTTTCGGTCGACGAACCGGTCTAAAAAACTAGACCGGTTCCATCTCCGGGTGAAATCTTCTTATTGTCTTTTGACGTTGATAAAATAGTCTTTTTTTTTTTAAACTTACCAGTTGTATTTAAATAAATAATACCAATAGGTGATTTTTCTTCATCATTCAAACGCCAACGATCATTATTAACATATGTTTGATTTGTATTAAATTGAGTAAAAAATTTTACATGAAGAAAATTTCCATGAAAACATTTTTCATCAATATCTTCATTAATAGGATTTAAAAATTCATATAAAACAAAATAATTTTCATTAATTAAATCTTTATAACAAATATTTCGTTGATATGATTGTATTGGTAAATAAATAATATTTAAATAAGCTTCACTTTTATTTAATGTTATATAAGGACTATTAATTTTAGAAATTTTTAAATGAAATTCATTTAATATTTGATAATCAATATCATCATTTGAACTTTTAATTAAATGAAAACAAACAAGAAATTTTGTATAATTTTTATGAATATTTTTTTCTAAATCAAAATCAAATGAATTAAAATGAAATATTTTTTTTTCTTCTTGTTTATTATAATCAATTGTTTTAATTAAACGATTTAAATGCCATGTATATTTAGTTAAATATTTTTCAATTTTTTTTAAACGATTTTGTATTATTGTTAAATTTGCTTGTTTTAAACGTATTAAACGTTCAATATTTGGTAATTCAATAAGTAATGAAGTATATATACGATGTTCATCAGTAAAATAATATTTTCTTATCTGATTATATTTATATATTAATAAAAAAAATCCAAATATCAAAATAATAAATAACCATCGTTGTCGATGATGATGTATTAACATAATTTTATACGTTTCTTATAGTCGTGTGATAATTCTTTCTCTGTTATTTCTCGCTTATATTGCCGATTATAAGAGAGAAAGAAAAAAAAAAAGAAAAAGAAAAATGTTTGCTTACCGGGGACAATCGATTGGGCAGTAACACGCATGCCACGATAATCAACAACAACAGTACCTAATGTATGTAAACCATCTAAATCGAGTGTATTTATAGCACGAACACCTTGTAAATCATTTGTTGGTGCTGAATGAGCAGCAGCATCACCACCAAAATCTTTATAATGATCTTTTACATCAAAACCAAGACTGAAGAACATATTATTCCATATATACATATGAACTCTAGAAAAATTATTAAGAATCGATTATGAAAGGAAAATATTGCAACTGAAAGATCGTTATTTTTTTTTCTCTTATGGAATCAAAATATGAAATACGATGATCTGTACATATTGAAAAATCAAGAGATTATACGACAGATGCCTCAATGATCATAAACATACATCTTAAATTTAATCTTCTTTTATAACCATCCAATAGAAGGCCTTAGTTATGTAGCTAAAGAGCGAATTATTCGAATTTTGATACTCCCGATTTGAATTTACAGGAACGCTTTGGTAAGACTAGTAAAATTCTAAAAGTTTGTGCCTATTGAACTTTGAAATTGAGTTATGATCATTATTACTAAAACATCAAATAATGAAGTTTCGCTCATAGATAGGCCAAATGCCTAGTAGAATATCCTGAACATTCGTTCGTCACGAAACTGAATTTTTAAAAATAAAGAATCATCTCTTGCCATAAGTGTACGGTTCTTAAATCGAGTTTACTTAGAAATATAACGCACTCTTAAAGCCTAATGGCAACTACATTTAAAACAAGTTGACTTACTTTGATTCTTCACCAGGATTAATAGCCATTATATTACCATCAACAACAGCTTGACAACCACGAATAGCAGCTGAAACAAAATCAGTATGAACCTAAAAATAACGAAATTTAAAAAAAAAAAAGAAATTTTCTAGTTCTTTATACTTTGAACATTGCACGTTCACGTATAAGTCTTTCAGGTAAATTTTTCTTTGGTAATTCTTTTGTTATTTGTAATTCTTCATTCCAATCACGTACTTGACCAGGTATATGATCTTCATGACCAAGTTTATTTATATTTGCTAAAATAAAAAAAAAAATAATATTCATGATTATATATAAATTTTATATAATACCATCTTCAGCTCGAAAATGATCTATTGTATGTTCAAAACGTGGTGATAACCATGGATGTATTTGAAATGGAATTTGTATACGTTCAAATGGATGTTTTGTACAACGTTTACGTTGTATAGCACGAAATTTCTTTTTAAAAATTGGACTAATCTATATTTTCCCAAAAAAAAACAAAAAAAAAGATAATTTTTATTATTGAAATCTTAATATCTTACATTATTTAATAGATCAACAAGTGAATGAAATATAGCTTTAGGTTGCACCGGTTTTGGAAGAAATTTTTCATCTGTTGTTCTTTAATATAATTGTAAATAAATTCATTATAATAAGATTTAATATTAAAAATTAACTTACTGACTAACATAAAAACCTTTTGTACATGCTGTTATATGAAATGATTTTTCTTCACATGTTGTTACTTTTAAATACATAAGATCACCTATTTAAGAAAAAATAATCGAGTTAAAAAGTTAAGTTTCTTTTATTTAATTCACCATGTAATTTTCTTGAACCATTTGGTGGATTCCAACCACTATAGGACAATATTTTTAAACAATGTAATCGCTAGAAAAAAAATAAAATCTTCAATTATAGATTCACAATTTTGTATTGTTTAAATGTCACATATAGAAAATGATAACAGATATACCATTTATTCAGACTGCATAGAATTTGTTTATTAAATCTTTAGTTATATATTAAAAAGACATATTTTGTATAACTAACCAAAAATTCTTTATGTAACAATGGAAGAGTGCCTCGAGATCTCCATGATTGGAAAGCAATTGCTTTAAGGTTAAGAAGTTCGATCTCTCTCGAGACATTTCTGCACTATGGGATATGTTCAAACGTTTGATCACAGATTTGATTTTTATTTTAAGACTTTATTTGATGAAAATTACAAATGATTTGAATTAGAAATGTATAATTAACTTGAATAGTCTTTAATTAAAAGATTAATTGTTGAAAAACAATTTCCTTAACATATATCCGATTCCGTATTACACGAATGAATGAATGAAGAAAATGCAATCGATTGCAATGAGGAAATATATAACAGACATGCGACAACTCCTGAAACATTATGTCGAAGATGACCTTTTTGTTTTTTATATAGACAACATAAGTCTTTGTCGATTATGTGTATCATTTTTACTCCTAAGCTGCAATTACAATACATGAAATATAAATTTTTAGAGTTAATTTCAATTACTTAGGGGACTCTTGTTTTGTATTCGAAACTGATCATAATTTCAATAGTTCTCAATGCTCGAAATAGACTAATATTTGACTTGAAAATCCAGGCATTATTGCATCTATATTAAATATTGAAAACTATCAAACTTCTAAAAAGTCGGTCAATCTGGAAAACTGTTATTTTGTACTCTATGAATTCAGACCAACAGCTTTGAAGTAAAACTAATATAGATTAACAAGAAAAACTTATATTATCTATACAGAAAAGGTTATCTTTGATATGATGCATGTCTAAAATATAGTCTTAACTATTTCTAATAAATACATAAAGTAAATATATATTTATTATCTTCATTATGACATATCTAATCATAGTCTAACCTATAACTAAGTTAGAACAAATAAATATTTACATTAATTTTATTATTTGTTGTAAAAAGTGGTGTAAGTAGAATATCTTTTTGATTAGGTAAAAGATATTCTGGTACAATAGAATCACTTCCACTAGTTTCAGCACTTTTTCTTCGATCTAGAAAAAAAGAAATTTATAAAACAAATATCGAAAATAATAAAATCTTTTTGTTTTTACCAGTATTCGATGATGATGATGATGAAGATGTTTCACTATTATTAATATCATTCACAAGACATAATGAATAATTATTTGTACCATTATATAAATCATTTAAATCACATGCATGTATTAAATCATTTATATGTCGTATATGAATACGTACTTCACGTACAGTATATTGTTCTAAATAATAATTAAAAAAAAAAGTTTTTTCAAAAACAAAAGAAAAAAAAGTTTTTTTTCTTCTTCTAACCTTCAACAACTTTTATTAGACTTCCTTCTTTTAAACCATCAATATTTTTTAATTCAGAAAAATTATCTAAAATAATTCCATCAAGTTGTAATGAAAAACAAGTACGATGACATGTTTCTTCTTTATCCATTAAAACTTGATGAATTTCTTGTACAAGTTCACTTGATGTTACCTAGAAAAAAAAAATATTTGTTATTATTTCTTATTTCTTGAATTTTTCTTACTGATAAATCAAATATATCTAAACCAGGTGATTGTATTCGTATATTAAATGAAACTTCAGGTAAAAGAACAAGTTCATTTGAATTATTTGGATTTGTTGTTGTTATTCCACTTGCATTTAAATTTGATGATGATGATGATGATACATTAGGACAATTATTAAATGAAACATCATTAATTGATGATGTTGAACTTGTATTTGTTGCTGCATCATCATTATCAGAATCTTGACGAGTTTTTATTAATTCATCTTGATGACCATTACATGTCATAAAATCAGAATTTGTTGTTGAAATATTTTCCTCTGGTTGTTTCATCATTTATTTTAATTTGTTAAATTGATGAATACACACAAATGAAGTAGACGAGAAAAAGAAAACAAATAAGAAAAATACTAGAACAAAAACAAAAAGAGAGAAAGATAAATTTGCATAAAATCATATTTTTTCTATAATAATTGTTTATGTATGTGTAGGCACATGTTGACTTGATGAAGATAGATTTATATTGGAAAGAATAGTTAGTAATAGCTATATTCTTCGTAGAATATTATATAATATTTAGGAAAAATTAATATTTTTCGAGAAATTACATAATAAAGAACGAAAAAGAGGAGTGTCTAAAGAGTACAAATAGTTTTTATTCATATCACGAAAAGATACAACGGAGTTCAAATAGAAAAGGCAAAACGACCTATGGAAATATGATAAGTAGACGAAAGAAGAAAAAAGTATAGTACTGTTGATGTTATGTCGTACAGTACAGAGTCTACTGTACAGCATGAATAAGAACCCAAATCTGCAAGGAAGATTATGTATAACTATCTAGAAAAGCATATGCAATGGTTTCGTTATAGAAAAGAAAAAAAAAAGACGAGGGACGAAAGTTCATGGACTCTCTTTTTTCCCCTCAATTTATGATTTGTTCTTTACTATTCCATATCAATCATCAAAGGAAAAAAATCTATCATGAATAACGAAGAGTCAGAATGACCTTTTGTTTAAGATATATATATTAAAGTATAGTTTTGAATGAGCTTGTTGATAGAAACTAGAACATAATAATCAGCTATACTGTTCTAGCCGATTTGTCTATTTGTTTGATTCAGTTACCAGAAGAATTTTGATGGACAGCATAAGACGAATGCGAACGATGCGTGCACGGTATATAGCGAAAATATAAGTGAGAAAAAGAAAAAAAAAAAGAAGATAGATAACAGTGAGAACGAGTTAATCGATCAGCGTTCTTCTATAATGATATATAAAAAAAAAATAACCCAACAGAAAGAAAAGACAAAAGAAAGAAAAAGAAAAGACAACATTATATGTCCTCCCTTTCGAATTACCATATGCATATTGTTGATATAAAATATCTCACTATCCAATTGGCTAACAAACACACATGGAGTCCAATAGTTCAAACCTGTGTCCAAATAATACCTAACTAACGTAGATATTTTTATTTGCTATTATATTGATGTCTTGTCTTATCTTTATAACTTTATCATTGAATGATGATGCATTTCTTTAGAGTAGTCGACTTGTGTTTCTCTTTCAATCAGGTTTTCATTTGAAACTCATGAAGTATGTGATAATTTTATTTCGAAAAACAAATAAAATCTCTATTCCGATAAGTATTTTTTTTTTCTGTGTCATAATCGAAAATTTTTTCATAGAAATTATATCAAATAAAGAAATGAAAAGATAATCTAAAATTCAATATCGTCAATTATTTCATGTTCGTTTTTTGAAATGTACATAAAAAATAGAAATCAAAAGTATATTTTGAGAACTTTGTATGAAGTAGATTATTTAATGTTTGATGAGAGGTATCCCTCGATCTTCAGAAATCTTCGTTTTCTTCATCGGTTCCCAAACAAGTACTCAAATTCTTTCACTTAGTTCTGCCAGTCTCAGGACACGTCTTTGTGCAATTTGTTGCATATTTGAAACATAGCTTTGTTTAAAGAGGTGTGAGAGTTACTGAGGAAGTAATTACAAAATTTTCATTCGATTGAAAGCACCTGCACAAAAACTATATCGATTAAATAGTGTAATAAGCAAATTCTTTATTTTTTTCTTTTGTTTTATTAATAGTCAATATCTCGAAGAGCTAAAATTCTGAAGATTTGATTAGTCTGTTCTCAATCATATCTCATAGTTAGAATTTTTTTTTTTATTAATCGAGATGTTACGAAGATGACAATTATCAAAATTATAGACAGAATTATGCTGCGTTCAATATAGTTGAGAAATTAACGATAATTATAGAAACTCAAATATATGAATAAATTTCTTTTGTTTAACTCAACTAAAAACTGCTGAAAAAATTGATTTTACTATATGTGGAGTATAATGATAATAACAATAACATTCAATAAGATAGAATCTATGTCTCCTTATTTATTCACGTATTAAAAAAATGAATTGATAATTACCTGAATATTAGGTCGTAGTTGGTAATAATGTTGATTCAAAAGGTGACAAGCAAATAGTTTTGTGTTTTTTTTTTATTTTCAAGGATAGTTTTGATCGAATGGCGAATGATTTTTTTCCTTCTTCTTCTTCTTTTCATTACAAATTCACTCAAGATACTTAAGAAAAGCACATGTACACTATTGATTTCATATACCTATACAATTGGAGTATTCTTTTTTTGCTCTTTTCTTTCTGTTTATTTAAATTGAACATTCTATATATGAATGTATCAAATCAGTGAGAACTCGTGAAATGGGTGATTTTGCCTAAGGATAAAGAAAGTGACAAATCATCAGAGAAACAATCGATTCTTAAATTATTATATAGAAGAGCATAGGAATAATACATATAGATCAAATACATACGATCTAACTATCACTATTCTTTGCACTGTATATTGACTTACTCTATTTCGATGTACGTGACAGTAAGAAATGCATATTATACTCTTAGTGTATTCTTTTTCATTCGTTTCTATTTTCATTTTTTTTCGTATTTCTGTGTTTTTTTTCTCTTTCGGTTTCTTTTCATTTCAATGATAAACGCAAAAAAAAAACACACACAAACATACTATACGTTCGTTTTCTTTTCTTTGACAATAATAACAATGATACCGATCTGTGTTCATGATTTTTTTTTTTCTTATAGAATCTGAGTACAATGAAATTCTCGATTAGAACTCTTACAAATAAAACCCAAGAAAAAAATAGATAAATTTTATTTCATTCTTAGTTTATCAAAAATGAAACCTTTCTTTTTTTTACAGTTAAAACAGCGCATTGATTTATTTTGCATCTTTTTATTTGAATTTTGTTTTAAATTATGCCATTGTATAATTAACTTATGTTCGATTGACACTTAAACACATATTAATTGAATATACTATACCTGATAAATTAGTAGTATTGTTTGTTTTTGTTCAACGTTACTGAAAATTTCTAACATTCAGTGATTTTCACATTGAAATATTAGTGTTGTTTTATAATATTTCATAAGTGTTGTTTGAATAATTTATGTATTAATATCATGAATACATTCGAGTACTGTCGAAAAAATGAATAAAAATAAATGTTTGTATTGCTTTAATACGATATTGTTAAGTTTTTGTCTGCTGCGATATTTAAAAAATTATTATTTTAAGACAATATGTCTCTATTTTATCTATTGGACATTGAATTTTATGAACCAAAAACAACATTCCAATAAGAAGAACCAATTAATATACATGAGTCACATCTATGAATGAAATCAGATTACGACGAAGATATACCATCTTGCAAAATAAAATCAATAAGAATTAATTTATCGTCGACATGATTAGATAAATATCTGAAACACAAAACCAAAAATTTATTTTCACCCACCTATAGAATATAAAATAATAAGAGATTGCAAGAAAATAGTTTCAAAGTTGACGTTGATATCCTAAACCTTCACATTCAATAATAGTTGTAGAATTTGATATATTCAATGAAGATGTTGATGCTTGTAGTGTTGTTAAATGTGATTTATCGTCTGTTTTTGATGATGGAATTTCAATAATTTTGAATTTAACCTATAGTAACAAACAACAAAAAAAAAATATTAGATAAACATTTTTTGAAATAAAACAAACGTTAGTTAAATGTTCAACAACATAAATTGCTGTCTTAGTACGATCAGATAATGGTCCACATCGAATTTTTGAATGACCTTTAGCAAGAGCCATTAAAAGAATTAACTATTAATATAAGAAAACTAATTTAAATATCTCTATTTAAAAGAACTAAATCACTAACTTGATCTTCTAAATATCGATCAACACATGCTTCATGAGATAAATCTTTGAGTAATTCTTCTGTTGCTTGTATTCCAACATCCGATGGTGATATCTCTCGTTTACCTAATGCATTTGCTGCAAGTAAACAACCTGTCGTTGTTTCTGCACCAATCCTATGAAAATGATTTTAGTTCGTCTGATACCAAAGATTAATTCGAGGGATCGAACAAGCATTCTACATTAATTTTATTTTTGATATACAGTTGCAATACAATATCGTAGAGAACTCATTCTCTTTTAGTTAGAAATATTGAAATTTCTAGTGCAAATTTGTACAAACGAATTTGATCGAATATGATTTTCAAGCATCAGAAAAATCATAGAACAAAATTTGTCAGGCAAAGATGGAATGTTTACCGGTTATCCGCCGATCTGATCTATTCAGACTGGTTTCATATTTGGTTTCAAAAAAAAATTTTCCGTAACTTTCGTCACAATTTTTGTTTTAAAATTTATTTTGTTTAACTTTTTTTTATTATTGATTTTTTGTGTAGAATTAAAATAACTGATCTATCGTACAAGAGAATAAACAACAGATAATTTGATTCAAAATTCAATTAGAGATTTATAATGCGAAAACAAAGTGTTACTTGAATATCTCATAGACAAGTTGTATCGTCTGTCAGATAATAATATTTAATAGCATACTCGATAAGCTTCTCTTCAGCATGTTGCACACACTAAAGCCTATCGAGTTGATGCCGAATCTGGGCCTGATGAGCTTTCGTCGTTTGAACAATGTGTAGGGTGCGCTAGTCACTTTCGATTAGAATATTATAATAAGACGACAGAACTAAGTGGATTAAAAAAAACAAGACATCAATCGACGTGGTTTGCTCTGTAAGCTAGACCGAAAAAAAAGTAGCCTGTTGACAGCTCTAGTTCATATCGGTGGATGTAAAACATATAAAATATTTATTTTTTCATCGTGTAGGAATAACCACCTATTGTTACGTTATAAAACTTGGATAAAAGGATTAAAAAGCGTTTCTTATAAATTGATGCCTTCACTAAATTGAAACGAATTGTGAAAAAGTTTTCTGACCTTGGAAAAACATTTTCAATAAAATTTGTTTATACATTAGCGCACTAAACATCTTGCTATTTCTAATAAAAAAAGATGAAGTCTCTACGACATGTTATTGCAACGCTATATCAAAAACAAAAATTAATGCAGAAGTTTCTTCGCCATCTGTTTTCTATGCATGTTTTCTTACATGATACCACTAGCTGTCCCAATAGCTATATTATTTGGTTCTTGAACAACTTCAATTTCTATCGGAATTTCTGTTGAATAGTGTTTATGTATTAAATTTTTAGCTGCTTCAGCCATTTTATCAGCAATCTAAATATATTTAAACAAAATGAATTTATTATCTGAAAAAAAAATAGATCATAATACCTGTTTGGAAAAATTACCAGCAACAAAAGATCGACCAAAAAATCTTTTGATCTGTCCAAAATCAGTTAGATCAATAGCTGTTAGATGATCAATTGGATTAATACTGATTCTCACATCACCTCCACCTTTCGGATAATAACCTCTATAAAAATCTATAAATTATTAATATTATGAAACTCTTCAATTTTGCAAACCTTCGCATAATATTTAAATCAAAATTAAAATTAAATCGTTTAGCTATTGGTTGAAACACCTATTGACAAAGAAAAGCAAAGAAATTTACTATTGTTAAAAATAAAAAAAGATGTACATTACAAGTTTATAATAATCAATATCGGGTGCAAATTCAGTATTTGTACCTCCAAGTAATTTCAATTCAGATGGTCCATTAGCAAAAAGTAAACATGGAATAGCAGTTTGCATCATTAAACATATACTCCTTATAAATAAAAATCTTCTTTATTATTTTTTTTTCTGCTCTTGATTTAAATAGAAAAGGCTTACCCAGCTGTTTTTGTATCACCTACATAATTTCCACCTTTAATTGTTTTTGGTGTAAATTGAATATCTGTTGTACCAATATTTGCATGATCAAGTTTTGCTTCAGAAAATTCTGCTAAAAGTTGAATGCTAGTTAAATGTTGTGGTCGTAATCCACCTTGTGATCGTCCTGCTCGAATATTTTTAACTCGAACAGGAATGTTCAATATAACACTCAATGTTGTAGCATTTCGCAATATTTGACCACCCTTTTAAAAGAAAATTATCGAAAAAAATAAACAATTTTATTTTCCAATTTTGAACATGAGTCTAGTGAAATAAACCTTTGTTGTAAAAAAACAATCGGAGCTCGATTAACCTCGACATCAAGCGACGCGGTAGTCTTACATCATCTAACATAATACATGTTATTTTAAAACAGAGTTTAGCATTTCAGATTTTAAATTGAACAAAACTAAAAATAATTAATTATAAAAATATCGATACTCTTAAAAGCTTGGTCATTAAAAATCAAAAATGTTCGGCAATTTATTTGTTTTGTGAAAGAAGTTGTTTCGCCGCACCTTCTACTATAAAATTATTTGTGTTGTAATTAAAGTTCTGCAGAACAGTACTAAAAATTTCTGAACGAGACAAACAAGATATAGAACAATACAGAAAAGTCAATGTCTCAAAGTTTTTATTTCTAGTGAATATCCAAAATATTTAAATGTATAACAGAAAAACAACAACTCGACTGTTCCTCAAGTAGAAAAAGGACTAACTGCACGAGTCGAAAAAATGTCAGAATACGATTCTATATGACATCTGCTATGTTTGAATCTTAGACGTGTCCGCACAGGAAATCATAATGAATTTCAGTCGCCTTCAGACATCTTAGCTCACCTAACAAGTTAAGAAATAATGAATCTGAACTAATTGCTGTCATATAAGAAAACTATTACATACAGCATCTGGAATATTAATGATCGCTTTCCACATTTTGATAGCCTTCGAGCAGAATCAAGTTTTTAAAAGACAAACTTCAGATGTATATATTGATTTTTCATAACTAAACGAGTAAAAAGCAATAGGTGAATTGTCACTCTTTGTGCAGTCAGTCACCTTTCAATCAACGAGATTCGAGACACGAAAGAGTTCGTCTAGAGGGACTCTAGCTGTAATAATTCATAGAAGCAATCTTTATGTATATAGTGTCAAGTGTATATCTCTTACTGGATCTAAGATACAAAGTATATATATATATATTTTAAAATATAACCAGTACGAATGAATCCTCCGCAGGAATATCAGTTTTCTGTTCCGTTCTTAGGCACAAAGAACCACATACTATATTCTAAAGGATGGACATTCGTGTGTAGTTCCTGGTTCTTAAACACTTGATTTGTGATCCTGAAATTGAAACCCGCAAACATACACAGTGATCAACGAAAGAAAATTTATTTTATACATCCCAAATACTCGAAAACCTTCACACATCCTTAGTCTTAATTATCCGTACTCTTAACACCAGAGAGAAGTATATCTTTTATACAGAAACAAACATATTCAACTGAGATATGAGGGCTCTAATATATCTATGGAACACAAGCAACACAGAGGGAGCATAACATATGACAGAGAGCACATGCTGAGTCTTATGACTGTTAAATCATAGCAATTAACCAAAAACAAAGCAATCGTGTAATTTGCATTCATTCTAGTTAGTTAGATCATACGTACTCCTTCGAGATAGGAACCATCAATCGTTATCATATTTAACGATGAAGCATAATTATCAATCTAAAATATGCGTCTAAAATAATATGTTTGCTATTTTTTTGTCGAAGATTTCTAAACTCTTATATTAATACTGAATCAACTGTGATAAAAAAAGCATTCTAGAAATTAAATAATGAGAGATCAAAATTACTCATCATGATGAATCCATTAAATTGCATTTGAAATATGTACTGTTTTTACCCTACTCTTTTATTTTTTATGTGTTGTATTAATACAAAAATGAAAAGATAAAAAATGAAGTCTCTCAATTAAAAAAAAATTGAAAAACTAATATTTGTTTGTATTGTTTATACATATTAGGAGACATATGTATGGAGATTAAGCAGTTTGTCGGACGGCAAGTGTGGAATTTGATAATTTTGCATCACTTTTTTTTTTCTTTCATCTTCACGATTTATTTTTTTGATGGTGGTTCCATAAATTTAAATGCATTTGATCCTAGTGATTGAACATTTTCAATAAGGAATTTTCGTATATCATCTAATGTTCGATTGAGATCAATTTTTACACATATTGGCTTTGACATATCCAATAATCGAAGATGAATCGTTGTTGATGACGATGAAGTTTTTAAGCATATTTCAGCAAGTATCTCAAGATTATTTCCATCTGAAGGATTTAATGTTGTATTACCAGATGAAACCATAGATGATTTAAATGGACTTTGTTGAGCACCGGCAATACCAACAGTATTACTGGTACCACCAAAAGGTTTGAATTTAGGTGCGACATGTTTATATTCTTCATCACGATGATCTTCAAGACGTTTTTAAACGACACTGTCAGATAAGATAAACATCTTTCATATGAAAAGCTAACCATACCGTTTTATATTTAAAAAAAAGCCTATTTTCATAATAAAATAAAAATATCTTCAACTTACACAATTGATTTATTTGCACTGATTTCAATCTTTCTATAATATTATTCAAAATAAGTTGATATAAATGCTCCAGTTGTAATTACAGCAAGAACAGTTAATGTAAAAACAAATAGAGTATTCAATCGACATAAAAATGAATGCATTATATTCTTATCTATAAACACACCAAAAGAAAGAGTTAGCAGAAGAAATAAATATAAGAGTAATGCAATATGAGAGAAAAAGATTATTAAAAAAATAATCTCCTGATGTATTTCATAGAATATAAAAAAGAAAATATGTATATGTTGTTAATCATTCTGACAGATAAACTATCGTTTATAAGTTGCTAATAATTCATCACAAATATTTGTCAATTCAGTATTTTCTCTTTTTTTTTTTAAATAAAAAAAAATTTATTTAACTTTTTATTCTAATTCTTGTTTAACTACTTTAAGTTCTTGTTCAAGTGATTGTACACCTTCTTCCAATATCTGATGTATGTACTCGTCTTAATCGTTCAATTTCCCTGTTAGCTCTAAAAAAAAGATTTTTAGTTTTATTTTTTTTTTAAATAATTTATAGTTACTCATTTAATTTCTCTTGTGCATGCTGTTTAAGTACAGCATATTTTTGTTTTTATTCTTCTATATAACGAAATGGATTCTTCTGAAAAACATTTTCGTGTTGCTGTGTTCTAAAAAGAAATAATTGTTTTTTTTAAATGAATTTATTTTTCTTACAAACCGTTTTATGTTCATTAATAATTAATATAAGTTTTTTTATTTCTTTTTTTTTTCAAGCATCATTATAAAGTATTTTCAGCATTAATTAAATCTTCACTCATTTGATTATGTTCATGTTTAACTTATCATAATTCTTGTTTTAATTCTTCTGTACATTGACATACACAATAAAGTATTCGATAATATTGTTCAATACAATCACTAAATGAACATAAAATATATTCATCAATATGATTAGATTTAGAATTTTTTTTGTTCTGATTCAGGTAATGAAAAATGTTTTGTTAATTCTTAAACATTAACTGTTGGTTCTGTATGTTCAATTAATGAATGAATTATGATCGTTCATTTAACGAGGGAAGATCCACAACTGATCTGTGATATTTTGTCTATATGTTAGAATCAGTATTGTAGCAGAATTCCGAAGAGGATTTGGACCCATAGACTTTCCTTCGAAAGCTATGGTCATTTTACTGATTTTTGTGTATATACCTTATGCTAGCTCGAAAAATGACCACAACTTTCAAAGGAAAGTCTATCGGTTCAAATTCTCTTAGGAATTCTCCCAGAATACTTACTTCAAAATATGGAAAAAAATATCACTGAAAACGGCTTGAATCAGTGGAGGACATTCCCTGACGAAGATTAAGATTAATTTTCATTATCATTAACAAATGTATTTGTTTGAAATGTTGATTGATTATTATAAGTTTTTCAATTATCATTAAAACCATTTGTAACTATTGGTAGGAGATAAGTTGAAGTCATATATGGAGTTCCATAACAAAATGTTAATTGAACATTTGGATATGAAGAACCTATTGGTGCTTGTTGTTTTGGAAATGATGGACATGGAATACCAGCAATATTATATGTTATATTAGTCTAATTTTAATTAAAAAAAAACAAACAATCGAAATATATAGAAAAAAAAAATTTATTCACTCCTAAATTGGGAATATTCTGTCCACTTTTGGGTATATGATTGTATATTATCATCATTACCATGCTAAGTTAAATAAAAATAATCTGTTTGTGCCGACCATTCACCAGAAACTGTATTAATTTTTTTAACAAATGGTCGAATACCAAATTGTTTATCAGAAAAACCTAAACGTTTTGCTTCAAGTAAAAGTGATTGATCTTGAATAATGGATGAATCCGAATGATTAACAATAAATTGAATAATTCGTGCAAATTTATAAAGAAACCATCGATCAATTTTTATTAATTGCAACAAACGTTCAATTGTATAACCATGTCGAAGAGCTGTTGCTAATATAAAAACACGTTCATAGGCTAGTGTATTTATTTCCTAGAATAAAATACAAGAAAAATTCGAGATAATCTTTAATTAATTTTACATCATCTGTAATTGTTCCTGAATATGGATCAAAACCGGTTACGTGTTTATCAACCATTCTTAAAGCTTGTTGAAAAGCTTCTTCAAATACGTAGGATATCTTAAGTCAGGATTTCCCTCAAAGAACTCTCCAAGTAGAACTCAATGAGCGCTATCCAATGGACATCTGATTGTTTCGATCTGCCCACTTCTCCGTGAATAAAATGCTTCATTAAAGCTTAATTAGTGAAATAAATAGTGCTAGAAAAGAGAAGATATAAGTTTGAAAAAGCTAATTTTTTCTTGTACTATCATGATAAATACTTTATTTCATTTACTAGTAGCAAAATTCATTCAAATAAGAAAAAAAACTAAATATAACAAAACCATTTCGTTCTGCTATTTCCATTGACTCAAAAGGATATACCAATAGTTTTTTTCTTCCTATCTATGCACCAAGTGTCAAATTAAAATAAACGTTCGACAACGTCCTCTTTCGTTCTTATTCCAATCATTCATCCAAACAAAGCAGCGAATCGAATCTTTTTCTGTTTATAAGAAAATATGACTAACTCACAACAATGAGATTTTTCTACTTGACTTCTTTCCTCGTACCTTTAAAAAAATGTTATCTGCTTGTTTTTCTTATCATCTTTTCTTCTTCTTAAGACGAAATTTATTCAGAAAGAAAAACTTTACTTAAAAAATATTTTGAATTAAGATGAACAGTTGATTTTTTTTCATTGTAAATATCTAATCCTGTCGAATTCATTTTGTTCCAGTTGAAATAAAATTAAAGAATAAATATAAAATATATTTAATATAATAAAGAATTTAAATATTTTCTTTTTCTTTCGGAGAGGAAATAAAAGCAATTTATAAGAAGTTTTATCGTATATTATTGTAAACGTAATTATTCTATAATAATTATTTCATTTTAATGTTTTTTTTAATCCTATGACTGAAAAAAATTCGACGATATTTCTTTTAAAATCATACATAAGTCTATATTATGTTAATTATATTTAAAATTGAGTAAACGATGATATACATTAGTGTGTGGGTGTAGTTAAAAAGAAGACCCACACCAGCCTTCAAAAGAAATTATTGCAACATCAGCTTTAACTACTCTATTACATAAACGAAACCATAAATCATTCGAAGAAGCAAAATCAATTGAGTGTGGGTAGTAATAAGGAGAATACCCACACCCTATGCTACTTTTTCTCCATCATTCTTTTATCTCGACGAGTAACAACAACAAGTACAATTGATAGTAGTCAAAGCACATGTTATCCTTCACCATCTGTAACAGTCGTTCCAGAATAATCATCAACTCCTTTACTTGCTTCATCTATTTGTTAAGAATATCATCAAACAGGAGACAAGATATTGATGTCTTCACCAAAATCAAAGATGATAGGATGGAGGGTGTGGGTGTGGGTGTCGGTGTCGGTGTGGGTGTGGGTGTGAGTGTGGGTGTGGGTGAATTCCAAGAGCAGACGCATACCCGCACCCCACGCCCACACCCACCCACGCCCACCCACACCCACACACCCACCCACACCCCACACCCTACACCCACACCCACACCCACACCCCCACCCCATCCACACCACCCACACACCCACACCACCCACCCACACCCACACCCCGAAAATCTCGTATTTTATTGTTTTCGTCGTCAATTAGCATTTTTTACAATGAATTGAAAGTACATTTTTAACATTAATTCGCATCACTATATCGTGCACATGAAAATTTCGATTAAATAAATGTCGAGTAGTTAAATAAGAGGTTGTCACCATTGGATGAAAACTGCTTCTATAAATATTAAAATGTTATGAGAAAAAACTTACATAAAAAATCTATGACATGTAGTCTATAATGCAATCACTATGAAAATAATCAATCTCTTACGCATGAACTGTGCAAGACATTTAAACAAGAACCAGATTCATCATCAATAATACGTGGCAATTTACCCAATCTATGTATTGTTATTATAAACTATAATCATAAATAATGCAATGAAAAAGTTAAAATATAAATGATACAGACAATAAAAAAAATGCAGTGAAGAATATTATTAGAACATGTATTTTGAGTATAATGCATCAGATTAATAGAGTATATATAAGCAGATGAGTGTATTTATTGTTATCCATGGCACTGCATCTCCGATACTCGAAATTGACAGTTACATATTTCTATCTCACGAGAACATCTTTAATAAAAAAAAAAAACTATCCAAAGTAAGAAGTACACAGACAAATATCTTTTTTTCTGGAATAAATGTAAACGAAAAATATGAGTAAAAAATAGAAGCTATTTGACGGTATGAACATTTTATGACTGAGCATCTAAATGTTTTTTTAAATACTTGTTCAATATCCATTGCAATGCAATTACTTTCTTATTTCTATTCAAACATGATATGCATTATCTGCTTAATATGTAGATATCAAAAGGTGTCATCAAAGAATTTTTGGTAATACATTGTATGCAATTTTCTAATATAGAAAGTATACTAAGAATATTCATTCAGTAACGAGGGTATCAGTGTTGGTGGTCGTCGGTCTGAATGTGATACGTACACCCACACCCATACCCACACATCCTCAGCTTTGTATTGATTTATCTATTCATTAGGCAGATCGTCATATTAACACGCCGTGCCACTTAAGTAGATTGTTTACAACGTTCAAATAACATCTAAGTTCTCGTTTCATTGGTGGTTGCTATCGATGAGTATTGTTTGTTAATGGTAGTCATGACCATTTCATTAGATTTATGTGCTTCTGTATTGTTCAAAGGTTTTATTATTATTTTCATAAGTCTGTTGTTCCTTCTCCACGTCCAAACAAAAAACTGCATCGGTACCACAATACATAATATACCACCCAAAACTGCTAATGTCAATCCTGTTACGCTAATTTTTTTAGCTACTAGAACTCTTATAGTGATTACTGGACTCGTAAGTGAAAGAATAGCACAGATGCCAGCGACCCAGGGATGTGCCCAGTCCGTAGTAGTAGCTTGTGCACTAGGGAATGCGTAGGCATAGAACAATAGTCTTTAGTACAATTCCACCATGAAATTGAATACTTGGAAAAGTCCAGTACATAATCCGACTTGTTCGAGAATTTCAAGAGTCGATATTCCTTTTTTAAGTTTCGTTTGTTCTTCAAGATAAAACGTATAATGAACTAATTTAAAGGATTGTTCAATTATTAATTTGAACCTAATAGACTTTTATACCCTAATGGAATTCAATTACTATTAATCAATGAAATGAATTTTGTTATGCAAAAAAATATTTTTTAAGAATTGTCTTTTTGTATAAATTCTTTTTCTTTCTCTTCTCTTTGCTTTATTAACCATAAGATAAAAAGATGAATAACATAATTTACAACTAACTAGAACTATTAGATTCAG
The DNA here is from genome assembly GCA_905250075.1 of Rotaria sp. Silwood1. Classification (NCBI taxonomy): domain Eukaryota; kingdom Metazoa; phylum Rotifera; class Eurotatoria; order Philodinida; family Philodinidae; genus Rotaria; species Rotaria sp. Silwood1. The sequence continues at coordinate 97,865 of CAJNOP010000143.1, read as the reverse complement.
AAAAAGCATCATTTATTCGAATTTTTGTAACAAATCAATTTTAATCAAAACGAAGAAAATATTTCTGTCTTTCAAATGTCATATTTCTACATATTTATATCACAAATGCAGTTTATTCTATATCAGTTATTGTTGTATATATTGTTAGAAACTTTTTATCAATGAAAAGACATGTTTTTTTTTGTTTTCTTATGCCTTTCTAGAACCCTTATGGAAAGAACAAATAAAATCAATAAGTAATCGAGTTAGTTAGTAAGAAAATAGTTTCAATGGAAAAACAAGTTACAATCAATCTGTAGATTTAGACCTTCATAAACGTAGAGATCGACTTATAATCTAGTTCGATATAATTATTGATATTTTCTTCTTTCACATTCATACAGCACATCAAATATTCAAATATCATATTCAATTAAAAAAAAACAATATTTTTCATTTGTTTGTGTATTAAGAAATTCTTTTTTCGAGCTTTCTATAGGTAAATAAAATACTTTTGTAACAAATTTTGATATTGCTTTAGTTAAATTTCATCTATTTTTTATCTTTTCAAAATATATAAAATAAATAAATATAGTTGAGCTTTTATTTTAAAAATAATCATTACATGAGCAACGTCCATTTGCATAGAAATGATGGATCCGATTTGCATCTCGAACAATAATTTCACATTGACGAATTGCAGCTATTAATTTTGTTACTTGATCTAAGAAGAAACAAAGTAATGTAAGCAAAAAGAAAAAAAAATTAAATAATGACATACGACAATCACCACAAATACGAAGATTTTTTGTTATTTGAATTTTTTTTGTATTTGGGTTTGCAACAAAATTCCAGGCAATAGCAAGTCGTTCACTGTGTCCACTTAGAATAGATGCAATTGTTTCACCTTCTTCTAATGGCCGTGTGATCCAACTAGAATCATATTGATGACCATGTTCAATAAGTTCTTTCGATATGTTTTCATTTTCAGCATAAATTTCTTTGGATCGAGGATGAGATCTATCATGAGCTCGAAATTTCTATAAAGAGTAGAAACTCTATATCAAATATTTACAGAAAATGACTTACAAATATTTCACCATTAATTTCAGTAAAAGATAGACCGATTTTTTTCTTTAATCCAAGATGATATAATTTATTTTTGATTTTGGACGATTTTTCTATATCACCTGTTGATGCATAAACATTTGAGAGTAATATTGAAGCCGATATTAGCCGATTTCCATGTTTAGAAAAATGTTCTTCAATGCGATTGAATACTTTTTCTGATAAATTTTCATCATTTTTATTTCGAGCACCGGATAATAATGCCACTAAATAAAACAATATCAAATGATATATTTTTATTAGAATTATCATTCATTTTTATATTTCAAAAAATAACTACGAAGTAGTCAAAGAAACTAGCGAAAATTTTATTTATTTATTTATTTTAATTAAATATCTCGTAATCAAATAAATCAGTATTTTAGAATTCTGAATACTCAAATCAAGATGATTACCTATTGGCACCACTCATCGTTTATTTCATGTTTGTTTTACAATGTTACTTTCTAACAATAAGTACTTTAACTATATCAACATATTCTCTTTTGCCTCGTGTTTAATATTCAATAACATTTTTTGGTTGTTTATTTAAAAAATGTTCGTTTCGTAGAGTCATTAGAAGCAAAATTCGATTAATTAGATCAAGTATACTACCAAATATAGATCGATGATTGAAAATTTTTTAAGACAGTTTTCTTTAGCTAATAGTTAGAAAAAAAAGAAATAACTATAGATTTACTATTAGAAAATTATGATCAAGATTGAATGAGAAACTTATAGACTTTTCTAGTTGGCAAAGTGAACAACTATTCTGTATCTTTGGAGTTACTCTTTAAATTTTATTAGAAAGTTTCACAACGAGCATTAAAAACAAAATTATAGCCACTATTCAAATACCGAAATCTTTTATATTTGATTTTAGTTTCAAAATAAATTTTTGTTATGATCATTTCTATCAGAATTAATAAAATGTTGTTATTCGATACATAATGAAAATCGAATATTTATCCTACAGATAGAAAAAAAAATTTAATGTATATTAATCTAGTTCATGTCGGAATGAAATATCGAACTGCTATCAAATCTTTACTTTTCCAGAACTAAAACAAAATATCTTCAATAAGAACTCTTCTAAATGATGCCCATTATTTACAACAATCTTCCATTATTTTTTTTTCTCCATTGTAAACTGAACTTTTTTACTTTTCGAACGGAAAGAAGTTGCTGTAAAGTTTAATGAAAGAAAAAAAGTTGCTATGACGTTAAATAATGTTAAAAAGAGTTTATCTTAGTTTGTAATAAAGATAAAAATATAGCTCAAGTATTAATATATATATATATATATATATATATATATATATATATATATATAACGAGAAGGAAAGATACAGTACATTCGACTTAAAATTGATAGTCACTATTTAATTTGATAAAACTTACTAAGCATGGTTGATGAAGGTAAATGATCAGATTCATATTTATTAATTAATATTTGTGCTTCTTCAAACAAGAATGCTCGACTAAGACAATCAACCTAAATAAATAAAGACTTAATATAAGATAAAAATAAAAGAAATATTTTTTTAATAAACCATGGATGCATAAATTTTTTCTGTTTTATTAATTATATTTGAAAATATTGTTCGAGCATGATCAACAAACCCTGAGTGAGAACAAGCATTTAACGCACAAACATATGTTTCTTCTAAAATCAATTCTGGTGGCATTTCATAAAAAAGTTTTAATGCTTCAGCACCCATTCCGTTTAAACCGTATGTATTAACTAATATATAAATATTTATTTATTTATTTATTTATTTATAAATGTTTTCACTCACTCATTGACGTATATCCAATTGTATCTGGTTGAACTAACGATTCAAACACATCTTTTGCTTTATCTACACAAGCTGATTTTCCCTATTTTATTTTTGAAAAATAAAGTAGAAAAAAAAGAAATGAAATTTATTTGTTTTCCTACCCACATATTGATTAGTACATTCTTAATGTAAGAATTATTAAGAAAAGACTTTGGAATTTGTTCGAAGATTGACTGACTTAGTGCACCCATTCCAATATTAGAAGATGCATTTATTAAAAGAATCCAACATATAATATCTGCTTCAATTCTATCTATTTTCATTTTTTCATATAAATCCAAAGTTTTTTCTGGTTGTTCATTTTTATTAAAAGCATTCATCAAATTTCCATAACTAATTGCATTTCTTTTTATTTTAGGAAAAATTTGTTCAGCAGATAGTAAATCATCACATTTAACAAATGCATCAAAAGCAGTTGTCAATATATATTTATTTTCATTATAATTATTTGGAAGATTCAATAAAACTTTCTTGACTAGAATTAATGCTTCTTTTGTACCCAAACGAGCGCAAGCATGAAAAAAAAGTACAAAAATTGTTTCATCTGGATTTGAGATTTTGAAGAAAAGGTCTATTGTTTCGTTAAACATATTATTTTTAATTAAACCTATAAGAATATAAATAAATTAATCTTATTAAAAAGTTTTCAAAAAAAATTTTACCTTTCATCATAGCTCCGTAAATACCCATTGTTTTTGTTTTTGATCTATTATATATTTGTTCAGCACGATTAATATCTCCAGATTGCACTAAATATATACTAATAGATATTTATTTAAACTAAACACAATTGTTACTAACTGTAGAGATGAATAAGTGATGCTATTATATAATTATTATTTTCGATACGGGATGAATATTTTTTAAAAATATGTAAACCACCTTGAAAATCTTTGATATTAGTAAATGATTTAAGTGCTTGATTAATAACTACATCGGATATCATTTCTTTATTTTTATGTTCATATTCATAAAATAAATCAAGTGCTTTTCGATATTCTTTTCTATCATTTAAATTTTTCATTTCAATACCCAAATTATAATATGATCGAACAATCAGAATTCTATATTTAAAATCAATAGAAATTGATTTGAGATATCTATTGAAATTCATTTTCAATAATGATCAATTTTTTATTTAATTGAAAAGAATAAATTGCAAGTTGAAAAATCTATTCGTTAACAAAAAAGCTAATCGTCAAATAGATCATGAAAGAGATCAATAAATATTAACATCCATAGATGGCGCTCATCTATTCAAATCGACTAGAATTAACTTATTTGTAATCAAAATGTACCTCACTTGAACACATCGTATTGCATTCAAAGAAATACTCTTGATAAATATTTCGAGATGGTATGATTGAACAACGAAAGAAAACGAACGGTCGACAGTAGACAATCATCCTAATTATTGTAAATTTCTGATTTTTCTACTCCTTTTAGGATAAATGTTCAATTTCATAACTATAAACTTGAATAAAAGTCAAAATAATATATGAAATTTATTGAAATTGTCTTATATCCTTTGTAATTATTTATTCAAATAGGTATTGAACAAATTATTACAATGAATAATTAAATAATAAAAATCAATGAAGGACAAATTAAAACTAAATTTAGACATTTCACAACAATTAATATGTATCATTATTAACTATTCAATTCAAATAATTTTATCAAATTCATGAATTTTTTTTATCGAAACTAATAAATAAAATTTTTCATTTATATAGGTATTTTTTTATTTTGATCATTAATTGAATTAACGCATAACTTAAACGATAGAAATAATTTATTTAATTAAAATAATTATAAAGAATGTTATAGAAATGAAATAAAATAAAAATAAGATGTACAAATTTATTTGATTTGTCATTATTTTCTTTTTTAAACTAAAGAAAGTCAGTTTAAAAATGACTTCGATTTTTCAAAGAAAAACAAAAACAATTCGATTTCGTGTTCAAATCTATAGCAATAATTTTAATGGAAACAATTATGTGATTCAAACTGAAGGAAAATTTTCTTTATCAACATAGTTTTAAATAATAAAACTATCCAACTATCGAAACAAATGAAAAGATGATTATCAAATATTTGACAATATAATCGTTTTTAATAATACATAGAGTTGATATTGAATTGATTATTTACACCAAGAGATTTGGTTTCTTATAATAAATACACATTTTTTAAAAAATTTTCACAAAATAACATTGACAAGAAAGACTTATTCAGTATTTCCTGAAATCGAGACATCGTTTTTATTTCAGCACAAATCTTTCACTCGACACAATCTCAAGCAAAAATGATTTTATACAGAAAACTAGAGCAACATATAGAAGTAATAGGGCAATTTTCTAGAAGAAATGCATCGAGCGTTTATTCTTTCCAAAATAAGAATGTTTCATATACAAGGAGAAACTTATAAAACGTGAATTGTAATGTAACATAAATCTAAGATTATTTTCCATCTCAAGGAGAATCATAAGTAAATATCGATATTCTACAGCACACATGGAAAATTTTCTAGAAAGCGTTTCTTTTTATTCAAGTTAAAGCATATAACAGGCATGGGTAAAGTAAAAACAGAAAGTGATGACTTACCTTTGCGTATAAAGGATGATCCAGAAGCCCTGACTCGATTTACATAATTAATTTTTTTATATTAAAATAGATCTTTAAAAATTCGTCTCTATAATAGAAATATGCAGTAAAAGATGCTCTACAAAACACCCTATTACTGATCCTTCCAAACTCATATATTAAGACAGTTATCAACTGAGAAATATGCATTACAAAAAATAAAAATTAATTGTAGCCATTTGGAAGCGATGAAAAGTTGATCTTGTTCGAAATTTTTTTTTGAGGCCTCCTCAAAATACGATCTTGGGTGTGGGTGTGGGTATGGGTGCGTGGGTGTGGGGTGTGAGTGATATATGGGTATCTGAAGTTTTTATTTAAACTCAAACCCATACCGACACCTACACCCGACCATACTCACACCCACCCACACTCATACCCCATACACCCACTCTCATACCTCACACACCCACACCCATACTCCCACCACACCCCACACCCACACCCCACATCTACACTCACACCCATTTGTGCCAAGTATTACAGATAGATGTAGGTGAATTTCGGTTTTTCGATTCTAACCTTTCAATTTTGGGAATAAATAACTTGGAAGTTCTATTTCTAAAAAATTTTTAATTTGACAAGACTTAGTAAAATTTTGTTACTTCTTTAAAAAAATAATTATTCAAAATGCACGCTAACAAACTAACAACAGTATAGTTTAGCATTGTCTTTTTTTTGCAAATGTGGAGTTTTTTTTGCTCAAAAAATAAAAATAAAAAAAGCATTTTGCTAATTTGTAATGCATTATCACAATGTTGTACTAATCCATTAGCCAATGTGATTTGTAGTCATGTTCAGTAAAGTCAGCATCTGTTTACAAAAAGAGAATATTAAAGAAAGCATCAATAATGAATAAAAATTAATGAGAAAAGATATAGAATGTACATGATAAAAATCTGAATGAACATCTCTTATAGAAAATAGAATAAATTATAGCGGGGAAACAAAAGAGATGTTTACGCACCGCATGATTTCGTGCTGCATCCGAGAGATATTTCATACCATCATCTTTAATTTGATTATATCTAATATTTATTTCTTTTAGTGTCTATTTATGTATGATCTAATAGATGTTTCAAAATTGCGAATAAATATCAGATATACTTTATTGATTTGCAATCCGTGTGCAATATGTCGTGCTCCTTCTAGTCCAACTTTATTTCGTTCAATATTTAATTTGGTGAGAGTCTATTAAAAGAAAAAGATATACTTAACAGAGAACAAAAAAAAACGAGAAAATAATGATATTAACAGTATTATTTCGTAAGACATTAGCAATATACTCCATACCAGATGCATCGATTTCATTTTCTCCAAGAGTCAATGAACGAAGTGTCTGTTTGTATAGAAAACTAAAAGATGATGAAAAACGATATTGAATGTTCAATAAGAAATACAGTATTCGTGGACAGCACATCAGCAAGAAATTGTACTCCATCATTTCCAATCTGATCATTAGACAAATCAATTTTTATTAGCGTCTATAAGTGAACTATTCAACTTATAGATAATATATAAAGAAAAAACAAAGAAATCACTGTGTTTGTTTGCAATGCTTCTGCCAAAAATTGAACTCCTTTAGTTCCAATTTTATTTTTCTTAAATCTGAATACAGTTAGTGTCCATTTACAGAAAATTATTTGTCTCAGAAAAGATATCAATTGAAAATTCATCAAATATACTGCATTGTTCCGTAGGACATCAGCGAGACTCCTTGCACCAGCTGATCGAATTTTATTTTTCGAAAGAATCAATGTCTTTAGTGTCTATGAATATAAAATAAATCGTATAATCAAATAAGCATAGTAACATACTGTCGCTCACCGTATTACTACGTAATTCTGAAGCAAGATATTCTGCACCACTGTCACAAATTGGATTTATTTCCAAACACAAAGTTGTCAATTTCTGTGTCAAACAAATCATATTTATCGAGAAGAATGATAATGAATACTCTTTACTGAATTGATTTTTAATATTTCAGCCAAATCACGCATTTTTCCGGTGTAATGTCATTCATTCTTAGATTCAGCGTACTTAGTATCTATGTGGGTAAATAGAGAAATGCAATCGAACATAATTGAGATTTCGTTAAGTACTACTGAATTATTTCTTAGAGTATGAACAAGATAGTTCATTTCCATTTTATTGATGGGTGTGTATTGTATTTCTAAGATGTTAGGCTCCTATACATAGAAATAGAGATATGGCAATGAGAGATATTTTACGGATAAGCATCTTACTTTATCAGTTCGTATGTTGTGAATTATTTTATAACACTCCAATATTATCCATTCACTGTATCCCAGATATAATGCTGTTAACGTCTATGCATGTATCAACTGATGAATATGAATGATTTTTAATGATATCAATACAAACCGTATTTTGCTTCAATGCATCAATAATTTTTATCATACCTGATCGACCTATACTGTAAGGATCAATATGTAGCACTTTGAGTGTCTATAAATAAAGATTGAAAATAGATGTTAGTATGAATTAAAATCTATGAATGCATATTACTGTATTCATGCGCAGAAAATCAGCAATATATGATGCTCCAGCAGAACTGATTGGATTACAATCAAGTATCAATTCCGTCACTGTCTATACAAACAATTATGTACAAAAATGAATAATGAAAGTATTGTAAAATTCACCGTATTATTGATTATAGCATCACTAATCTGTTGTACACCAGCAGGTCCAATTCCTTCATTTTTAAGGTCTAATTTTGTCAATGTCTACAAAGTGAAAGAAAAATGTTGCGAAACGAAATGTTCCCTCTTTGTGAGATGTTACACTATCTGTACGTATTCTTGCTGCTGCTACAAGTGCTTTGCAATAACCATCTACTGTTCCTGATAATTCGGGTCGAGAGAATGTCTATATATATAAAATCAAGAGTTTTTCAAGTACGAAAAATATTCTTATAGAAAGTACCTTGCTATTGCGCAAAACAGAAGCCAGATTTCCAGTATTTGAGTGTTGTTGTTGATGGCGACGGAGAACGCCAATATATAGTGTGGTGAGCGTTTGTGTCTGAGAAACGATGGAATGAACTGAAAAAATGTTATGTAAATTATTCAGTTACTTCTTTCATTCGTAAAATTTCAATAAGATAATTAACATCCGGAATGCCAATCGGATTAGGGTACAGGTCAAGCGTGTCAAGCGTCTATGAAGAGAAAGGATAAAGAAAAATTAAATGCAAATCATAAAGCAGAAAAAATTAACAATTGCCATATTTTCTCCTAGAGCATCGGCAAGATATTTTACTCCTTTTGATTCAATACGACTGTCACATAGATACAATTTTTTCAGTGTCTAAACTTAGTATTAAAATTTGTTAGACTTGAAATATGCGCAAGTGTATAGATTACTTTATTCTGTTTTAACATCTCAGCAAGATACTTTGCTTCTTGTGCTCCAATACAATTGCAACTAAGATTAAGTTCTTTGATAATCTATGCATAGACAAAAATAAATTTGTCGATTTGAAATCAAGAAAGATTACAAACTACCGTATTCTTTAGTAAGATTTCGGCAATAAAGTTAATTTCTACTTCCGAAAGATAAAAATTCTCGAGAGAGAAACGGTTTAGTAACTGTCAATGAAGAAAACAATGAATATTAATTCAAAGTAAGAAATTATAATTCACGGATTTATTTTTGAGTGAAATGTATCTTCCAATAACTGCGCAACAACGATTTTGATTTCCATCTGAACTAAAATTGATGAGAGTCTGCGAAAGAGAAGATACAGAGATAGAATGATAAATGACCAAGGTAACTTGCCGTATTTTCTTGTAAATTGTCAACTAAATCTTGCGCTCTGGTTATGTTAATTTTATTTTCATCAAGTTTTAGTGTAGTAACAGTCTGTGTATGAGATAAATGTTGTATAGTCAATAGGTAGAGTAAGAATAAGAATTACTTTATTGTTTCTTAATGCTAAAGCAATAAAGTATAATCCCAACTCTGCAATTTGATTTTTACGAAGATCAATCATTTCTAGTGCCTAAAACTTAAGAAAGGGTTATATTTCAATAAAGAGGAATGAGAAAAATAACAAAGATAATCACATATGAATTTTGCAATACTTCAGCAAAATACTTTACTCCATCATCGCCAATTTCATTATTATTGAGATAAATGTTTTTCAGTGTCTAATTAAAAATTATAAAAAGTAATTTGAACTTTAATGAAAAGAAAAAGAATATATCAAGATAGATTTCGATCTTTTCTATCGAACATATGACGAAATCAACAGTTCAATGTTAATCAAATAAGAAACCAATCAAAGAGACGTAAAATATTTCAGTTTTCAATATCTTGAAGGCTAATAGCCAAAATTTGATAGTTCAAGAAAAATTGAGCTTCAAAACAAACACTTTAGCTAATTAAAAACATAGTAGATTTTTCTTGATGTGAGTGCGGATGTCAGAGAAGAAAGGATCAACAGCCAAACTCCATGTTGTTCAACAATCCGATTTTGCAAATTTCGAATTTTCGATCTTTTTCTTTCGATCAAAGTTCAAAGAATTTCATCAAGTCTGTAGATTTAGTTGAAGATACGCCTAGAAATCATACCATATTTTTTTGCAACCCTTCGCTAATAAAATGCATTCCATTGTTTCCAATTTTATTCGACGCCATATATAATATGGTCAGTGTCTATGTATGACGATGCAATATCTTAAGATAAAAACAAAGAAAGAACGAGAATAACTTTGTTAATTTCCAATAGATCGCCTATATGTCGAGCTCCCTCGTCTCCAATATTATTGTGATTAAGATCTAATTGAGAAAGTGTCTTTATATAGAAGAGACAATTGAACTGATAAAGATCCTAGCAAAATCATATTAGAATTACAGTGTTGTATCGCAATACGTCTACTAGGTGTTGTACACCAATAGCTCCAATTTTATTTTTACTGAGATCAATGGTACTAAGTGTCTGTATTCATGATGTTAAATGAATATTAAGAGAAAATGATTAAAAAAATATGAGTAACTTGATTATGTTGTAGTAAAGGCGCTATATAGAGAGCTCCATCATCACCAATATTATTGGTATTCATATTCAGTGTAGTAAGAACCTGTTTTTTTTTTTGAGTTTCAGACAACAGATACTTTAAAAACAAATCATTAAAAAAGAAGGTTACCGTGGTTTTGTGTAACGCATCAACAATAAATTTTGTACCAAGAGCTCCGATTTCATTGGAGTTTAGATCCAATACGATGAGTGTCTATATTTCGGAAAAAAGTTTATTGAAGTAGCATAAGAATAATCTAGTATTACTTGATTATTTTGTAGCCCATGAGCCAAATGTTCCGCACCACTAGTTCCCAGTTCATTATCGCACAGTATCAATGTTTCGATTGTCTATTTTCAATTAAAGTATAATATCGAAGGCTAATCGAAAGTATCGAGTTTACTGTGTTATTTTTTAGTGCATACGCAAGATAATATGCACCCAAAGATCCGATTCGTGTGTAACGAGAACTGCATTCAACGAGAGCCTAGAAAATCACAACATAATATCTAATTGATCAAAATTTTTTTTCGTTCCGATAGATTTTCGATATTAAGCAACGGCATATATGATTATAATGTTCCGCATTCATCTAAAAGTTTCGCTAGAAATGTCTAAATTAGTGTAATATCGAGCAATATATCAGTTAGAACGTTGAAATTTTGTAATAAAATAGAAAGTATCAATAAAGCAAACGTCAAAGTTATTTTCTACGATGTCATATTATGCTTATATGAAAAGAGATCTGATCTTGCATTAGAGGTTATATGAAAACCATTTATCATATATGTTGTGATAGCAATTCTTTTGAATGAAATAGATTCTTTAACAAATCAATTGAGTGAGACAGAAGGACAATAATGAAGACAAAATGCAATCCTTGTTATCAATTTAAAAGAAAAATTTGTTACCTACTTTATCCATAATTCTGTCAACATTTTTTGTGTGTGATCGTGTCACTAGATAATAAGTATTGTCTTTCGATGAAATTCCACATCTAATTCATCTGATATAATATAATGGGAAACTATTTGGTATTGAATAAAGTGATATCTCATGTGGTTGATTAATGATACATTCGCATTTAATAAACCAGTGCTTTTCATGGAGCCAAAATGTTATTCGAAATGGAGCGACGAGTGCGTCAATACTAATCCAATTGCTTGATAACATATCATAAGAAAAACAAAATTCACATCGAGCTAAGAAAGATTCTTTAGTTCGAATGAAGTGTTTCCAATCATTAATTTCGATAGCAGATTCGAAAGTCTTTTTCTTAAATACTATTCGAAGACTACGAAGTGTAGGCATACTAGAAATCATAAATTTGAGATATTCCACTGGTAGTGAACACTCAGTAATAGATAAGCATGTTAAGGATGAAATAACTAAAGAATTGGATGCTCGTATATGAATGCATTGAGTATCTATAATACAGTCTCTTAATTGAAATTTTGCTAAATAAGGTAATCGTTGAAGAATAGTCATGTATTCACTGTAGAGCAGAGATGTCCATCGCGGCTGAAAATCTGCCGCTGCCGCGCCGCGGCCTTAGAAAAAAAAAGCTGCCGCACCGCTGCCGCGCCGCGGCGGTTTATAAAAAAATGTTGCCGCGACGCTGCCGCACCGCGATGACTTATAAAAGAAACGCTGCCGCGCCGCTGCCGCGATGAATTATAAAATAAACGTGCCGCCACCGCGCCGCTGCCGCGACGATTTTCAAAAAAGTGTTTCTAATTTCACTGCTGTGACTATATTTGACCAGAGATATGGGTACTAGTCCATCAGATTTATTCAATATCAGGGCGTTTCATTTGTAAATCGTGAAATTCTATTAAATTCATACAGTTTTTCAATGTCCTCCAAAAAAGTCCTGCCGCTGCCGCGATGGTTTTTTAAAAAACCTGCCGCTACCGCGCCGCTGCCGCGATGACTTTTAAAAAAATCTGCCGCTACCGCGCCGCTGCCGCGGTGATTTTTTTTTAAAAACCTGCCGCTGCCGCGCCGCCACCGCCACCGCGGCAGCGGCAGCGGCGCGGCAGCGCCGCGATGGACATCTCTGCTGTAGAGACAAGTATTCATTTTCAAAGACCTCAATTTACATTGTACGGGCAATGGCATATAATCGAATTTGTAAGTCAAGTCAGGTCAGTCCAATTTTTGCAGATTAGTTTTCGCAATGATTGATGAAATAAGAGCGAACATTTTAGAATTTGGCTCATCGTGTGTGACAATTTTAAGTGAGATCAAGCGTTCGAAATATGAATCTTTCAAACTATTGACATATGCATTTCTGATATAAAGAAGAGTCAAATGTCGAACTCTCTTACATTCAAAAATATCCTGTAAATAATTGTGTACTCTAGCGTCTGTCACAGATACATAAAAAAATGAAATTGCTAATGAGCCGACAGCACATTGACGACCAAAATGAGAAATTAATTGTAATTGTTTCTTGTAATATGATTTAAGTATCAATTCAATTCGATCATATTGGTACACAATCGTATATAATCTCTTGCAAACAGGTCTGATACGCAGTAAAATCGTTTCAATATCACAATAGTCCAAAATACGATAAAGGAATTCGTTGGGTAGATTGACTAAAAATACCTTTGCCATCACAACGTTAAAATTGTTAGATCTAAAATTATCATTTATTGATAGGTTTAGTTCGAATTTAAACGAAATGAGTTCAAGATTATATATATACTAGAGGCCCCTGTGAAGGGTTGAACTCAAGGGAAAAAGCGGGACTCCTGAAGTGCGTACTCCCACTGTACTATCCTGTTCTTCCACTGTACCCCCTGTACCTCCTCTGTGCTCCCCTGTACTTCCACTGTACTCCCCTGTACCTCCACTGCGCCTCCCTGTACCTCCACTGCGCTCTCCTGTACTTCCACTGTACTATCCTGTACTTCCACTGTACTATCCTGTACCTTCAATGTGCTCCCATGTACCTCCACTGCACTTCCCTGTACTATCCTGTACCTTCGCTGTGCTTCCTTGTACTTCCAATGTACTCCCCTGTGCTCGCATGTACCTCCACTGTGCTCCCATGTACCTCCACTGTACTATCCTGTACTTCCACTGTACTCCCCTGTACTATCCTGTATCCCCACTGTTCTCCTTTGTACCTCCACTGTATATCCACTGTACTCCCATTGTATTGCGGGAGTACGGGAGTCTCGCCTTTTCCCCCCTTGGTTGAACTTTAATATTATCGGAAAAAATTAATATTATTGGAGAAATTGATTTAATTTACATAAGAAGTTCCTGAATGAAAAATATAATATAGATGACTGACATATATATGCATAATGAATGGACATATACGACGTATATCTATACATAATGAATGAACATATACGACGTATATATATATACAGGGTGATTGAAAAGTAACTCCCTATTTTAAATTCTTTGTTATTCGCAAATGACAAAAGATATCATAACGATTATTTTATTGTTTTGAAGCATGTGTCATACCATTTTATAGTAGATGAAACAAGCCGATTGATCATTTGACTATCTAAGATCAAGCACGAATTTCATCTCGAGAATGTCTGAAAATAACTTATTATTTTGAATAATTTATTGTTCTTATACGACAACAAATACTATAACAAATTTTTGTACTATTTTGAACAATGCATAATACAATAACATATAATGTCTCAAATTTCTACATAGGTTCCTCTATTATCCGTACACTTCTGTGGTTATTATAGTATCTGTTCTTATATAAGGAAATACCAGTATTCAAAATAATGAGTTATTTTCAGACATTCTCGAGATGAAATTCGTGCTTGATCTTAGATAGTCAAATGATCAATCGGCTTGTTTCATCTACTATAAAATGGTATGACACATGCTTCAAAACAATGAGATAATCGTTATGATATCTTTTGTCATTTGAGAATAACAAAGAATTTAAAATAGGGAGTTACTTTTCAATCACCCTGTATGTATATATCCTTTTTTTTCGTTCTGTGACCAATCATATGAAAGTTCCCGGAGAACTGAAAAACACTTGTACATTATAATATAGATATGTGTATATATGAGTGAATTAGAACTTTTTGGAACGATTGAGTCGAAGAAATGAAAGTGCACCTAAACAACCTAAAGGAAGATATGTGCTCTACAAATATACGATTTTTATATCAGTGTGGGGGTGTGGGGGGTGTGGGTGTGGGCGTGTGGGCGTGGGTGTGGGTGTATTGGTGCGGGTGTGAGTGTGTGTGGGGGTGTGGGTGTGGGGGTGTGGGTGTGGGTGGGTGTGGGTGTGAGTGTGGGTGTGGGTGGGTGCGGGTGTGAGTGTGTGTGTGTGGGTGTGGGGGTGTGGGTGGGTGTGGGGGTGTGGGTGGGTGTGAGTGTGGGTGGGTGCGGGTGTGAGTGTGCGTGTGGGTGGGTGTGGGTGTGCATGTGTGGGTGGGTGTGAGTGTGGGTGGGTGTGCGTGTGGATGTGGGTATGTGGGTGGGTGTGGGTGTGAGTGTGTAGGTGTGGGTGTGTGAGTGTGGGTGTGGGTGTGGATGTCGGTGTGGATGGGTGTGGGTGTGGGTGGGTGTGGGTGTCGATGTGGGTATTGCTTTTATTCATCCTACACCCACACCCCCACCCGCAGTCACACCCACACCCACACCCCCACACCCCCACATCCACCCACACCCTCCGGACAGGTATTACTGGGCAGAATGGGTTCAAAAAACCAGTATTTGGGGGTAAGAGGGGTTTTTTGCCCGATGACCCCCCCCCCCCCCCTTGAAAGTGGTATCATTCGATTCAGCATTAAATTCTATATCTAGCCCATGGATATGAGACTCAACTCAGGTAAGATAGTGAATCCGGACATGGATTACTGGGCAGAACGGATTGAAAAACCAGTATTTGGAGGATAAGGGGGGGTTTTTTGCCCGATGGCCCCCCTTGAAAGTGGTACCATTGGATTCAGCATAATATTCTGGATCTAACTCATGAATATGAGACCCAACTCAGGTAAGATAGCGAATCCGGACAGGGATTACTGGACAGAATGGGTTGAAAAACCAGTATTTAGGGGGTAAGGAGTTTTTTTGCCCGATGACCCCCTTGAAAGTGGTACCATTGGATTCGGCATAAAATTCTGGATCTAACTCACGAATATGAGACACAACTCAGGTAAGATAGTGAATCCGGACAGAAAATGGCGAATATGGTGCTAACTTTACCGACGTTGAAAAATGGAGTTTAACAAATGTAACTTTTGTTGGAGTTGGTACGAAAAGATATCTTTCTAAACAAAAACAAACTCATACAATTATTTTACTTATCAATAAATCAAGATGCTGTGCGAAGCTGATCATGGAGATGCGCCCAATCAAATATTTCAATTTAATGAATTCTCAGCATAACAAAACATTATAGCATCTTGTGCAACGAATATTTTCAAAGTTTATGTTGTCGATGAGAAGAATGTGCTAACTATCTATGTTTTCCTTCCATTAAGTAATTGTCTCAATAGAATAAATCACAATCTAAGTAATGAAGGTATGACTATCGACAATAACGTTGCTCTAAATCCTATACTCATTCTTTCTCAATAGTCATAATTTTGCCGAAAAAAAGACTTTTGATAAATCACCAATAATTTTAGTTATCGAAGTCGTACAAACTTGTCTATTAGTCTTCGAAATTAAAGTGAAGATTTTTTCACCGATTGAAAATTGAAAGTTAATTAACTGATGTCTATTGAGAAAAGCTGACACTAGGGCTATGGGAGAATTATTGTATCATTCTCATTTCATAGTAATAACTAGGTTTAATAGGCCCATGTTTATAGGACGTAAACAGAAAGACTTTAATCTTTTCTTCTCAGCAAATTATTGCAGCCATTTTATTGGAACAGATACTTTTGTCCTTTATAGCATATTAAAATCACTCTATTCTGAAGCATTGTTCATTATCAATGTCTGAATCTCTGAGGTACTCATTTCAAAATATTTCGCTTTAGTATATTTCTTGGTATTCAAACGATTCACTTATTCTTCTAATTGTTCTTGTTCCAAATTACCCTATTACACAGCTTCTCTGAAGGGGATCAAGAGCAAACATGGCCAACTAGACAAGATATTCAACAATCTGAACATCAATTAAAAAAATGTGTACCTAAAGGGGCTTCTCATATCAAACTGCATGAATTATTTCTGAGGATGAAGGTAATCCGTCTCTCAAGCAACAAAATGTTTACTTTTTTTTTAATATTAAATCCTTTTCAATATATTAGGATTTTGATAAAGATCATCAAGAAATGATGACTGATTATGGTGATGATCTACAATCAATTAAAGTTGATCAACAAGAACATTCTGAAGATGAAGAAGAAATCGAAATAATTATGATGAAAAAACAGATTTAGAAGAAGATAAACAAACGTTTGTTTTATATATCTGATTATATTTATTTTAATTAAAATATTCAATTTAGTTTAAAAAAATTGAAAGCAGCTAAATTAGATGAATAATTTCCTGGTGGAGTTGATACACCAAAGGATGTTTCGGCTCGTGTTAGATTTCAAAAGTATTTCATGTTTTTATATTTTTTTATATTTATCTAATTTTATTGTATTGTTCTGATAAAGATATCGAGGTTAAAAAGGTTTTCAAACAACAAAATGGGATCCAAAAGAAAATTTACCAATATGATTATAGAAGAATTTATCAATTTCCTAATTTTCGTGCTATGATTAAACAAATTGAAAGTGAACAAGAATATAATCAACATAAACAAGATCGTGCTCTGGTTAAACTGTTTCTTTTTAAATATATGTATATATCTAGTTTCATCAATCACTTAATTCATCAAGAGATTTTATTGAAGAATTTTTTAAAAATTATCCTTAAAAAATGATTATGTGCATATCATATAGAAATATACCTTTGTGCTTTTTCCTATTCTTCTAGAGTTGGTTTTATGTTTAAATTTATTTTGAATAGATTTTCATAAAAAAGAAACAAATATTTAATAATGTTGACAATGAATTTGTTTTGTCATCATTGATATTTATTAATCATCGAAGTTTTATCTGAGTGTCAGATAAAGAGAGAAGAAATACGGCGTGATTGTTCTTTGCTTGACAATTCTTTATCGATTTTTCTCAGCAGAACTACGGTCGTCTCTATTTACCAAAATCTAAAATCTAACGTTGTTTATCTCTAATTAAGTGCGAATACTCGTAAAAGATAATCTATCCGATTATTTTCAATAAGATTTGTTAAAAGTAGTTGCGATCGTCTTCTCCAACTAAATTTCGAACAAGTTTAGCAGATTGATAATATTCTCGAATTAATGACTAAAATCTAAATATTCTACGATAAATAGATAATTGTAGATTTCTGAAAAAAATTGATTTTATTCTTAAATGCAAATATGTTGAATAATGTTGTTGATCAGAATTGAAAAGAAAAAAAAAGTGTTTTTGATGGTGACCTATCATCATTCGTCAACAAATAATAAATTGCTTTTTTTCTAAATGAGTTCGTTTCTGATCAAAGAACAAATTTTATGAACGTCTTATATTTCATGTTGGTTTTCGTCGTTTTTCAAGTTCACCGATTTATTCTCAACATTCAAATTGAGATAAACATAAAGTTGGTTACTAATTGATTATTATAATAATTAATAGAGATAAGAATATTTTAAATTAGTGTGAAAGATATTTTCGGCTACGACAAACTCTTTTTCAACATGTTTTGGTTTAATAACATATCTACCTGCATCAGTTTTGGCATTTAAACAATTTCCTGATGATATTTTATTCGATCTTTTAAATTAAAAAAAAACTTAATTTTTCTTTTTTTCAAATAAAGGTCGTCAAGAATTAGTAGCAACTGGTTCTCTTCTTTCATTTAATCATGATCGTATTATATTGAAAAGACTAGTATTAAGTGGACATCCATTTAAAATTCATAAAAGATTATCTGTTACTCGATATATGTTTTTTTAATTCTGTATTGTTATTTATTAATTAAATATAAAGATAAGATTTATTTTAATATAAAGGTACACATGGTCATATGAAATATCTATTTGATGGAATATTTAATTCACAAGATACTGTATTTATGAATCTCTATAAAAGTGTTTATCCGAAATGGATATATGAAACCATTGTCGATTCAACAACAAGAAAATAATGAAGATATTCAATGATTTATTTCGTTTCGTTTTATATCATTAAATTTTTTTTCTTCGAAAATAAATAAAAAGAAGAATTTTATATAAAGAAATTCTTTTAAACAATATTTTCGAATTGTTAAAATATATATAATTTGTTAGTATCATTCACATTTATTTCATAAAATAATTATTTTCATTGAAATATTCAATTAATTATACAAATTATTTTTATCAATAGTAACATGAAAAGATCTTTTTTATTCATTGATGAATATATCTTATCAGAACAATTATTTTTCTTATTTTTTTTCGTTTTTTTAAATTCAATCTTGGTCTATACTTCTACTTATAAGAATAATGGGAATTGTTTTGCTTCTTACATCTATTCTTTTAGAAAGTAAGAAAAATTTGTTGTTTTTCACAATGATTTTTTAATTGAATTTCTATAATATAAAATATCGAGTTATCGAGTGTTGTTTCGAAGAGATCTTTTGTTTTTGTGCATTCAATCATTCGCAAAGGTAGTCAATCTCATAAATCAATTCAATTACTTGAAATCAGTCTTTTTTTCTGTTTGAATAATACAGAAAAATGTTCTAGCCAATCTTAATAGTTAATATTACAACCGATAAGTTGCCAGTAAGCAATAACTTATGAGATTATCAATGAAAGACTATTTTTCCAAATAATTTACATATTATATAGTGTTATGAAAGGTTTTTGGCCAGACTCAATCAATTCAAATTTGTAATTAGTTTCTCGAATTTGTTTACTTGATTTATTGGTGTAATGAAATCTTTTTTGGGACATTTAATAAACATTATCGAATTCAGATTTCAGTTCGTCAATCATGAATATTTTTGATCAAACCTTATAAAAAATCGCGATTTATTCAAATAGTTATTGCTTGATCAATGAATCAAAGTTCATGATTTTCCCATTATTAGTTACTTCGGAAGATAACGATCATTTGTTCCTCCTCATTCGAGTAGTCACAATCATTTTAGATATTATTCCAAATGAATAAAATGATGAAATCGACTTTTCCCTCGGTTGTTTGTAAGACAATCGACTGAGCAGCTACCAGGATATTAAAATCGATGGTAATCTTTTGAAAATTTTCGACATCCAGAACGGTTCTTGTCTAGTTATCTTTATTGTTAGGTTGTCTATGATCATTTTCTACAATTTTCATTTAAAACATTTCTCAGAACTAACAAAATTTTTAAAAAAATCATCTCATGCTTCATCGGTTAGCATAGATAAATGCATCGATTACAAAATCGATGTAAACATTGTCATGCATAATATTATCAAAATGTTATCAAATTGAGATAGATCGTTCTTCATTGAGTTCAATAATTTACTGATTAAGATAACCATAGAAATGTTTAAGAAAATTCAACTCAATTCCATTTTACCATTCATCACATAAAAGACAACGGATGAGTCAATGATGAGAAAAACAACTAGAATATATATTTAGATACGGACAAGCATCATTATCATGTTTATATTAGCTGAGCCATCTGAGTATTCTATTAAGAACAAATAAATATTAATAATGTATCAATGCCGGATTGAATAATAGCATCAAGGATAATATTCATATTTAAAAAGATGCATATCAGTTACTGTTGTTTCTCTAAGAACAAAATATCCAATTCACAATCAATTAAAACAAGTTGATCAACGATAGACCTATCAGAGGTCCAACCAGGCCCACGTTTTGCAAGGCTGGCCTGCCTATCATTTTCTTCGGCCTGCCTATCATTTTCTTCGGCCTACCTAGCAAGTAAGCCAACATAATTATACTAATATGATATAATTAAGTATTAGTCTTCATAGAAAGTCCAGCAAGTTAATGGAATCAGTTTAGATGACACAAGTAAAAATTTTCTGATGTCAATATTCAAGAAAATATTTAAAAATGTTCACTATACAGAGATGATTCTCTCTTATCTGTGCAACAGATGACATAGGAAAGGAGTAGAATAAAATAAAGTTGACCACAGGAAACTTTTTTCAAGTTGTTCAAAGTCAGAAAAAAAGCATTCATATGTCATTATCAGGAAGCTTTCACTAAGAAATGATTGACTTCTGAACAAAAATGGGTCAGCGTGAATTCAGATTATTCACTATAATGAGATGTTCACATTGTAGAGACGTTCATGGTGTAAAATTTTACTCTACATTTAATATGAAGTGAAAAATATAAGTGTCGAGGCAAATAAAGAAACAGACACACATTAATATTGAGAAAAACAATCTGTTTTTTTCTTCAAAAATATTTTCGAAAAATCTGACAGACAAATCTAAAACAAAAATAGACCGTTCAACGTCAGCTAAATTAACTGTGGTTTAAAAACTGGTCCAGAACAAGTAATGGTAAATGTGGAAAAGATGATTCAACATGTGAGGAAATAGACTCCCTACTAAGATTTTACTTTTTTTTCTGTGCATAACTATTACACGACGAGTTCGAAAGTGATCACTGGCAGAATTAGCCCTAATGCCCGTATTAACTCTGTACTCATATGGTTTGAAATAGTTAATAAACATACTGTATCCCATCGTCGATAATAATTTGATCTATTTAACTATCGTTATAGTGATCGATCAAGCTAGTTTTTAAACAGTTGACAGTGATTTTTAAGCACTCTGAAATGATAAAAAAACGTCGAAAAGATAATTCTTCAGATATGACTTTCAGTTGTCTGGACTAGTATTTGATAGATTTCAACCAGAAGTACAGCTTAGGTAAAAACTAAAATCATCTTATGAATCAGTATTTAACATTGAGTAGACTTATGCCAATTTTGAATATTTTTATCGTCCTTTTCTCGTTGAAACGTCATCCATTCTCTCCAGGATTAAGTCAAAAAAAAATGAAACTCGCTAAGCGTGTTTCTGATGCTTACACGAATGCTGTTTTTTGTTCTAGTGTCATTGTGCAGCCTTAGAATTCTTTTCCATTAGTGAAACTACTTTTTGATGCGATTCATATTTGGATTTAATCTTGATGGATACTTGGGTGCTTTTTTCGACGATAGAAGGTCAATAAAAAGATTGAAAATTTTCATTAGTCTACTTAATGTTGAATGCTGATTCTCAAGATGATTTTAGTTTCTATCCAAACTGTACTTCTGATTGATGTCTACCAAATATCAGTCAAAGACACTCAAATTATGTCTCGAGAAATGTTTCCCTCGGGTGTTTTTTTTACTGATCATTCATTTTTTCTCCGATGTTCACTTAACATTTCGAATAG
The DNA here is from genome assembly GCA_905250075.1 of Rotaria sp. Silwood1. NCBI lineage: Eukaryota > Metazoa > Rotifera > Eurotatoria > Philodinida > Philodinidae > Rotaria > Rotaria sp. Silwood1. The sequence goes on along the minus strand of CAJNOP010000143.1, from coordinate 75,821 downwards.
CTTAAAAATCCTTATCAAGCTATATGAAAGTTAGTTTAGTCCACTACCATATTGACAATTAAATAGACCTGATTATCATCAACAGTCAGACATAATACACTAATTGATTATTTCAAACGATCTAAGTACAGTGTAAACAGTTGCAAGAGAGCGAATTCTACCAGCGATCACTTTCGAAACTCTTGTTTAATAATTTTGCTTAAAAAAGACTTTCTATGAGAAGTTTTCATCGACTATTGAGCTCCTCTCTTGTGCTGAAAATCTCTTCATATTCACAGTAGATTTCATTGTTTATATCTATCTTCAATATTTATTCTCAAGCATTTATCTAATTCGTCATATTTAAATGTCATCCTTCAAAACTACTCAACTAAATTTGTTTTCTTGAGTTAAATTCAATTTATGCGACAAATTTTTCATATCGAAGAAAAAAGTAGATAGGCCAGGCGGCCTGGCCTGCCTGTCACAGGCAGGCCTAGTGGTCTGATTGGGGCTCTGAAACCTATCTATAATATCTTAATAAGTTTCGATAATAAATTTCATAGGTATTTTTCACAAATTATATATTATCACATAAAGAGGCATTTGAAGCTCATTCATTACGTGTTGATCATGGCAATAAATCTTATCCATGATTTTTGTTATGTTCTTTGTTTGATCAATCCGAAAGAATTACCTTCTCTATAGTTAACTATATTCGAACAAAAGATATGCATCTTCATAAACTTCAATTAGTATATATAAGATAATTATTGTTATATGATTTTATTTGAAAATAATAGGATAGAGCAGTCAATAGATCATAACCGTTTCTACAACAATATAGAAAAACTCATTGAGATGTAATGCATTTTATAGATTGACTTTATAACCTAATTTTAACAAATGCATTTAAGTAGAAGACATCATATTTTTCTCGATAGTAAGTAACTCATATAGACAACCAAGACAAGTAAAAAAGAAAAACGAATACAATAAAGTATTTTTCGTATCTGTCGATAAAGATCGTTCGTTCGTCTAATTTTCGGTATTGACAAACAAAAATCGATCATAATAAAAGTATAATCGTCAGCATTTTGACTTATGTTTCCCATGGTTCATGAATTTAACAACATATTTGAATCTTTCCGATAGACTTTTTTTATCAAAAGTTTTCCATAGTAGTAGTAGAACACAGGCAGAAGTTCACAATCAATCAATTTTGCATCAAAAGATAATTTCAAAAAAAAATTTTTACTCGATATTGACATTGATCATTACTCATCATTAATATATACGAATCCTTTTTTTCACTCATTCATTATTTTTAAGGCTACAGAAAGTAAATTCAAAAATTTCCTTCTTTTTATCCTTATTCATAAATAAAGACATAAACGACAACAAGAACAACCACAATTGTTTATGATGGTGAAGGTGCTAATGAAGCTGTTGACGATAGTTCTGATAGTGGTCGTGCAGATGGAGTTGGTGGGCGATCAAGAGCTGATGTTGCTGATGCCTGTTTTTCAGCTGCTTTTTGCAGGACTATGACCGATAGGTCACGGAATTGAGCGTCGGTCAGTTGTGGCGATTGAAGGAGTAAAATCATCGCCGCATATGTTATTGTCTCTGGAGCAACGGCATATGATGGTGGTGATGATGATGTTGACCGCTGTAAAAAAGAAGACTGTTATATTGTGGTATATTTGGTATGTGTTAAATAAGAAGCTTGACCTTAAAATCACGACTATAGCAGCGACACATTTTTTTCCAGAGAAAAGTTGGCAACGATAAGATGGATGTACGATTATATATGTCGATAAGATACTAGGGGAAGAGCGGAGTGAAAAATGAATGGACGAGGAAACTGTTTATACTGATTGAATAGGGCACGCGAAAGAAAAAGGAAAGAAAAAAGTTCGTTCTTTGTCTTATTATTCATAATTGGGAATTTTTCTTTCTCTCATTAGTTGTCCTGCACCTCGTCTATGTTGTAAAAATAAGACAATTTGACCTTTTTTCCATAGGCGGCGGAACGATTTCAGTCTAGAGTAGGCTCAACTTTTCAGTTACACGTAGGTTGGGAATAGAGCTGCCAACAGGCCAGTTTTTTTCAGCTGGCCGTGGCCTGCAGGCTTTTGAGAGAATCGAATAAATTTATCAAATATTTTACTACTTTCATGAATAAAATTGTACAATGTGCATCAGACTTCTTTTTATTATCTCACCCAAGTCGTGATCGCATATTTCTCCTCAATTAAGATGATGAAATTGCGAACTTTTTCAAAAAATAGAAAATCAAAAGAAACACTGCTGAAAAAATAGCCTTGCTTATGCAGACAATTAGTCCTTCAAAGCCATTCTACTTTCATCAGGGTTCTTCCGTAACAGTGAAAAATATATACTGAGATAAATATAAAATAAAAATTGAAAAATAGCAAACAGCATCAAACCAGGTTAGAAATGTTTGCTGCTTGTCTTTGTTTGCTCAATGATGCTCGTTGGATTTTATTATTTGTCAGTTTCATTTTTTATAAGAAAATATTACCCTTCCCTGTTGAGACACATTCTAACTTAATCATAAGTCAGCATAAAAATACGAGAACAGGCAAATTAGTTTATAAGAATCACTTATCCTAAAGAGAAAATATAGCCTTTTGAGTTGACGTAAACTCTACAGCTAGGTACCACTTTGAATTTTCATTGTTAATACAGAAATAGAATGGATGAGACAATTGAATATCACCAATGATCATCATTGTCATTCATCGCAGGACATAGTGAGGTCACACATTCACAATTCTGTTTACAAAAAGACTCACATAAAACATCGGAAATCAAGGCATGTAGTAGATGTTTGTTTTTAAAATAAGCATGCCATTTTAAAATTTATAAGAAATTTTAAAATAAAGATTCAACTGCAATCACTTTATCCAAATATTTTAAACTTGCAATGCCACTTCGAATCAGAATGGATCAATGCACAAAAAATTTCACTACATGTCGTTCAGATTCCAAGTGTGGGTGTGGGTGTGAACGAGAAGAACAGCCATTCACACACCCACACCCACACCTGTATAGGTACAGTGATAGAGTCCCAACAGTATCGGAAGAGTGATATACTTATGAGGATATCGGCAAAATGATATGTTCAAAAGAGTACAGGCAGAATGATACATATCTTTGAGGATATAGGTACAATGATATTCTCGCAAGAGTATAGGCAGGATGATATATCTATGACGAGACAGGTCGAGGGATACACTTACAACACCATAGGCAGAATGATATATCTATAAGGATATACGTGACGTCATATACTCACAAGGCTAAAGGTAGAGTGCTATATTCATGAGGAAACAGGTAGCGTGATGTTCTCACAAGAGTATAGGTAGAATGATATATCCATAAGGATAGAGGTAGAATGATATACGCACAAGAGCATAGGTAGAGTAGTGTACCGAAAAAGGGTATTAGTGAAGTACTATATCCATGCGGGTATTGATAGATTGACCTATCTATGAGGATTGGAATTGAATATTATATTCATGACTGTTTTTCTTCACGAATAGAGGTGTAAATTGTGAACTTTTTCGTGCTCTCTGTCGATTTCAAGTAGTACCAGGTTGTTGAGGTCTAGTTGTTAGATGGTTATATTTAGCTGGAAATACCGGTAAGTGTGTTTACAGATGAAAATTTTCTTTAGAGTGAGAAGTTAATTTGAATATAATTCACTTATCAGTATTCGACAGTATCAGTGATGTGAATAATATGGGTCTATGAAGAAATCTTTTGCATTCCTATTAGACGGTCGTGTATGACCATACAAGATCGTACGATTCGCTCATATGTGGATCTTACTGTAAGATCTGATGTAAAATTGCAGACATGACGATTTTCCATACGATTTTTCGTATGATCAAATAGGATCAGGTACGATATTACTGTAATATCTGATACGGACTTACAAGAATCTGTCATGGATCTTAGGGTCTGATTTCTAGACCTGGATGGTCTTGGAAGAATCGTACATCAAGACTTGATATAAATTTTGCAGACACGAAAATTTCTCGCACGATTGGCGTCTGATATTACAAGATCATACACGATTACACTTCTAATTCCAAGATCTTACGTCTGACTTTTTTAGGTGGAATTCCCCATAATCCGAGCCCACCCAATCCTATTGGTTCAGAGCAGGGCTCGAAAAACATCTGACTGGCTAAATCATTGCCTCCTGAAATCCTATTGGTTGAGTGTGGGCCCAGAAAACATCTGATTGGGCTGTTCAGCAGAACGTTCGTTGAAAAAGACCAATCACTGCGACGAAGTCTGTTAGGCTCAAAGAGGTTTCCAGTTTGGGAAAGATCGAGTGAACATTTTTTTCTTTCTGTGCGAACAAACGAATTCACGAACGAACGTAACAACTCATTTTTCGTAAGACCCTTCTTTCAGTAGAGGGAATAAGAATGGAAAAAAAAAAAGAATTGATTTAATATAGATATAGTAAAAAAAAGCATAAGGTGAATATGTGACTATGATTATCTGCATGAAAAGCAGCTATAGTTGATTCTATTTTGAATAAGATACAAATTGATTCATTATATCTTTTATTGAAATAATAAAGTTCACTGGAATCCATCAGATCAAAGTGGATGTGGAAGTGGAGTTTGACATTGACATTGACATGTAACGAATATTGTAAAGATTAGAAAAATTATAATTCGTCGGAGATGTGACGTTTTACATATGCGTCCTTGTATTGAGAATCTGCTGCTTATGTAAAGTATGTCAGAGTACGATTGTTTACAGTATGATGCTTTCGTTCTTTTCTTGACAGTGCAATCAGCTGTTTTAAATATTTCTATAGTAAATATTTCGTTACAAATTTATATGTGATTACAGTCATTTTAGTGTGTTATGTCTTACTATAAAAGATAATAACATAGTCTTATGATATTTTGTCGATTTATCTCAGGAATAGATGGAACTAAGAGAAATATATGTGATGTTGGAATCTCGTAACGAAGGAGGTCAAAAGGTATTGATGAAGAATTCAAGACAGTATGATTGAAGTAGTTGCATCTACTCATGAGTAGACTCCATCTAATCATAAACGTCGTTAATCAGAATGAATGATAGTGAAGAAGTTAGTTATTATTGATTGAATAGATTCATTTTAGCGATTTATTTCTCTATCTTGGCATAGTGACAATAAAAGCAAAGTACAAGCAAAAAAGCGTAAATCAATAGATGATGAAGAGGTTAAATCTGGATCATTTCGTTTACTAAATAAATAAATAAATAAATTTTGTACTTTAGGATGAGGACGACGAAGAAGATAGGAATAAACGAAAAAAAAAGAAATTTTTCGGAAAAACGTTTATTATCCATGAAGCTGGTTTGTTCATCATGTAGAAAATAAGCAAATCTATTTATTTTTATTTTATAGATATTGATGAAGAAGAAGATGCACCTGAAGAAGGTTTTGTCGAACAATCAGATATTCACGATACAACAGCAGCAGATATCTATCGAGCTGAAAAGTGAAAATTTCCTATAGCTGAAGAGTTTGTTTAGTTTTTTATTTTAAAGATATTCTATTTTATCCATATTTAAAGTGATATGGATCCATCTGAAATGGAAAAATATTGAAAGGGGAACGTTATGGTCCGAAAAGTTGAGGAGGACGTGTAGATGAGGATGATCAAATTCCAGATGAAATAACTCAACAATGTTTATTACCTGATGTCAAATCATCGAATCTTTGGCCTGTTAAATGTCGAATTGGAGAAGAAAACCAAACAGCTTTATTACTGATGAGAAAATATCTTCCTTTGAAAAATAATGAAAAAGTAAAGAAAAAGAAATTTTCTGATAACGATAAATTAATTTGTTTTATAAAGGCATTGCAAATAAAATCTGTCGTTGTAAAAGAAGGTGATTGTAGTTATATTTATATTGAAGCATTTAAATCTAATCATGTCAAAGCAGCATGTGAAGATATTCGTTCATTAAATATTTCAAATCTTCAAATGGTTTCAATAAAAAAAATGACTGATATACTTCGTGTTATTAACACAACATATGGAATAAAAAAATGGATTATGGATACGTGTTAAGCGTGGAATTTATCGAGATAATTTAGCTAAAGTTGAACATTGTAATGTGATTCAAAATATGGTTACAATTAAAGTAATTCCAAGAATTGATTATCCAAAAAGACTTGGAGGATCATGTGGAACATCAAATGAACAAAATGATGTTGTTCCACAAACGTTTAAGAAAAAGAATCGTTTTATTATTAAAAGAGCACCTACCAAATTATTCGATATAACAGCGGTGAAGTAAGAATCGTAGATAAAAGAATTTCTTCAACAGATGTTGAATATCGAACATTTGAAGGTGGAAAATGTAATGAGAAAGGATTTCTTATGAAAAACTCAAAAAAAAAGCAATCATGCATTTTGCATAAATTCCAGCTAGTAAGATCATACGTACTCCTTCGAGATAGGAACTATCAATCGTTATGAATAATGAATAAACTATGATAAAAAAGAATTATAGAAATTAAATAATAAGACATCAAAATTACTCATCATGATGAATCCATTAAATTGCATTTGAAATATGTACTGTTTTTACCCTACTCTTTTATTTTTTATGTGCTGTATTAATACAAAAATGCAAGGATAAAAAATAAAGTCTCTTAATTAAAAAAAATGAAAAAATAATATTTGTTTATGTTGTTTATACATATTGAAAAATATATATATCGAACATTAAGTAATTCGTCGGACGACAAGTGCGGAGTTTGATAATTTTGTATCACTTATTTTTCTTTTTTCATCTTCACGTTTTATTTTTGTTGATGGTGGTTCCATAAATTCGAATGCATTAGATCGAAGTGATTGAACATTTTCAGTAAGGAATTTTCGTATATCATCTAATGTTCGATTGAGATCAATTTTAATACATATTGGCTTTGACATATCCGGTAATCGAAGACGAATTGTTGTTGATGACGATGAACTTTTTAAGCGTTTTTCAGCAAGTATCTCAAGACTTTTTTCATCTGAAGAGTCTAACGTTGTATTACCAGATGAAACCATAGATGATTTAAATGGAGTTTGTTCAGCATTAGAAATACCTACAGTATTACCAGAACCACCAAAAGGTTTAAATTTAGGTGCGACATGTTTATATTCTTCATCACGATGATCTTTAAGACGTACCTAAAACAAAATTTTTTTAAACGCACTGTCAGATAAGATAAACATCTTTCATATGAAAAGCTAACCTTACCGTTTTATAGAGCAACTAATGATACATAGAATGGTATATAATATCATCAAGTTTTAAGATTCTTTTGTAATTTTTAGCTTTTTTGATGTTCTAAATTCATCAATACTGCTATTGACAGCAAACGCGACCAACCGTACAACTTTTTCAGAAATTATGTGCCACCAAACTTTCTAAGTGTACTAATTGATGTATGTCATGGTCAAACCTGCTAATTAATACCTAAACACGGTCAATTTTTCAATTCCCACGGAGAGAAAAATATATGAGTTATACGATAAATATTTTTTAGGTTGAAAAGTTTCTATCTATTTGTAATAAGTAGGAAACTTCACCCATTCAAAAGTAATTATCGCAACGCTTATATACTTTTCTAATTTTAGTAATCGAAAAATTGGTCTTCTGTAGATATCAATTAATGGATTTGATCATGACATGCATCAATTCAAAAGAAAACGAATTGGTACAATTATAGTTTGATGACATATGGTTTCTGAGAAAGTTATGTGGTTGGTCATCTTTGCTCTGAGAAGCACTATCGAAGAATTTTAATTATTATAGAAGCTGATAAACATAGTAGAGTTTTGGATAAGATTAAAGACAAGGCAAAATTCTGTTGAACTAGCTTTACACAAAATTTCATATATGAGCCTAGTAAGGAAGAAAATACTCTAGAGTGATTCGAATTACTGAGATATTGAACTTTTAGTACTTTTTTCCTATAGGACCATCACATACAAGTGAAATTATACTTTTGAATTTTCACCTGCAACTTAGGTCATATAAAGGCATTGACTAGACTAGTTTGTAGAACAAATTTCAGAACTTTTTGAAAATATCTCTCCGAAATATGAATTGTTTAAACTATAGGCACTTTGTAAGATACTTGGTCAAAAATAATTTTGAATTTTTTTTTCTACAAGCTAGTTTAATCGGTGCCTTTATGTAGACAAAGTTTCAAATCAAAATAGAAAAGTATAGTTTCGCTTGAAAACTTAGGCCCTATAGAAAAAGTTCACTAAAGATTCAAAAATCTCAGTAACAAAGATCGAACAGCTCGAAGACGACTTATCACTTAGAGACCTTTGATCATGAGTTCTAATATATCACTCACAAATACTATCATATCCCTTTCACTAATATATGACTTTCGAGGATATTAAAATAAAATTGTATTGACTAAATAGGCTAGGAGTTGCTCTACAAAACAATACAGTTGACTTTTCCAATAAAGGATGTTGATTTTATCCATCAGAGCCCTCGCGACTGCTTACTTGAACTTGTCGTCCACCTTTATTTAAATTTCTAAGTTCAGGTGGTACTTCACCACGTTTAATATAATCCATAAATTCTTGATTATCTTCTATTTTGCGTAGTTCACCATCACCAACAGTAAATCCATTTGAATAAAATCGAATTGGCATATCTTCTACTTGATTAGATGTAGCTGCTGATGATGATTGTTCTTGAGTACGCGATGGTGTATGATCATCTCCTATGCGTAATGAAGATTAATATGAAATTGATTATTTCGTTTTCTTTTCTCTAATACTACCTAAAGAATATCCAACACCTGCAAATGGTTTTTCTGTTTTTTTATGAGATGATGAAGTATAGTCATCGTCATGAACTTCTGTAGCTCCTTGTTTTCGAGCTGCTTCAAATACATTAGTTACTTTTTTATTATTATCTTTGCTTTTTGGTGGTCCAATAATTTGTTGACCACTATGTTCTGAACCACCAGCATAAAAAGCTTGACCTTAAAAAACAAGAAAATCTTTTTTTTATTATTATTAACTAATTATCAATATTAATCAAATAACCTTCATCATCTGAAAAATTGTCATCATTATTAAAAGTATTTATATTAGATGATATTATTGATTTATGACTATTAATTCTTTTTGGAACTATTACTGGAGATTTTTCAGGTGGTTTAATACGAAGACTGTCTTCAAGAGCAGATTGTAATAAATCATCATCTAAATCATTATCATCTGTTCCACTAGATACAGTCTTGTCTATGAATAAGAAGAAACAAAAAAAGAAAACAAGCATTCATCTTTGATGTTACCATGGTAAATAAAAATTTACTACAAACCAGGTATATTTTGATTAGTTTTTGGTATAGATGATGTGAATTCTGTTGAAGGAAAAGAATCACGACGTTGAGTATCACCACTATCAAGAAAAAAATCTAGAGCTGCTTGTTCATTCCATTCTGCAGCTTCTAAATATTGTGCTGCTATTTCTCTTGAACATTGTGCAATATCAATAAAATTGTTGATAAGTTCGTCTTTATGTGTGGATGACATCCAAATATCTCAAATAAGATATGAATGATGTTTAGTTGGAATTTTCTTGTTTTTGACACGATAGAACAGAAACAACAGTTTTTTAAAGAAAAGGTTCGAGAGCTTCTTCTTACTCTTGTTCTTCCGAAAGTGATGATTCATCGATACATCTATTGGTTACAACATTCAACAAATCTCAAAATTTTTTTCAATCATAAAAAAATAAAACTAATTATCAAATTCGAACAAAATCAATTGAATAATTCTAAATTTTCTAATTCAAATAATTAGTTTTTTTTATTTAATTAAATTCGTATGATTATCTTCTCATTGGTTGATTACCCTTGCTATCAGTGATTTTTATTGGTAAACAAAGAAGAAAGCTTAAGAAAGTGTTTTCTTTTCTTCTTCTTTTTTCTTTTTTTTTTTATCATTGTCCGATCGTTTTGTTTTGTTTTGAACGAAGTGAATTATACCAATTATAGTGTAGAAACACTTCAAAACGTTCCATCCGACATCATCCTACGAGCTAACAGACTTGTGTTTGCGTCTGTGCTCGAGTAATGTATGATTAAATAGATTAAATTTCATAAACTCAATAAAATTTTGTCATCTTTCAGATTAATATGAAGGTACAAAAATTATCAAATGTTAATAAAATAAAAAGAAAAATAAAATAATTCTATTTCTTTTTTTTTTTTTTTTTTTATGTAGCGTACATTTTCAGGAGATGAATTCGATACAAATGGTGATGGTATTGGTAATTCAAATTCACAAATAACTGATATTAATAAAAAAGTATAAGAAAATAAATAAAATATAAATTTATTAATAATAATTGATTAGAGTCGTTCGGAACCAACATTACCTTCTCGTGTTGTTCATTTACGAAATATTGAAGCAAGTGAACTTGAAGTTGTACAACTTGGTCTTCCATTTGGTCGTGTAACAAATTTTCTTAATTTACGAAAAAAATCACAAGTAAATACATCTTAATAATTTCATTTTTTTTTTATTGATTTATGTTAATTTTCTTAAGGCTTTTCTTGAATTTGATTCAACTGAATCAGCTAAACAAATGGTTGAATATTTAACATCAATGCCAGCTATGATTAATGATCGACAAGTATTTGCACAATTTTCTAATCATGGAGAACTTCGTACAGATCCAACTAATCGTACAAATCAACAAGCACATGTTGCATTAGCACAAGCAACAGATCTTTATGAAACAGCACAAAAAGGTGGACCGAATTGTGTATTACGTGTTAGCATTATTAATATGTTATATCCTGTTACAATTGATGTATTACATCAAGTAGGGAAAGAATAAAATTGAAATTCAATAAATCTTTTTTTTTTTTTGAAGATTTTCAGTAAATTTGGTACAGTACTGAAAATAATTACATTTACAAAAAATGGTATATGAAAAGTTTGTTTTTTTTATATAAATAAAGTTTTATTTTTTTTCTGTTAGATAAATTTCAAGCACTTATTCAATTAAAAGATCCAACTGGAGCTGCACAAGCTAAATTAGTAAGTTAAAACAGTTGTTAGTGTAAATTCTATCGGATTAAAATGTGATACACGATAGAGATGTTATTCACAATGTCAAGAAGAAAATCGCAAATGTTTCTTTCTACAAGATATTGAAATTGGTTTTTTTTTACAGATACTAGATTAGAGTCTGTCGAGTTGTACTTTGATGTTTTGAATGAAATATTCTAAGCGACATTCAAAGATACGAGATGATTTTTTTGTATTCAATGAATAAAGATCAATCCAAGAAGTTCTAGATCAGGCACTACTTTTTATCTCCCTCCAATCGAATAGAATACTGAATGTATCTTCGAAAATGCTATCGTTCTTTTGATTGAAGCTTTTTGTTTTTTCTTGTAAATCTTAGGAAAAATTAACGATGTATTATATTTTGAAATAAAAGCACTTTTTGATATAAGTATAAGAAATTTTTAGCTTGGTCATGATTGATAAATAGGAGTGATTCTTGATTTTTTTGAAAAATAGTGAATGAATGTATAAATTTTGATGTTATCAACTTTTATCGTTATGTATTAATTCTTAAAATATGCCGAGTAGATAGAAGAGAAGGAAACAAAAAATTTAAAATTCTCGGTGGGAACAAATGATATTACTAACCAATCAGAGTTGAATTTCCATGATTTCTTTTATACGTAAAGCATAATGTTAAATTATACGATGAATATTTAATTAAGAGAATATTTCTTCTCGTATTCTATCTAAAACTAAATATTCAAAAATTTTAACCTTAATGGTACTTTTTTCCGTCACCTTTTAATGAAAAGTTGTTTAGTCGAATCATATGTTTGTTTATAATTCATTTTCTCTCGTTTTAGCAATTACATGGTCAAAACATATACAATGGTTGTTGTACTGTAAGTACTCCATAGGAATTTCTTTGAAAACTATTTTCTAATATGATATTTAGCTTCAAATTGAATATTCAAAACTTCTTTCACTTACTGTTAAATATAATAATGATAAAAGTCGAGATTATACTAATCCAACATTACCATCAGGCGAAGGAACTATGAGTCAACAAACAGAATTAGGTTAAATTGTTTTATTTTAATTATAATATAATCAATTCTAATTTATAGATCGAATGCATTCAAGTGCTGGCCTTCTTCCATTACAACGAACAACATCTAATGAAGATTATCGTTATGGTAAAAGAAAAAATGTTATTTTTTTTTTTTTTCTCACAATAATATTTTCATTTTTCAGATTATTTTACAGCAGCTGTAGCATCACGTGGTCGACCTCCATCAACGGCTGGAATCACTCCTGGTTATGATATACCAGGTAAGACACATCTCTTATATAATAATGTTCGAAAATAAAGAGTATAGAAAGGCTATCATTAATTTTTAATATACAAATGGAATAAGTGTAAGTCGATAGAAAAACGCTTCCTCTACCTAAAGGTGCATGTGTAATCAAATTTTTATTGCGTACCATTGAAATGTCTACAGACGACGCCACATTCGTCGTGATCGCTATCGTATGGAGTGCTGGCGGCGTCCTCTATTGACAGCTCAGTAGTACATCAGGAATCTTTTTTTTCTACTAACCTTTAAACATCTCGTTCTGGGATTAAAAATAATTTCGATGGTACACAACGGTCTTTTGGACTTCTACACTATATAAGTATTCAAGGAATCTGAGAAATCGATTGTGAGTAAGTGTAAATGTGGAAGAATGGTGTGTTGTCGTTGGTATGGATAGTGCTGTCAATGACAGCCGCACTTCTAACTTCATAAAAAAGAAAAACTTCAATTATTAACTATAATGATTTTAAAATTTAAACAAGCTCAGACTTTCTCAGCAATTTGACAAAACAATACGAGCTCACACTTATGCATATCAAAAATTTTAGAAGACTTCACAGTCAAAGTCTCTATTTGCCTCTCTGGAGTCATATTAGTCTTTGCGCACAGACCATACATTCATAAAAATCTCGTTATAAGATATGGATTGCATCCTTATTGTATCTCTGAAGGATAAAAAAGAAATATATAGAATAAAAAACTGTTCCTATGCTTAATAAAATCAACAAAATCCTGTTTTACATTATAATCTCATTGGAATTACATTGAAAGGTTCTTTTTTATTATTTGTAATTTTATCTAGCTAATGCTAATCATTTAATGAGTCCACTTCAACCAACACCTACTGCTTATAATCCAATGGTAGGTGCTGCAGCTTCTCCATATGGTCATCCATATGCATCAGCTCATCCTCCTCCTCCACCACCTATTCATGGTTTACCACCAACACATCTACAATCTCAACAACAACAAAATCCGCATATGATATCTGTTCAAAATGGTCCCGTTATTCTCGTATCAAATCTAAATGAAGATGTAAGTAAAAAGAAAATATTAAATAATATTTGCCAAAAAAAATCTTTTTCTTTATTGAATAAGATCGAAAAGAAAAAAAAACTTCACATCTTTCGAATATATCTATTCATTTCTTCTCTTTTTTTTTCCTCTTTTGGACGATTAGATGACGACTCCAGAGTCCTTATTCACACTATTCGGTATGTGTATCTTCTCTTTCTTTTCTCATTCTTGACTGACTTATCTCAACGAGAGAAAATAAATTGTTTCCAAAAAAAGAAAAATTTCTTTTTTTTTTCTTCAATTTTTCATAGGTGTTTATGGTGATGTACATCGAGTAAAAATTTTATTTAATAAAAAAGATTCAGCATTAATTCAATATGCAACATCACAACAAGCAGCTGTTGGTAAATATAAATCTTTAATTTTAATAAACATAAATTTATAATAATTTTATTTATTTAGCTCATCAAAATCTTGATCATATAACAATGTTTGGAAAACAAATACGAGTTTCATTTTCGAAACATCAATTTGTACAAATGCCAAAAGATGGAACATCGGTAAGATAGAAAAAAACAAAAACAAAAGATAATTATAATAATATAAAGAAATAAATTGCTTTTTTTTTTATGATATAGGATATGGGTTTAACAAAAGATTTTACAAATTCTCCGTTACATCGTTTTAAAAAACCAGGATCAAAAAATTATAATAATATATTTCCACCTGGTACCGTACTACATTTATCAAATATTCCGTACGATAGAGAAAACAAAAAAACAATGTTTTGGTTTTCCTAAGAAAAAAAATTTTTTTTTTTGTTGGATTTATTTAGTACTGAAACAAATGAGGAAGAAATTCGAAAAATATTTTCACAATATGGAACAATAAAACGATTTAAATTTTTTGAAAAAGATCGTAAAATGGCTTTGATTGAAATGGATACAATTGAACAAGCTATTGCCGCATTAATTGTATGTATTTATTTTGTTTTTTTGTTTTCGTAATTCTATTTTCAAAAAAAAATGATGTTCTATTTTATTCTTATAGAATACACATAATTATCGTTTAGCAGATTCAATGCATCTTCGTGTTTCATTTTCCAAGAGCAAATTGTAAATATTTTGACTCTTTAAAAATAAGAAGCCATCGTTTTTGTTTTTCTTTTTTTTGTTTGTTTACTAAAGTTTGTTTCGATGTCGACTTATTGTTCTTGCTCTTTTTTTTTCTTTTGTGCGAACTAAGTTTTCCTATTCATGTTCTTCTGATGTCTTTTTTTGATTCAAAAATAAAGAAGGCTAGGATATCATGAATAATCAAATAAGCTAAGAAAAGGTTTTTAAATAAAATATCAGTTCAAAAGTTTTGAATTATACGGGACGAATTCAAAGTCGTATTCACGTAAACAAAGTAGCTGCATGAACCACATTATGTGGAATTCTACTGATTGGTATCCTGATACCAATCAACCATATTCGACCAACTTGTTTATGATAGAACTATGGCTCGTCATCTGTCAATACTTTACACAATCGCTATGTTTCTTGATTGAGCCGAATGAGTTTGACTCGTTAGTTATCAATTTGGAAGTTGAATAGTAAGCTTTTTCAGATTCAGATCATTAGAATTAATTCGTTCAATGATGCTGTTGTTCATACGAGTTTCCACTTGTATTTCAGTAATACTGAAATGAAGATTATGATCAATAACGCATCAAACTTCAATATTCTTAGAAGTCGCCTCAGTTACAGATCGACCGAGTGAAGATTGGTCTTCACAAAATAATATTGACTATCTAGCAACTGTATTAATCGCCAAAAAAGAGAATACAATTCATCAGAAATCAATTGTCGATTGAATGTTAAGTGCAGTGCTCATATTAATGTAACAATAAAAATTTTGCTCATCCATCTAAAGATAGAAGTGTAGAGCTTCAATTGAAATGTTTCATATGATACTATCATTTGACTAAATAACAATATATTACAGACATATTGAGCACTCATGAACAAACTTTTTTCTTAAGTTTTCTGTACTTTGATATAATATCAATATGATTAGTTTTGGTATGCCATAGTTCATCTTCACGAAATCATTTTAAACATCTTTCAACTGTTCTCAAAGATGAAACTTAATCGCTGAAAGCAGAATTCAATTGATCATGAATAACTTTTGATTGAATATGAAGTGCTGTATGCATTTCAATTTAGAAGAGAAAACTTTTCATTATTTTCCTTATATAAAAATAGCAATTTAGCAAACGATGATATAAAAGAAAGAAATATCGTGTATATTTTGTACTATTAGGATATGTAACAAGAAGTTTTCTCGAGCTTACACTACGCAATGATAGTCGCGCTGCTCTTATTTTCAATCTGTTCTAAGTGCAATAATGTTTCTTTATTTATTCAGCTATTGCGTACTTTTTGTTCTATTTTTTGCATTAATATAAGAAGAAAACTTCAAACATTACTAAGAATATCCAAATGTCTGACATACATCTATCATTAAATCCTACATAAAACTAAATTAATTATGCTATAGTTATATTATATCAAAAAATGAATAGAATTATTCTTTGTTATTATTTCCCAATAGTCTCATTTTCTATTTCACAGTTGAATTGATTGACATCACATTCAATGATAATAATATTCATCATAAAATAGTTTAAAATCATAAAGCGTACTCTTTTTTTATTTTATTTTTCGCAAAATCTACAGGAAAAAAAAAACAGAGACACAAATGTATTATGACGATCTTGATTTAATAGATATATATAATGTAAACGAAAGCAGCGGATATAAAAGAACAAACAAAATAACTGTTCAACACACACGAAGACAAAAAAAGAAAAAAGAAAGTTCAGCAGTTGGAATCTGAGACGAAACTTATAAGTATGCATCGCCATATGAAAAAGAATACTGTATATGAGTCTCTGAAAGCGTTCAAGAAAAAAGAAAAGAAAAGCGTACAAGAAATATTTATATACAAATAAAAAGAAATCATGTTTCTCTTTTAATCGCCTAGTGTTCTTCTTGTGCGCGTATTAAAATCATACACATAGGATAATATTTATAAAGGAAATAATAATAATATGTATGTATATACTGCAGAAAAAAAAATATATAGATAGGAAGAAGAATATGCGTTAATAATTTATTCTAAATCCATATCCGCAGTTTCATCTTCACTAAAATCACTTAATATTTCATCATCTGATTCATTTTTATTTGTTTGATTGGAATTATTTAAATTATTTGTTTGATTATTTGATGATGAATGACAATCGTTTGTTGACAATAAACCATCAGCCATATCTGCTGTAGCAAAACGTTGAACATATTCTATTTCATTGAGAAAACAAAAAAATTCGATTAATATTCAAAAAAACATCTTTATGTGTGTGTGTGTTTTTTATATTAAAAACAAACCTCGAACTTTTTTCTTATAATCTTCTGGTTTATGAAGAAACAAAGCTGCAGCATCACCATTTAACGGATCCACCGGATTTGGATAGGCAAGTAATTGCGGAAGAAATGATTCAAATATATTGGTGAGATCTATATTTATAAAAATAATAAGAAAATTCAACATTTATTATCATTCTTCTAAATCTCGAATTAGAGATTAGTAAGAATAATTAACATTGATATAAATATATATATGTACATACCATACATTGGAGTCCATGTTTGATTGATTACATCAAGACAAACAGTACCGGACCTGTTGAATTTTTAAATAGATATCCATTTAAAAATAAAATATAGTATTACTTACAGTTCGTCAATGTTTGGATGAAAGATTCGATTCATGAAACCTAGGAAAATATGTTTGAAAAAACAACGTAGTCAAATCTATAGTAAAAGCGTACGAGGGAATCTCTTCTTCAGATGCTTCCCTCCGATTACAATGACTTTTTTGGTTATAGATATTAAATAGTGTTCGAAAAAAAAAACTCTAAAAGGTCTTGGGTTTCTATTGATATTTGACTAACGAGAGAACCATCGGAAATGATTTAGAGATAATATTTTACGCATAGTAGATCTTTCTCCTCGAGTTACAACTATCTTACTGGATTTACCGAAAAAATCAATGGCTCATGGAAACTTAACATTTCAAGAAGGAAGCATTGGTTTTATCTGAAACTTTCAGGTTACTATTAGAGCCATAAGGTCTGCATATGGACAAAATTTTGTAATTTGATTTTTTCAGTAACTCAAAAGGAAAGATCTATGGGTGAGACATCTGTTCAAAAGTTTTGAATAACTTCATTCGTCAACCATAGAGTTTTGATTTGAACTTTTGCGAATATATAGACCTCAACCAGATTAGCTTTCAACAAATACATGATGTATATTCTATTCTTAGAAAAGAGCCTATATCTTGAAAGTTTCGTATCTCAATGTGATTGTGTTGAAAATTTGTGAATTTTTCTATGTGCGTTAGTCTAGTTGAGTTCTCTATACAGACGAAGTTTTAGATGAAAACTTTGGAGTCTCTAGAAAGCTTACTGGAATCACAATAGAAATCGAAATCTTATTAGAATTTTGTTTAGAACACACAACACAATATGTATTGACAAAAAAATCATTGACATCCGAAAAGAGTAGATGAAGAGATTCTCTTGTTAGTAGTAAGGCTGCACTAAATCCTAGAACATGACGTCAGAAATGACATTTTGTTTTTCTTTATTAAGAATATAGTTTCTGTGGATTGTTTATATAAACCATGATTAGTATTTTTTTTTCTCTGTTCGAGGCTTAAGTCGACAAGTTAATTCCTAATTATCAAACTTCTAACGATTCTTCCCATAAGCTTTGAACGTTCTGTCAGACGATTTTATCTAATGCAAAATAAAGATTTTTGAAATCAGTCGAATTTAGCCAAAGAAATTTCACATTTTATGAACTTTGTCTGCAGTCTTGAATAGAACAAATAATATTGATCATGGTTGATATATGCAATCCACAGGAGTTACATTCTTCATAAAGAAAAAAAAAATGTCATCATTGACATTATATCCTACGCATTAGTGCATCCTCTACTAAATAGTTTCAATGTGTGAAAGACTGTTTGTTCGATTCAGATTTTACTCTTGAACAAATTGTTTCCTACTGTGTCATATGAAATATAAGTTATGAATATATTCTTTAACTTAAGACATGTTAACAATTTCAATCAATTTTTACTTAATGTATTCAATCGAAAATGCTATTATCTTTTTTTATTCATACGTATATAATATTTTTATAGCCGTCATTTGTTTCCAGATGTATATAAATGATAAGATCTAGTACTAGGGTGACACATACCAATAATATGTTTATATATCTATATATATATAAGTCCAAAGTACATATCTATTAGACGATTGATGTTTTCAATCATCGTTTTTCCTTCTTCAAGTTTAAGATCTTATTAAAAATTAATCATATCGATATGATAAAATCTTCTATCATATTTTCGGAGTAGTTTTCAACATACCGATTGATGGTGATTTAAAAGGATATTTATCAGGTAGATCAACTCGAATATTCCATATACCACCTTCATAAGGAGCTGAAAGAATAAAATTTTTTTCTTTTTTTTGTTAAAATCAATATTTACTTTCACGTGGTCCAGCAAATTTTACCATGAATTCATTAAGACCCGACATAAGTGTTACTTGATGTTTTGATTCAAGACTAATAGAAAAAAAGA
Source organism: Rotaria sp. Silwood1 (assembly GCA_905250075.1). Lineage (NCBI taxonomy): Eukaryota > Metazoa > Rotifera > Eurotatoria > Philodinida > Philodinidae > Rotaria > Rotaria sp. Silwood1. The sequence goes on along the minus strand of CAJNOP010000143.1, from coordinate 56,653 downwards.
TGTTGTATTTGAAAACCAAAAATAAATGAATCTAATCTATAGAAACTTACAGTTTAATAACATCTGTATCTATTCGACGTTTACCAGGCGATGGTGAACACATGTTTGTAAAAAAAATCAGACTAATGAACTATATTTTTAACTATTAATTATTAATCTAGAAATATTCGACCTTGAATATTAACATAGAAAAAGTATGAAATATTTAGTTCAGATAATGAAGACTTATTTTATTTTTGCTTATGAAATCAAATAGAAGCAAAAAATACCAGCTGACTATTGACAATAAAAAAGAAATGCTCTACGCCGAATGCTGTCGTGGAGAAAGAAAACAAAACATGTGATCCTGGTTGTACGCACATATGTCGATCGAGCAAGTGAATGATTCTTGTATATTTATTTGCGCATGTTTTTTGTTGTTTAAAATAAAAAAATGAATCCTAAGAATAAGATCTTTTTTATATTTATTCAAAATAAAAAATAAATAGTTTTCTATACGAATGATAGTTTTTCAAAGGATATGTCAATCGAAAGAGGTCGCATCTAAACAGCTGTTATAAAACAAAAAAAGAAAAAAAAAGAAATATTAAATATAATAACTTTTTCTTATCTAATATATAATATTACTTGTTATCAAATTTATTTTAGCAAACAGAAAAAAAAATATTTTCCTTATCAGTTTTGATTGATTACCATGCTGACCAAATACTATTGTTGTTTATTTATATTTCGTTCTCATGTTCTTATTGGTTAAGGCTAATTGTTATTGCTGTCGCTGTTTCTACTTGTTCGGTCCTGTCATGTTCGGACGATAGGAAATGCAATCAAATTAGCTTGATTAGTCTTTTTTCCTGAGCTAGTTCATTATGTCTTTCTTGTCGAATTCACTTCGTTATTCATTCAGTCATAGCTATATAGAAAAAAAACAACAATAGGAAATCATTTTTTTTTTTTTCTTCTTTTTTAGTTATTCATAATGAACATCGATCAATTGATATTATGCATATAGAAACGGCATCAACAGTACCTAATAATGATGAACCATCATCACTTTGTTTTTCCGATTTATATAATCTCTATGAGATCATTGGAAAGTATGAACAACGATTTTATTTATTATCTTTTTTTTTTTATTCATTATTAATTAATTTCTTTATTTAAGGGGTCCATTTAGTGTAGTTCGTCGTTGTACGAATAAAACAAACGATAAACAATATGCAGTTAAAATTATTGATGTTGAACAATTTACTTCAACACCAGGATTTTCTGCTGATGGTAAACATTTGATTAAATTGATGATTTATTTAGAAACAAAAAAAAAAGAATAATCGTTTATTGAATATTTTAGATTTACGACGTGAAGCAACAATTTGTTCAAGCCTTAAACATCCACATATTGTTGAATTATATGAAACATTCGAATTAGAAGGATGTCTTTTTATGGTTTTTGAATAGTAAGTAGACATGTATTCATTGACGCATGATTATTTTTTTTGATAGAGAAATAAATTGAGAAGATAGATGTCTTTTTTTTTTATTCTCTTTAGTATAAATTTCCGCTGTCTAAAAGAAGTACAATCAAATTATTAGATTGATAAAAAAGAATTTAATGAATCTCTTCTAGAAGTTTTTTTTAAGATGATTGATAAATGATTTTGTTTTTTTCGAAAAGAAAACTGATAAAGCATTGATACAAAAAAATTTTAGCTTGGTAAAACTTCGAAAATAAATTTATCTCGACATGAATGATGATTCAATTTTAAAATATCAACTTTCGCTACATGCAATCTTTAACTTCGTATGCTATTTCATTTTATATGTTGAAATTTGAATTAAAACTTTTTCCTATTGATATATCTTGTGATTAAAGGAAAAGCTCTTCAAAGCAGAAAAATAATTAACACGAGCAGTATTCAATCTCGTCGGAAAATAGATTTTATACTTGTTAAACTTTTCTATTTTTGAAAAAAAATCTTACTATTGAATTTCATAGTAAGATTTGTCTTATGAGTAAAGACCTCCAACTGATAAATCGAGATAATGCGAATTATGTAGATCTAAATGAGCTATAAATATCGTAAAAAAAAGAAAGAGTACGTGCTCTTAGTTAATGTAGCGAGGATACTGTACTTTTAAGATGTTTTTCTAATGAATGCCGTAATATTTCTAAGCAAGAAGAGAAAAACTAATTTTAGAATTTTGACTTGAAAATCGATATAGAGACAAGGATGAAGTAGGATAATTTTTAGATCTTGTCATTGGTCCTATCTTAATAGACAACTATGATAATAGTGTATCATTTATATAGATCAGCAGATTTGATGTTCTTATTTCACGAATAGAAGCAAATCAAAACATTTGAAAATTTTACAATCAACTATTCTCGTTAAGTAGAGTATTTATGTAAAATTTCAAGTTGAAATTCAGTTTTTCTAATGTTTTTGAGAATCACAGTATTCATTTAAAAAATATCGTAAAGGCGCAATATCTTGGCAAAGAGTGCAAACTCTTTTTTATCGTATTTATAGTTCATTAAGCTCTACATATTGCATATGTTTTTGATTTATCAATTGAAGAATTTCACTTGTTAGTGTTAGTACAACATACATCTTTCATATTATTGACCTCGTTAAATCTCATTAATGAGTACGGTCTTGTTTTTGAGGTCATTAGCAATGAGTAGAGACGTTTGACCTTTCTACAAGATATGCTTTCTATGGAAAACACAAACAGAAAAATATGGATTCCTTAGGGTTGATCTTCAATTATCAATAATGAATAGGCTTGGCAAAAAAGAGACTATTAGAGCCCGGCGGGACAAATTTTGTTCGACTCTCGAATTTGCAATGTCTTATCCTGTTGATTCTTCAAAATGCTTCGATTTCGAACAATCCACAAGACTCTAACAAATATGTTTATCATGACTTACTCATTTTCTGATCAGGAAACTTCTCTATTGTTTAATAAAAAGTTGCAATCCCTCGTACACCAAGTGAAGATTTCAAATTCAAACTTTCTAAGGACAAAATTCTCAATTAGATTCGTTCATGGGTCAAGTTGTAACTTTTCTAGTATTGAATATACTATGATCTTCCAAATTCTCTCATGCATAAAAGCAAATTTTACATGTTCACAAAGGAAATACTAGTTGCACAATCAACTAATCTAATTAGGAACTTTATTCATGCAGAGTTTCCAATTGAAACTCTCATGTGACCTTAGAGAAGAAGCATATAATTTTTTTTGAATAATTCAGTAAAATTTCGGTATTTGAAGAACAAAGGCCTGGAAAATCAAACTGTTGTAGACTTTTCTGTTATTCATCAAATGAATATTGTATCAGTTGAAAAGTGATTAGACGACATATGGACAGATTCTCTCATGCGTTAAATATTTTATTAGACTAAATCTAAATGTAAAACAACTTTTATTGGAGTTCTTCGGACAACTTTTCTGTAAAGTTTGCTTAGAGAAGTATAGTTAATACACATAGATACCAGTTTTCAGTAAAATATTCGAACACATCACTAGAAAAAAAAGGCATTGTTTGATATGTTAGTATTTATAACAATATTGTACATTTCTAAATTTGTTAGATAGCTCTGTACAATCTTATTTCTTTTTGAAATTCGATTTTATTTCTCTTTTTTTTAGTATGGATGGTGCAGACTTATGTTTCGAAATAGAAAAACGTGCTCTTGCCGGTTTTGTATACAGCGAAGCAGTAGCTAGGTAATTATCTAATAAATAGTTTCTTTCTTTTTTTATATTCATGTTTATTCTTTTTAATAGTCATTATATGCGTCAAGTATTTGAAGCTGTTCGTTATATTCATGATCGTGGAATTATTCATCGTGATTTAAAACCTCATTGTGTCTTATTATCTTCAAAAGAAAATGCTGCACCAGTTAAATTAGGTGGTTTTGGTGTTGCATTACAATTACCAGAATCTGGTTTAGTACAAGCTAGTCGAATAGGTACACCAGCATTTATGGCACCGGAAGTTGTTAATCGTGAATCACCAGGTTTTGGTCGACCAGTTGATATGTGGGCATTAGGTGTTATGTTATATGTTCTTTTAACGGGTACATTACCATTTGCTGGTACAAAAAATCGTGTTTTTGAAATGATATCAAATGGTGTTTATAGTGTATATAATAAATTATATAACGAAAAAAAAAGTATGATTATTTTAAAATTTGTTTATTTTTATTTTAGATGCAAAGTCGACAATGGGATCAAATATCAGAATCAGCTAAAGATCTTTGTACACGTTTATTATGTTTAAATCAAAATGATAGAATAACAATTAAAGAAGCACTTGCACATCCTTGGATTCGAGTAAGTGTAACAAAGACTATATTTAACATCAATTAATGCTTGTTTTTTTCTTTTTGAATGAAAAAAGAATTTTTCATTAATTTTCACATTTCATCAGTTAGATTTGAACATAAAGACAAAGAAAAAAAACAAGGAAGGAACTAATTTCGTTAACTATGTAGATCATATAATTGTTTTTTCAAATTTATGATGATAATTAAATTCTTTTTATGAATATCTTTACTAAATATGAAGTATTTTTATTATTGTAAAGGTCATAGAATAAAAAGTTTTGTTCATTGTCAGATCTTGTTCGCCTTCAATAGGGTACTCAGTGAGATAAAGGAAATGTTAAAAGAGTTCAAACTCATGACATGCCTTCATAAAGATTCGGTCATTACAAAGGTGGAAGAAATAAGTAAAGATTTTTCTTTGCATAAAGATGACATGATTATCAACTATAGAATATACTGCTAAGATGAAATCAGTTACTGATCTGTCTTATCCATTTTGTTTCTTCGAGTATCTCATAGAGGATATGTAATGAAATTTTTGTTGAAAGTTGAATATAACTATCTACATATGGCATTGTATGATAACTCGTTCGTCGACAGTTGATATGAATGTCAGACCGACCTGTCGATAGTCTCGAAAATAACTATGACTATCTTAATTACATGTCGTCTGATTATCCGAAGGTCTAAACAGAATAGTTCTCAATTCGTCCAACATTCTCAAGGAATAGACCTTATCGAACATATTTATACAATAATTCAAAATTTAATAACATGTTTATTATATATAATGAAGACTGATGTTCTACTTGATAATGAAGATACAGGCAATGATAGATGGAGAAGTCGATCTATTAGTTTATGTTGTATAAGACAAGATTTACTTTCACTTTTATGTTATAAGAATTCTATGTTGAAAATTACAGATCTTAAATTCTTATAATAAAGAAAAAAAACCGCATTTTCTTACACTTATGTGGTAATTAGGTCTTCATCGACTCAAATGCGTCCGATATTTGATTATAGATCCTCATAGAATTTAAGATAAAAATATTTCATGAAAAAAAACAAAATTCTAGTATTAGAATAAAAGACATTAGTAGATTAATACGATTATGTAATTGATAATTATTTTCTTTTCTATTCTTTTTAGGAACGTGAAAAATTTGCATTACGAAAACATCTACCTGATACTGTAGAAGAACTTCGCAAATTTAATGCACGACGAAAATTAAAAGTAAAAATATCATTTGAAAATACACAAAAAAAAATAATAATCGTAATAAATCTATTTAGGGTACAGTATTAGCAGCTGTTTCAAGTCCTCGTTGGTCTCAAATTCCATTTCATTCACCAATGACAACAACAAATTCATCACCGGGTGTGACAGCACATACATCAACAACATCATCTTCAAATGATTTTGACGATATGGCATCATCTGGTGAGCTTTTTCTATTCTTGACAAGCAATTATCTATACACATTCATCATTACCAATTGTTCTTTTTTATTTTTTTCTCCGTTATCAAACAGCTGACATAGACATACATATACAGTTGCTATTAAAATGATTACTATCTTATGTACTGTTTAATTATTATTAGAAAATTTCGAGTTCATATGTCTAATAGCTATAGACGGTCTACTGTATATTACAGAAGGTATAAAAAGTTTGAACCCGATCGTCTCTTCTATTGGTATATTATAAGTGTTGATAATCTTTACTAGTAAGAAAAGCGTTGATAAATATTCTTTGGAAGCCGTACAATTAAGAATTGTAGCTTTTCATTGGTTGCTGAAATCCTGTAAAATTCTTTTCAAGATCAAAATTGACGATCACCATTGATTCTTTAATTTCGTCTGAAACTTATAAGACAGACATTACATCTTATTACTTGATTGTATCTGGAGAATGTCAAATACAAACAACAAATTTTTATTGAGAAATTTCTCAATATATCTCGCATATCCTTATGGATTTCTATCGTAATCTTTGTTCTAATATTTCGTCTTAACTGTCTTTGAAATTGCTTAATAATTCCTAAGTATTTCAGATGTTGTCATTTGTAAACTAATTTAATACATGTTACCTATTGCAGTAAAAATTATAATTATTATTTGATAAAAACCATATTTATGATTGTCTCAAGCAAATATTTATTGCTCGTAGTTGAAACTTTCCAGATAGATTAAGTAATCTAAGATATAGATTTTTGTAATAAATTTCAGACTAAATCAAAGAATCAATGATGATTGTCAGTTTTGATATTAAAAAGAATGACACATTATTTCAAACGCTAATAAATAGTTCTATTATTGTCATATTGCGAAATAAGTTTTATTAATGCATTTCTTACTAATAAAAATCATGAACACTTATTTATGAAGGGTAAAACAAATCATTTTATTTCGTCAAAAAGAATACATGATTCTATCTTCTTGCTAAAACAAATTGCTAATCCAACTGTTATATAGAATAGATATCTATAGCGATTTAGACGTTTAAACTCGAAACTTTCTAAGTTTCTTTTTAATTACTCAACAGTGCAGGAAACCATATGGTTTCTTCGGTAGGAGTAAATCATTTCAACAGCGAATGTAGATTAATATACTTAATACATGAATTGTATAACAAAACATATATTTATCATTACTCGAGATTTCTCATATGAATACTCAATCATTTGATGTTGATTTTTTTACTCTGTAAATTCGAGTGATATAGAAGTCTGTTTACTTTATATACAACTAAAAAACAATAATAAGTAAAATACTTATCAGTAATTCGAATTTGTTAAATGTGTTAGATAAACATTAATAATTCTTCAAATAATGATAATCAATCGATGGTTATTCAAAAATAGTCCACGATATATACGCCATTGAAATTCAATGATTCAGATTGTCTCTATATAGATTATACTGAATGTTATTGTATCGTATAGATCTGTTGGACATATTTTAGACGTTGTAAATTAATATGATTTCTAGATATTCGATCTTTGACATAATTTCTTATAATCAGTTCAAGATAATTACAAAAAGATAAAATAGATTATATATATATATTTATCTAAAGTTTTATCTGCTTGTTTCTCTTACGGATACTCGAAAGCTTTTTTTTGTTTAGTAGATAAGTTCGTAGAGTAAAATTATTTCTTGTTACATATTGTTTAAGACATCATTTATTAGTCACATACATTTAGCTGTTTGTAATTTCTATTCTATAATCATGACATTTATTGAGTTTCTCATCGTCTCTGTTTTTTTTTGTTTTGTTGAAATACTTTTAATAATGCGTGTTGAAATATAATGCAAAAGAATTCGATGTTTTCCTCTCATAGTGGTAAGTATTTATTTCTATCTATGAAAGAGAAAGAATACGGGTATCCTTCGTTTCCGTTTGAATACTATAGATAATATTTACCTTTGTTTTTTTTTTGACAATTACGGATTAATTTCTTAATCGAAAGTGATTCTATTTATTTATAATAAAATAATATTTATGATATTTTACATTAGGAGATCTGATAATAATTTCATTGACAGACGTTTTTTTTGTTTTTAAATTATAATGATCTATCTGTTAATTTTTAATTATTTTCATATTTATATTTTTATCTATGAAAATAATACTTACCTTAGTTTAAAAATAGTTCTGTTTTTTTTTTTTTTTCTTCAATTGAAAATGATCATTTCTCTATTGATGCACGAGATCTATATTGATTTAATCGATTGCTATTGCTATTAGCATCGTTTTACACTTATATAAACGACATGTTGTTATTTATGTCATCTAAAATGATTATCTCTAATATCGCTTGAAGCTTTTTCTTTTATTGATCGTCAATATTCGATATCGAAATAAATATATATATGTAAAATAAGTTTTTTTTTTATTATTTAGCTGTTTCACAAATACTTGATTCATTAGAAGATACTCAATGGTTAACAATTGGTGATCGTGTTGAACTTGATTTTTTACAAAAATTATTTGAAGATAAACAATTACGAACTTTACTTGAAGTAAAACAAAAAAAAATTCTCTTATTTTTCAACTTTCTTTTTTTCTTTATTAGTTATATGATCGTATTAATTCAGATGAAATTCGTCCATATAATCCTCCTGAATCAAATGTTGCAAAAATTGTTTCAGATATAATAACAACAATTGAACAAGGTTCATATCAACATACATCAACACATGCTCATGATCTACTTAATATATTACTTGAACCTCATGTACAGGTATTTAAAAAAAAAAGTTTATTTATTTTCTGACTTAAGAATAGAGAAAAAAAAAGACAGTTAATCATGTTTATATTGTGTTATTAAACGGAATGAACTATATAAGACCGAAAGATGATTGGAATCTGATCGTTTGTTTTCTTTTTTTGGCTTCTTCTTCTTAGTCTTTTTCTTTTTCTAGTTTTTCTTTTTATCTCGCATTTCTCAGTTTTTTTTTGCTTCTTCTTCTTCTCATTTCTCTTCGTTCGATGATGTCTCTCTTGATTATCTACTATTATGGTAATATGTATGTGTGGGTGACGATCGACAACATTGAGTAGTTGTCTTGAAAAAGACATCAAATGAACATGTTTCATTTCTTCGATGACTATCATTAGTTGAACATATTTTTCATATAAATATTATTCATTTGTCCATATTGTTGGACTTAATTTCTATTGAGAATTATGCTTCTTGTTATTGTTATTAATATTAATTCTACCATCATTATTATTATTCTTTTGTATACAATGGATGAACATAGTTTACGTATTTATTGTGCACTTGAACATATGAAACAAGTAAGAATTCTTTGATAGAATCGTTTTTTTTTGAGTTATTTCTATGTTGATTTAAATATACGATGAAAAATTGAATTGGATAGATAGATATATATATCGATTAAATTAAATACTTCTACTGTAGCCGTCGGGATCAATCGAACTCATCCGTTTCTCTAATGTATTTGTGATAACATAGAAACGATTAACAGACATGGACTGTCTCTAGTGTTTAGAACAAGCAGGAAAAAAAAGCATAACAAGGAAAGATGATGATGATAGAGACGACAAACAGAAATATTGAGAAAAAAAGAAAGCGAAGAAAAGAAGTGCATAGAAATAATATTATTCTTTGTTAGAAATTCATCATTGTATTATTGCTTCTTAAGATAGATCAATAAATGGATGTTCTTTTATTAAGAATAAGCATATGTATTAAGTAATGGTATGTATACAATAGATATAACTATAGAATAAAAATAGGAATATTATTATTATATAGATAGTTTTCTCTTTTTTTTTTTCTTTTCTCGATCAAGTACTATTCAATAAATAGAAGCTTTATTATTTATTATTTATCCGTATCAATGAATATTATTATAATCTAAGATAATAATAGTACGGAAGTTGTTTATTTGAAAAATTTAAGATTTTCAGATAGGATTTATTAGAATTGAAAAATTTTCATCTAATTAAATGTTTCTTTCTTTTCTTTTTGTTTCTTAATACAAAGAATTTTTAAGAAATGATTAATTCAGTTTGTTTAAACTATCAGAAATGTATGTGATTCAATTGGAACATGATGCACAGCATAAAAAAAATCATCACGCTTCAGAGAAATCTCTGACATACAATTTGATTAATATAGAAGAATATATTTTTTGTCATGAAAATTGTTAAAAAGGGGAAAAAAAGCTACTCTAAAAAAAAGAATGGGCATAGACATACATGAATAATATATATTATGATAATATTTTGAGCATAGTTAAAGAGAAAAAAAGTAGTAGTCAAACAAGTATGTTTTGTTTTTAATCAACTTCTGTTTGTTTTCATCGTTATTTTATTTAAAGAAAAAAGAACAGAGAGAGAGAGAGAGAAATAAACTCAATGGCTAAAAAGGTAAATAATTTTGTTATATATTCATATAATTGAATTTGAACATCAAACATACGCATTGACGTTGTCAATTATTCATGTTCTATCGGTCCATGATTCACTTAGACGCTCTCTCTATCCATTTACAGCACTTGATATATGCGTCTATCTTCATAGAGTTCTTATCATCGATAGATTCTTTCAATGTAGTCAATGAAGCAGACATTACCATGTGGATTACAGTTAATTTGACTTTACTAAGAAGTACTATTCTTCATTGAGCTTATAAGATAAAAATAGATCTAGAATTGTGATAATAAAAACAAAGAAGAGAATACAATATATATATTTTTTGTTAATAGGCTCTTTTACAAGCACATGATGTTGTTGCCCAAGAAGTCTATGGTGATGGTGTAGTACGTGTTGGACCATCCTATATAAGTCATAATACATTAACATCAGATAATAATATTGATAATGATTATACTGGTCATAATGGTAATGAATTAAATGATAGTCGTGGTGATGGTTTAAGTGATACAGTATGTGATGTAACACGTGTACGACTTGTTCAATTTCAACGAAATACTGATGAACCATTGGTAATTATAAATATAAATATAAAAAAATAAAATAAAAACGTCACTTTAAAAAAATAAACAATATTATTTTTGCTTTTATCTAGGGTATTACACTTCGTATGACAGAAAATAAACGATGTGTAGTATCACGTATACTTAATGGTGGTATGATACATCGACAAGGTACATTACATGTTGGTGATGAAATTAAAGAAATAAATGGAAAACCTGTTTCAAATCATCCAATACAATATTTACAACAAATGCTGGTAATTTCTTTTTTTTGTAATTATTTGAAATTTTTATAAGTTTTAATTATTTTTATTTAGAAAGATGCTCGTGGTAGTATTACATTTAAAATTATACCTAGTTATCGAAGTCAACCACCACCTTGTGATGTATGATTATAAAAATGTTTTTTTTTTTGTTTTGTTTTAATTTAAATTATTTATTTAATTTAGATTTATGTCAAAGCTTTATTTAATTATGATCCTAAAGATGATGATTTAATTCCATGTGCACAAGCCGGTATTAAATTTTCTATAGGAGATATATTACAAATTATTTCAAAAGATGATCATAATTGGTGGCAAGGTAAAAAAGCAATATTACCAAAGAATGTTGATGAACGAATGATAAGTAATTATTATGGTAATTATGATAATTCACCTGCAGGTTTAATACCATCACCTGAATTACAAGAATGGAGAATAGCAACAAATGCAATTGAACAAGCAAGAGATGGAAATGGTAAGACATTTTGGAATCTGTTTTTTTTTTACTGAATGTCATTCTTTGCGACTAATACATTCTATTTGATATGAAAAAGATATTGGATTATATTATTATTAAGTTCTTAATTTGAATTTTTATAAAAAGAATTCTGCATTAAATGAGAAGCCTATAATAGAGTTAATTCTTTGATAGCTTAAGTCTCTAATCTTTGCTGATGAAAAGATGTTTTCGAGTGTCGACCAAGATTATATAAAAATGATTCTTCACTATACGATACCTTGGAAATTTATAGATGTTTTAAAGGTTTTTTAACTTCTAGCATATGATTCGTTGAAAGAGAATTTACCCACAGATAGATTTCACAGCCAAAATGAATGATCTCTTCTTGAGATCTTCGATGTTGAAAGACATTTGATTTTCTCGCTTTTCTATGAAAACGGGTGTTCTCTTTAATTTAATATCTCTTGAAGAGATCATCCATTTTGATTGAAAATTTTTGGATGATCTACTAGTTATGAGATTTATTTATGACTAAAATTTCGGATTAATATTCCTTTATTCAATTTTTCTGTTAATACTTGAGCAAAGGTCAAAAGGTCAGTAAAGTTCTTATAACTTCAAATTCTTTTCGAATTCTTCATATGAGTCGGTTTAGACTCGGAAATCTTTCGTTAAAAAACTTATTCAAGAAAAAATGATTGAAAGTAGATGAGAGACATATAGATATTATCTATCAAACAGTAAAACTGTCTAACGATACAATTCATCCGACAGATAATCTTCGTTTGAGCTTATAGTTTAGATAAAAATCCTGTAAGAGTTCGTATTATTAAGACATTCTTCTCGAGTTATGGTCATTTTACTGAATTTTCAGTCTATTGTCGGACAACACGAAAACAATCGGAACAAGGAGCTTCGACACGATTCTTATCACATTCTTGAATTTGCAATTCAAACGAATGTTTTTCTCCGAAGATTCACACGTTTACAAAAAAAAAGCCGTTATTTTCACACAAGTGCTTTAAAAATAGTTCCGTTTTTAGACATGCAATATCTCATGAAGAAATCATCCATTTGTCCTAAAACTTTTAGGATATCATGTTGACCGTAAAATCTATTGTAGAAGAGAATTTCAAATCGAAATTTTTCTCGTGATATCCTGTAATAAACTAAATATTCAGTAAACAGAAATTATCAATCGAATAGATTCTCTCGTGAGCTAAAAGTTTATTAGTAAAAAAAAAGGCTGAAGAATATATCTATTTATCAAATATCTTTCTTATTTTTTAGCTAATTGTGGTGTATTTGGACGTAAACGTAAAGTAATGAAAGATAAATATTTAGCAAAACATAATGCTGTATTTGATCAACTTGATTTGGTTACATATGAAGAAGTTATACGTTTACCAGAATTTCGACGAAAAACTCTTGTTTTACTTGGTAATAATTCTTCTATTGAAATTCTTTTGTTTTTTATTCTTTTTTTAGGTGCACATGGTGTTGGTCGTCGACATATTAAAAATACTTTAATAACTAGTCAACCAAAACAATTTGCTTATCCAATACCACGTAATTATATATATTTGTGCAATAAAAATCTTATTTTGTTTTTTTCTGTTACTACTTTATTTAGATACGACACGATTACCAAAAAAAGATGAAGAAAATGGTAAAAATTATTATTTTGTAACACATGAAGAAATGATGCGTGATATAGCAAATAATGAATATCTTGAATATGGTACACATGATGATGCTATGTATGGAACAAAACTTGAAACAATACGTAATATTAATCGACAAGGTCTTATGGCTGTACTTGATGTTGAACCACAAGCTTTAAAAGTTTTACGTACAGCTGAATTTGCACCATATGTAGTTTTTATTGCTGCACCAGATCTTTCACAAATAAAAGGTGTTAATGTAAGAAATTAAAAAAAAAATTTTTTTTTCAGTGTTGATTCTATTTATGAAACAAAAAATTATTTATTTATTTTTGAATAGGATGAAAGTTTAGAACGATTAGTAAAAGAAAGTGAACTTTTACAACAAGCTTATGGTCATTATTTTGATTTAGTCATTGTTAATAATGATATTGAAGAAACAATACGAGAAGTATGTTTTACAGGTTTTTAGAAAATTTAAAATTAATTTTATATTTTTTTTTTATTAGTTACAACATTCTATTGAACGAGTTAGCCTTCAACCTCAATGGGTACCTGTTAGTTGGGTTTATTAAATTTACATGACAATATACAAGATATTTCTTTCAACAAATGCAATACATGTGAATAATTCACAACCTAGTCGACAGTATCTCATACTTATTTTTTTTTTTGTGTCATTTGTATGTTTTTCTTTTTCTGTTTGGTCTCAAGATCTGATATTATTCTTCTCAGCCGCTTGTTTTTTTTTTTCTTGTGGGTGTAAATAGATATTGATATTCTTTATTTCTGTTGTCAGTCTTTATACATACATAATATCAAACTAATGGTCATATGGTTTTAGTGTTACATTTTTTTTTTGTTTAATTTTAAAATAATAATAATAATAATAATAATAATAATAGATGCAAAAAACAAAAGATATATATATATATTATTCTTCGTAGTGACAGTCTCATTACTTTTATTTGTGTTGTTTTATAACCCACTTGTTATTAGTACACTACCTATACACTTGAATGCAATATGTCATCAATGTATGTGTTAGGTACTCGTTCACTTCCTATAAAACAACAATGTAAATATTCAACCTTTTATCATTGTAATTCCGTTTTTTTTTTTTTTTTGTTCTTCAGTGTTTATAAAGCTAATCAAAAAAAAAATAATAGTGTAATAAAACTAATAAGAATAAAATATGACCTACTATGTTAGAATTTTAATTGAAAATCATATAGCGAAGATGTTGGTACATAGTCATAATGAAAGATTAATATTGGAGTTGATGAATTTTATATGCAACTTATTGAATTTTAATAAAAATCTTGATTTTTTTATTTTATAATCAAATAAAAAGAATGAAAATTAACTTTTATTCTAATAGAACGAAGTTTATAGAATTAAAATATCAATTAGAAGAGTTTGATTAAATTAAATAATTTTCGGTAACTTCTCTTCTATATTTTTCAAAACAAACGTCATTTATTGTTTTAATATTATATTTGCAATGTGATAATCAAAATCAAATTTTGCTATTAACCAAGCTCATTATTATTCATAAGTCTGATTACTGAATTGATTCCAATGTATATTATCATGATTAGGGCATATGCAAATTTGCATCTTATGTCTAGAACTTTAGTATTTATAAGTCAAGTGATTATTAGATTTGGCTGTTTTTTTTTGAATGCGTTTATGATTTGCTTTGTTTCTTATAAAGTAAGCATGTTAGAACAAAAAAACATAAATCAAACAATAACCTACTAAAGATTCTATTTGTTTTTTTTTAATCATGTGGAATATTGGAAGTTTTATCAAATAGAATTTCAGAGATATTGATTACTTCGACAGTCTGTTGTTGTTTATAGTTAATGTTACTAATATATCAATTACTATCGAATAGTACAACTTTTTAAGCAGTAAGATTATATAGTAAACCAACGTATTTCTAAATGCTTTATTGAGCATAACTGGTCATATACTGATTGTTCTGATGATGTTTCATCTGAAAAATCGAAACTAATCCATATCTATTGATTTTGCTAGAATTATCATTTTCGAATTGAATTATTTTGTCAGTATGAAGAAATCGAATTCCTATTTCTCACTTATTGTTAATGTCGCTTGTCTAAATGGAAAATGTTATTTCGAACATGTTGTACAACTCACCTTTGATTTATTGAAAAAAACTTATTATGCATGACATTTGTCGAAAATATCATTCCCTGCGCAGTTTTCGCATACAGTTATTAAAACTTTGTTTTGCATACGAAGTGCTTCACCAATGTTTTTATACTTTATCATATAATCTTCTAAAACTTGATACTTCTACACAATATGCAAGGCCTTTATCCACATGCATTTTGTATTGAAGAAAAAATTCATGAAATTCTCAGAGTAAACATGTAAATCTGGAGAAAACTTTACATGTTTTTTTAAATAGTCTTGTTTGATTGAAAAATCTATGACGCGAAAGTCTTAGCGCCAAAATATTTACTCATTTTTCAACGACTAAAACACAACTGGTTAGAGTTAGTTAGAATGAAACTTTTTTCGAATATGTTTTCAAGAGTTTCTTCTAAGATAACATTGAACAACTATCATGAGATTATTTCAAAAGGTCCAATATAGTGATTGTACAGAATACTATTTTAATTAATATTGTATTTCGATTGAAATCTATGAAATTCAAAATATCGAGCAGTTGCAAATCGCTCAATACTTCCACGATTTAGTTTTACAAGTGAGATTTTACAAATTTTGTGTTTTTTAAAGGATGACTTTTTGTGATCGATATCAATTTCTATAGACACCAGATCTTTATTGGAAATGCACAGATGAGATTTCATTTATTATAATATCTCATTTTGTACAGAACATAGTGCTCTACAATGAATGCCAAAACCTTTATTTTGCTTTGTAGAGAAATAGTTTTGAAATTTTTCGCAAAATTTATTGATAGTTATTCAATCTTACCTCACAAAGACAATGTAAGCATATATTTAAAAAAAAAACGAAAACTTCTTATTTTAATTAATCACAAGTAGATATCTTTCATAACAATTTGCTTTTAACTTCTAGTCAAATATTGGCCATCCTGCTCTCCATTTTCGGTTTTGCGAGGCCCACATGATGTTATAAGATGTGATATATTTTACAGTTTAATTATTGGTCGATTACATGTTTCATTTTTTTTTACGTATTATCGTGTCTATTGATCGTATTTTTATATATTATGCATTCTGATTGTTATCGGATATTGGTCAGACGAACCAAATCAATCGTTAAAAAATCTTTATTTTTCTTATTCATTTTAAATATTATTGATATGTATAATGATCCTATGTAAACGTCTAGCCATTGATTTGATTGATATTTCTAAGATAATAATCTGTTTATATTCAATAGATATATTGAAAACTCATTTTTTTTGTTAATGTATATCTAATTGAAATCAAACAATAGCTACAAAACATGTATGTACAGCTTCTATTTTACATGAGATTTATTCTATTTTAAGAGTACAGATGAGGATTTTGCAACAGATCTCTGTATATTTGTTAGTAGGAACAGATGTTCATTATTTTTTGTGAATACGATCTTTTCATTTATTGAAAGGCACCATATGTTTGTGTTAGCTCATGAGCTTTCTTATGTCCCGACGCGACACTAACTATCATTATATTGTGTCAAATAAAACAAAACAATAGCTGTTGCTTCGATCTATAGTAGTTATTGTAACAATATTCACTACAATGCGACATTATTATCTATTGAAAGAGTTGACGATGGTAATTATATGCGTGAGATACTAATAATAGATCTTAACCAGATGGAGCGTGTTTGATGAATATATTCCTACAAATACTCTACGCTACTCTACTTAGCTTTGAAGATTCTTCTTGTTTGGTTCATTCTATCTATTTTTCTTTTCTTTTCTGTTGTTCGTAGAAGCGCAATATAAATACCAAGTACGACAAATAATCACAATGCAACATTTCGACACAGGAGATAAAGAGAAAGAAGAAAGAAGAGGAAGAGGATAAAGAACTAATTCTGATGAAGTGTTATGAGTGAAACGTGTTGGAATTCTATCTTCATCAACGACTCTAGTCCCTTATAATCAGTAGTCGCATTTAGACATGGTATTAAGATTGTCAATAAAAGCGAAGTAACAAAATAACCGGAAGGCTTTGTTGTTTAGAATAAAGAAATCTTTATTGAATTATTTAATAAGATAATCGAAGAGAAACTTTTTTTTCTTTTTCTTTTGCGGAATAATGCAATTAGAATCGAACTAATTATTTTACCAACTACCTACTAATGTAAATGTTTGTCTCAATATATATGTTGTCAATGTCATTCATATGTATCTAGTAGTAATATAGAAAAAAAGAAAAGTGAAGAAAAGAAAAAAGAGAACGAGTAAGCCTAGCAAGCAACTCTATAGTTAATGTAAAGATTGAACTTTCGGTCAATGATAAAATACACTATAGAAAGAATGTATAAATAAATGAGTATTGTACCGAGACACTACATCATGTATAGAAAGGTCCACTATCATTTGGTGACCAAATCACACGCAATCAATATTATTCATTTCGTTGGCGCAACTTTCTAATTCATATAGACATATATCAAATAGAAGATGCATACACTTATTGTTATTATTATTACTATTATTGTTAGTTTTCTACAATTCAATAAAATATTATGTCAATCAGAATATGGTAAGAAATTAAATAAAAGTTATAATAAAAGAAAATAATTTTTTTAAATTTTATCTATGATTATTTTCATATTATAATTAGGAAGTTTTTTTCCAATACCATTAACTATACCATATGAAGATCCTAATTTTCAACGATGTCCTAGTGAAACTGGAGCATATGTTCATACAACAAATTGTTCACTTTTTCATCATTGTACATTTGGTATTCATAGAATTTATTCATGTATTGATGAATTCTTTTTTAATCCAATTAGTAATCGCTGTCAACGTTTATCAATGGTAAGAATTAATTTCTTTTTAAAATAATTTTATGCATGATATCATTTTTAAATATTAGGAAAAAGAAGTTAAATGTGAAGTAATTCTTCAAAAAATGATGGATTTAGATTTTTATCCACTTATTGAAATCGTTAAAGGTAAATAAAAATACTTTATATATGTCAAAGTTTTTTTTTTGGATTTTTTTGTTTTTCCTAATAAAAATGATTATTTCTCATTCGAAAGATGCTGAAAGACCATAAACAGCTATAGTCCTCTCACATTGTTAGTTGTCTATCATTTTAGTTGGAGAAGAAAATTTCACAACATACCGAAAATAGCGCGTTCAATGCAACTGAAATCCTTTTTGTTTTGAAAAATATTATATTGTTGATTTTGGGCAAGTTCTACAAAAGAAAGTATATATTTTTGGAGTGTTATATTTAAAAAGAATTACAGTTGTGCGGAGCATAGGGTGGCTGAGATAGCTAAGCGATTTTTAACGTTCGTGACCCAGATATTTCATGAAAGGAGTTATTTGGGAGTTGAAGTCTATGACATGTTTTGCTCTACTGAAAGTTTCGAATATTTCTGATGAGCTGTTCTTCGGACATTTCAGAAACATGATTCTTTAAGTATTAATTTTTTTCTTGAATTGATCATTTATTAGTTTGGTTTTTCATCTATCGAAAGAGAATTCATTCTCTAGATGTTTTCTTTCAAATTCTTGTTGTCACGTATATATAGATTACGAATATCATCATCATCGAAAATCAGCAACATCAAAATGTATTCAAACTGGAATTTATCCAGATATACTCGATTGTTCTCTCTTTCATTATTGTCATGAAAATAAATATCATGAAATATTTAAATGTTCAAATGGACTTCATTTTGATCCAAAAACATACATGTGTTTACCTTCTCAACTGGTACCGTCACAATTATTGAATTTATTCTTTCGTATAAATACAAAATTGTTTTAGGTTAATTGTCAATATGAACTATCAACAAAAATAGAAGATGATATAAGTAAATGTTAATTTACATCTATATTTTATATTTGATTATGTTATTAGTTACTATTTGTCATAATTATGCACCTGGAACATATTTACCTGTACCAAATCGTTTTGATGAATTTATAATATGTAAAACTGATGATAGAAGTATTTCGATGAAATGTAAATCTGGTTTGATTTATAATGCATTGACTACAGCTTGTGAGAAAGGTAATTTAGATCTTTTTTTTTTCTTCTTTGAACAATTCATATTTTAATAGAAAATAATTAATTTCTTCTAGGACCTTGTACTTTTGATTCAACTTTATGTAAAAATGAAGGTCAATGTATAGATGAACCAACAAATGAGAAAGGGTTTAAATGTATATGTTCGAATCAATTTCAAGGAGATTTTTGTGAGAAAGGTTAAAAGGAATATATAATTGTTTGAAAAGAAAAGAGAAACTATGCAATGAACTTTTCGTTTTAGATATCAATCTCATAGAAACAACTGAACAAGTAAATTATAGAGATATAATGGCAAAAAATTCTAATAGTTTTCTTCAGTAAGTTTTTAAAGAATTTCATTAAAAATATTTTGTATGTCTCAATTACAGACAAAACAATTTTGATGAAACAACACACATACCATATACTGAAAAAGTAATTACATTTCGGTAAGCATTTGTCGTTATTGTTGAAACCAAAATATTTATGATTTTTTAATTTTAGAAAGAATAAATCTATAATAACTACCAAAGCCTCAATTCATTTATCACAAAATAAACCATTAATTTAGTAAGTTTCACATAATTAGGAATCATAAGTATCTTAACTTTTTCAATGTAGATAACTAACAAGGGTATCTCTCTAGGTGTCTTTTTCGTCCGAGACGATGTTCATTTGATGAGTAATAGAGAAGTCTAGAATGGTTTAATTTTTTGAACCCTTGTTTTACAGATTTGAAAAATTTTACTGAATTTTTCAACAAAAAGCTATGATTTCTCTCGGATCACATAAAAAACCGACTTGCTAGTTTCGACATCAAACTTTATGTGAGCAAAGTTCTTAATGAGATTAGTTGATTATGCGAATTGTAATCTTTCTAATATCTCCTCTTATGAGATATTCGAAATCGTCTCATGTGTAAAAGCAAATTTTATACATGCAAAGTTTGAAGTCGAAACTAGGAAATCAGGCGAGAAAAATTAAATCATTCTAGACTTTTCGCCTCGATTGAACAGCTATTTCACTCAAGAGGAGGCTAGCTCGGAAGCCAATGGCTCGGTAAAACGATCGTAGCTCAGCCCTAAAGACCTGTGAGAGCAAACCCTTCTAGACATTTGTTAGTCTCACCAAAGTACTCTCTTAGATCCAAACTTTGACCAATAAAATCCATGTCATAACTGTAAGAATATTCTGAATACTTTAACAGAAAGAAGAAAAATTATGCTTTCGATTGAAATTATAATAGTTAAGAAATGAAATTCACTAAAGCAGCGATCATAAGTTACTACCAAACTATCACAAATCTAATTTATTTTAATGTTTATCTTTATCTTACAGATCTTTCTGTAGACAAAGTCTAAAGCTAAGTAATGTCCAGAATGTAGTCTTTATCATAAATATTTGACAGGCACATTCCATACAATACAAAAAAAAAAGAATGTTCTTCTATAACTGAGTCTTATCAAATCCTTCTATCAATTTTTTATAGTACTGATTCCAAAATTAAAATTATTTCTAACTAAATATAGATAATCTTGTTTTTTCTTACTTTCAAGTTCTGAGCAAAAGCGACAAGTTGAACAAATGATTAAAATACTATTTATCATTATTGTAACTTTAATTGGTCTTGTTTTATTTGGATCGATTATATTTGGTATCGTGATAATATCTCGTTTGATTATTTATTCATCTAGACAAACGACTGGCGAATGGAAAACATTACAAGAAGAATCAAATATTTAAATTTTTAATATTATTCAAGTTCTATGTGATATATTTCGATTAATGTTTTTGATAAATAAAACTATTATATACATCAGTTTGATTCTAATGTTATTGATAATTTTTCAAAATAAAAAAAAAGTATATTAAATAAAAAAGAAAAACTTGTATTAATTTTTCAAGATTAGCGAATTAGCATTTACTATTTTTTTTAAGCAGTTTTCTGCAATGCTTTTTCAACGAGATAAATCAATCTAACAAAATGCACAAAGATAATGTTTTCATCAGAGGCCTCTACAGCGGCATATCTGCCCCTACGACGGTGTCCACGGTGTAGAAGCTGTACCCAAAAACTATCGCGGCCAATAAAATGACGAAAAAGGCAACTTTTTTGCCGTCTAGAAGATTAATACGTTTCGATTAAATACGTTGTAGAGAGCTGGAGAACATGTCATTTCGTTGTGAACTATTCTGTCTATTATTCTAGGTAATTGAAACCGAATGCCATGTTTACCAATTCCAGGAGATGAAAAACGTGGATCTTGGTTTTTTACAGAGGCTATCCTTAGAAAACTAGCAATCATCTTCGTCTTTGAAAGTTCTTTTTGGATATTAGACTCTGTACCCAAATCACTACTTGGTCTGATCGAATAACTTTGATAACACATGTATGTGTTGTATCTGACATCTATCGAATCATTCTTTAATTCGTATAATCGATAAACAGTATGTTAATTCATGGAAATCTTCCACAATTTAATATCTCTGTTATATAGAAAAAGATTCTCTTATTTGAAATTGTATAGATATATATTAGACAAAAAAAATTGAGGATAACTAATATAGTAAACAGTTCTGTACATGTATCTCATTGGTTTGACTGGTATGTAAGCGATTTTGTTTAATTAATTTCTATTGTAAAAGCTTCGAAGCATTTGTCATAATTAAATACAAACAATATCATTGATTACTCAAATATAAAAATCAATCAAATACATATAATTTTAAAATTAATAATGAATCTATCCGTTTTTATTGATGATCATAAAATACTACGTCTTTCATTGATAATTTACAAACAGTTCAATAAATATATCTTTTTCAATCATGTCACATATTCAAAATTATTACAACTTATAATTTTTTATTGTCTATTTTGTTATTATTATAATGATTGAAATAGTTTTTTTTCTTTAATAGCATAAAGAAAATTATTTACATTTATATAATTTTTAGATATGTCTAACTATTCAAACTTCTTTCGTTCTCTTCTTCATTTTGGTACTAATCAACCGAAATGGAAATTAACTGTTCTTGTTTCATCAGTGGGTTTTAGTACTGCTGGTTTTCTATGGCATCGTCATCAATATCATCATTATGCTAGTTCATATAGTCTACATTTAAAACGCTATCCTGCAGCTGCAGAATATCCTCAATTAACTAAACATGCAAATTTAATGGCTCGTCAATTAACACCACAGGTTAGAAGTTAAATTCATTCTCTATGTAAAAAAAAAAAAACAAAAGAATTTAATAGATGTATGCTAAACTTCGCGATCGTATTACACCATCAGGATATACTATAGATGATGTTATACAAGTTGGTGTTGATAATCCCGGTGCACCAAATCGTCAATATTTTGGAGTATCAGCTGGTGACGAAGAATCTTATAAAGTAAAATATTTTCTTATATTTTAAATATAATTAAAAAAAAGAATTTATTTTAAAATAGATGTTTAGCGATCTATTTGATCCATTAATTCGTATACGATATAATTATGGATTAGATGCACGTCAATATCATGATACAGATACAACTAAACTTCGTTTTCCATTTGAATCCGATAATACATTTGATATAAATAAATATATTCTATCATCACGTATACGTATAACACGTAATCTTTCGGGTTATACTTTTCCAACATTTACAACACGAGCTGAACGTCGTCGTGTAGAAGGAAAATTAAATAAAGCATTTCAACAACTTATAAAAGAAGATAATCAATTTAATGGAAATTATTATCGTCTTTCAATGATGGACGAGGAATTACAAAAAAATTTAGCCAATGTAAGCGCAAGTATGTAGGAGGATATTAGAGTCCATATAAGACATGAGTCTGAGCTTAAAAGAATTACCGATCTCAGTTAAAAGAAATTGGTTCTGATAAAATTTCATTTTGAAAAAAATAGAAAATTTGTAAGTAATTGTTTGTTACTTCAATCGCTATAGAGAAAGCAATGATTACTTTTCACTATTTTCAACTGGAGTTTTGTTTCAATATTCACGTATCGAGTAATAGAAGGAAACTAAATGACTTAATTTCATCTATCTAAACACTTACAAGTTGTTCAGCAATACCTGTTTCTTTTTTTAAGCTGATTCCAATAAAAAGTAGATTCAATTTTGGTATCAAATTTTTACTGAAACAGCTTTAAATAATTTCTCCCACAGTACGATCGATTCAATTGTAAATAGCCCTTCCTATTGGATGTTCAATTAAACATAACTACGAACAGTTATTTTTAGTTCTAATCTTGGTTCAAAGTCAGTTAGAACTGACGGCACAATTAGCACTTTTAACAAGATAATATGTTGTTGTTGTTTTTTTTTCTATTTAGGATGGTGTTCTTTTATATAAACCTCAAACGATGAGTTGGCTTAGTTCTGGTGTTGCACGAGATTGGCCTGATGGACGAGCTGTTTATGTTAACAATGATAAAAATATATTTGCTTGGATTAATCAAAAAGATCATTTAAGATTTATTAGTTGGAGTACAAATAATGCAAAAAATAATCTTCGTTCAGTAATAACAAAATTTTTTCAAGGAATATCTTTAGTAATTATAAAAAAAAAAACAAAGCCATTTGTTTATATTCTTTTTTTTTTTTTTTATTAAATATTATTTTATTTATTTAGTTAGAAAATACAATGAAAAATGAAGGTATATCATTTGCACATGATGATCATTTTGGATATTTAACAACATGTCCAGCTAATATTGGTACTGGATTAAAAATTAATATTTATTTAAAATTACCATTGTTAACAAAAGATCTACGTTTACCAACGATTATTAAAAATCTTAATTTAACAATGGAAGAAATTATGGATCCTGATATAGAAGGATTTAAAGATTGTATTGATATATCAAATCGTGATCGAATTGGAAAAACTGAAGTTCGTTGGTTTTATGTTTTTTTTTTCTTTCATACAATTAATTTTGTTGTCTCTATTTTAGATTGAAATTATTCAACATGTTCTTGATGGTGTAGCAAAATTGGTCGAAATTGAACGTAAATTAGAAGCTGGTGGTAAACTCGATGAATATCTACGACGTTAGAAAATTTTGTTTTTTTTCCGAATTTTTCTTTTTGTTAATTTTTCATAGAAAAAATAAAGATCGATTTGTTGAAATTAGTGCTGTTCTAATTAATTTACGAGAATATGGAAAAAGAACGAGGGACCTATTTGAACTAATACTCGCTTCAATTTTAATGTATTTTGAACTTAAATTTGCACAAATTTAGGTTTAAAACTTATTGAAATATTATGTTCGTCAGTATGTCATTCACTAAGTTATGGTGAAGAATGATTGTGCGATAGAGTCTAAAACCGAATCATACTGAACGTCTTCAAGTATTCGATCGCTTTTGTAAGATGAGAACTCATGATGAATAGTGTTTGGTGTTATTCATAAAATAAATAAAGATAGAATCAATGCCACCGAAAATGTCTATAGATAATGAAACTTGAGAAGCATAGGAACTAGATTTGATCAATAAATCTTATGCGAGATTCAAAATCAGTATGAAGTACAATATATTCATGTATTGGTCGTAATTGTAGTAATTTTTTTGCTACGCTCTCATCAGAATTAGTATTCTGATCAAAGTAGAGTAGATTTATATCCTCAATAATTTGAGCAGAAGTGGTTAAGATAGGCTGCTAGAACGAGAATAGTTCGTTATAATCGATGCTGTTATTTCTACCATAATAATTACAAATACGCACTAAACAAAAGAAAAGTAATCGAAATATTCAGGTAAATCAACAAATGAATATAATATTTACAATTTATTGTTTGATAATTTTTCGTCACTTCACTTTGTTAAATCAATGCATTAATCGCACATAAGCAAAAGTTTTTCTTATTATCATTGCTTTATCTAGCATGAGGATCGTCCCTTCAATATCCGGTTAGCCTTTCCGAAGTTTGTGGTTATTGAAACAAGTACAATATGTCTGCTATTTCGAAAAACAAAATCTGTATAAAACAGTACTTTTCATTATAATTTGCTGCTTAGAGCTAAACATGTGCGCGGCCGGAACCACAAAAAACATTGGTTCCTCATATGTCTAGTTATGGTACTGATAAAAGTTATTATAAAAGCGAAGTTAGACTTTGTGAATTGAACAGTTCGAACATTTATTTTAATTTATGATTACATATAAATAGATTAATAATATTAAAAAATTAATAAAAATTCTTGTATTAAATGTGTAAAAGAAAACAATGAATAGTTATTCTAAATTCATAGAGAGCAATTTTTTGTATACTTGAATCAAAATAGAAACTATGATAATTATAAGTTGAAATCTATGAATATTATGAAAACTAATTTCATATTATTCAAATCATTCAATCGGATACTTGAATACAACAAGATGAAATACGAGCATATGTAAATATTATATTCGTAAGAACAATGAAAGAGATTAACTTATAGGCATTCTTCTATAGTATGATATAATGCAGATCTAATGAGAAAGATTAATTCTATTTTCTACCTGCCCAATGAATTATTTGCAATATTGATTTTCGTTATGCATTTGATCGAGTTGTTTTTTGTTTTAAATGAACGTTTAAATCAATTTCTTTTATGAATAAAATCTTCATGTCCTATGAACATTCCTGAAAGACTATGTTCATTTAAGTCACTAACATCAAAGACGAATATTATTCCATCAATATCAACAATTTATAAACCTTAAATAGGTTTAATCTAAAGGTACAAAAGTGTATATCAGTTCGTCAGTTATCGACATCTAGAAGAGATTAAATTTAGAATGGGCCAATGATAAACTTGAATAATCCTTTGCCTATTTGTGCTTGCTTTGGATCAACGTGGATTTAACACAACTCACCGTCGACAATTTAACCTAAATTAAACATAGATTTATTTCATTATTCCGGTATTTTTAAAGCTGAATCGCGACAAATGTTTGTCGACAACGATTTGAATTCTTAATATCGATGGTAACAGTTGCTCTTTTGTAAATTTTAACTTAATGGTTTTGTATCTAATGGCGATACTGCTTACAATACGTTCTCTTTCACCAACAGTAAGTGAAAATACCATTGTCAAATAGATTAAAACCGAAAATGAACCATTCAATTACTTGAAATTTTCAAATTTTTGTTTATTTCATACGTAAAGAAGTAAATCCTAGTGATGTTATATATGAAATTCAAACAGATGAAATTTTACAGACTGAAGAGAAAGGTATTCCAGCTAAAATTTTGGTAAATTAACAAATCTTCTAATGAAATTTATACATTTTCTTCTAGATGTCCGATCATTCGACTGATGTTTAACTAAGAAAATTAATGGCATTTATATCAGAAAAAAAGTGATGATTGAAAAAATGCTCAAGTAACAAAACAGAAGATAAATCTGAAAATGAAAAACAATCAAACACATTATGGATTATTTTATACAGTGTATTGAATTTTCAGAACTACAACACACTGGACTTCATGATATCGTTAAGAAAATCTGTTGCTATTATATGTTATTTGTACTGTAATGTTCAAAAGTTTTATCAACAGTAATTAACGGCACGAAAAATTTCTTTCTTATGAAAAGAAAGCAATGTCAAGAGACCATAGATATCATGATATAAAAATCTTCTCTATTCATCAAACTCTTACTGAATGTTTTTAATATTTACGATAATAAATATCCTTCAAATATTAATCAAATCCAGAAATTACACTGACAAACGATTCATGGTTCGAAAGTAACTGTTAAATTCTCATTTGATGATTTTATTATTAAAGTATAGCATATCGCGGAAGTTTGCATGCTTAAGTTTTGTACATATTCCACTTGATGAAACTAAAACTAGAATAGTAATTATATAGTAAATATTGTTTACAATATTTCAATATCTTCATCTCTACAATAGAAACTATGAGTTATATCTCGAAGAGACTTTGTTCGAAATTTCTGAATTTTTTTTGGACATTAGTCTAGTTGAGTTTCTTATGTGCGCAAAGTTTCAGATACAAATTCTGCAATACGAGTTTTACGAAAACTTATGGATTCTATAGAGAAAAGTCGATATCTCAGTCAAATCTCAAAAGTAACCTAAACACTTTTAAAATTTTGATTAGAATATTATGTAGTAAATATAAAAGATGTCCAATAAGTTTTGGATCTCAACAAAAGTCAGTTTATACGTAAACAAAGAATGATCCCTACTGAACTCTATCTATAGAAGCTTCGAGTACTTAGGGTGGTGTTTTCAATGACATATTATCTGATGACATTATCTCTTGTAATAATAATGATATAAACAGGACATATGTAATAGTTGCAGTGTGAGTACAGAAGATAGCCACACCCACATGCTAAATACTAAATATCACTTTGTATAAATATCCCACGTTATATACAATGAATTCATAGTTCACTAAAGCTTGTTAAAAATATTAGTCAATTTTCGAGATTTTAATTATCATGTTTCTTCTATATATAACACTATTATTAAAAGAGATAATGTCATCGGATAATATATTATTTAAAACATCGACATAAGAACTCGAAGCTCATATAAATATAGTTGGATAGAGATCATTCTTTGTTTACATGTAAACTAATTTTCATTGAGACTCAGATTTAGGAAACATTCTTCAAGCAAAAAATCATCGAAATCGGAAGGAAATGTCTAAAGAGCTTTCTTCGTAAATGTTTTCAAAAACTATCTAAAAGAACTAGATTTGATTTAATGATATGCGTGTACGAAAGTAGAATGAACCTTGCTGAGGTTCCGATCAGAAATGAACACAGAAAGGTCGCACTGTTCTATTCTCTGTTCATCTTTGTATTCCGACAGACTTCAGAAAAACAACTAGTGCTCACAAATAATCTAGCATGGCGACCATGATTTGATTTGGATAAGTCCTGTTTCCAATTTACTTCAGTATTGAGAAACATTTCGAAACTTCATCGTTCCGTGTGGGATGGAACAGTCTTATACCATTCCATGGCTCACATGGGACGCAATTCCTTTGAGAATATCTCATCCCATAGAACAAACAGATTTTATACAAAACTATTGTTTTTCTAAGAGCAAAACAAGCGTTTTAACATAGCTGTTCTATTCATCTCTTGAAGCTAAACAGATGAGTGATAAAGCTAGAGGGTATGTCATTGATGGTTATATGGTTTGAGTAAGTCAGAATTAATTAATCAATCAATTTATTTTTAGCAAAGACTACAAATCAATGATATTTATAAAGGCAAAAAAATATTTTCAACTTCAATTGGACATTCATAAAAGTGTTGTAGTTGCTGCTGATTTTATTATCAATACGAGACATAAATAGACAAGTTCATCAATCAACTATAAAAACTAAAGAAAGAAAAATAAAAACCAACTAAATTTCAAGTTGGAATATTTACAACATCAAGCTTCAATATGTTCGCAAATTGATCATTTTTGACTATTATTAATTCACTCTAAAATCTTCTGAAAACTATTAATAATGATGTGAACAAAAAAAAGAAAAGAACTAATGGTTGCATTATATTTTATCATGTACAAGCATATAATCAACAATCAAGTATATTATTTTCTACTAACTTTGTGCTTCTAAATGTAAAACTCAAATATGCACGTATATTTGTATTATTAACTTTGTTTGCTGTTTTCATTTTAATATAATAACATTATTCTAAAATTATTTTTTTACAATTAAAAAATTGTTTCTTATTAATTTTAGAATTCATTATTGAATATGCAGTTTGACATACGGAGGTAAATAAAAATATAATTGTTTTTTTTAAAACACGATGAGAAACAAATATTGATATAGGATTCGTTTCTTTTCTCTTTACAAAATAATTTTGACGTGTTTGAGAATCAAATTTAAGTTTTGATGAAATTGAATATCATATAATAATCGATGTTTTCTTTTTGTACTTTAATTAGATTTGATATCTATCGAAAAATTCCTAAAGATCTCACTCAACCGACAACTACCGGTGCAGCAATCTCAATTATTTGTGTTTCATTTATTTCGATATTAATTTTTATTGAACTTTATTATTTTATTACACCTGAAGTGTATGTTTAATCAAATCTTCTTTAATACGATAATATATTGACTTCTATTTATTTAAATTAGTGTAAGTGAATTATTTGTTGATATACCAGAAAGTGGTCAAGCTGATCGTATTCCAGTACATATTGATATAAGCGTATTAAATATAGCATGTCAATGTAAGGAAGATATTTTATGTATTGTACATTGATGTTGTCTTTTATTTTTTATTTTAGATGTTGGTATTGATATTCAAGATGATCTTGGTCGACATGAAGTTGGATTTATTGATAATACATTAAAAACACCGGAGAATAATGGTCTTGGTTGTCGTATAAATGCATCATTTAAAATAAATCGTGTACCAGGAAATTTCCATATTTCGACACATTCATCAAATATTCAACCTGAATATGGTGATATGAAACATGTTATACATGAATTAACATTTGGTGATTCCATTAAGGTTTCTAATTTGATTCTCTTTTTAATTTTTTTAAATTATTCTTTTTCTTTTTTTGTATTAATAGGGTTTTCGACGAATTCCAAATCGAAAAGCCTTTCATCCATTAAGACGTTTTAATAATACAAATCGTCCAAGTCATATTTCACATGATTATTTAATGAAAATTGTTCCAACTATTTATGAAGATCTTGGTTATGTTCGTCGTTATCCATATCAATTTACATTTGTTTATCGAGTTAGTAGAAAAAATTTTCTATTTTTTTTAGATTGAAATACAAAAGACTAAGTATTCAATATTGATCAAATTAGATATTTGTGTTAATAAAACAATTTTCAAGACAAACACTATGTTCTTGATTCTCTCATAGTATTGATGAGTTTATGCAAATGTTGAAAGAAGAATATGAATTTCAATTAAATCACACTGGAATAACAATATCTATTAGTAATTCAAAAAAGCAGTTCATAGAGTACTTCAATGAAATAGACAAGCAAATAAATGTCAACAGGTTGTTCAAGTTGAAATAAAAACAATAATATGACGAGTAACTCAAATGAATTATACACTTAAATTGATACATCGACAGTTGAGCCCTCACACGTGGGCCTATCGACATTTGAGCCCTTGAATTTGAGCCTTCCACCGCTAAGTTTTGTTGACAGAACAATAAAGACATGTGAGCTCGGTATATACAATTATCAAAAGTATCATTGAATTGATTGTCATTTATACAATAACATCAAACATATGTAGATGACTGAAATCGGATGTGGGTGTAGAGTGTTGGTCTCTCGCTTCAGATAAAGACAACCATACCCACACCCTACAATGTCAAGAAATGAATACTTTAAAAGAGCCCGAGCTTTGTTTAATTTTTGAAATTATTGATTTCTGTTGTGTAATAAGTTCTTTATTTGGTTAATAAATTTGTTAGGCTCATATGACGAGAGGTTCAAATGTCGAAGGCTCGAATACAAAGGCTCAAATGTCGATAGGCTCATGTGTGAGGGCTCATCTGTCGGGGCTCAACTGATGTGTCACCAATTAAATGTATCATTTACTTCATTTATTAATAATGAATATGTTTGAGCAGCTAATTAAGAAACATTCACATGTGTTGGTTTACCTTCTCAACTCAGCGATTGCTCTTCCCTTTCGAAGTATTTTTCTCAGTAGAAAATGCACAAAACTGAGTTGATATGACCTCTAATAGGCTTCAAAACACGTTTTATGACCATGATCATCTCTTACCAAAATCGCTTATGACCTGTTTATGAGAAGATCAAACATTTTTCAGTGAAGTTTCGCTGTACGATCAAACATATACAGCAAGATTATGTTTTTGATTTCGATTTGAAATTTTCGTCCAGGTCTTTTCTCCTAGATAGTATATACAGTTTTAGAGCCCATCGGATTGATCCCTAACCATCTTTCTGTAAGTGTATGGTCTCACGGCAATAAATCATTAGAAATAATGTTTAGTCTCCTCGGCAACAGGTCTGAGGTACGAACGTTCTTTTATAGTAGACATAGTTTACTAAGTTTGAGCTGAAAAAAAAAATAAACCGACATTTGAAAATATTTTCTCAAATAAGATTCAATCTAAGTAAAAAGTAGTATATAGTCATTTTAACTTTATTTATATGACTGATAGTGAAATCTATTTGTAACATTCGTCTTTAACACTTGTGTTTACAGTGTTTTACTAACGTATGAAGAAATTACTGGTTTATATATTTCTTAGGTTAGTTATAATTCATTTAATGTAATTGATTTGTAAATATAAAACAACAATGTTTCTGTTTAATTTGTCGTAAATATTTTTTTCAGTATTTTTAAAGATTTTACTATGTTATTCAATACTTGTATCTAATTTCAATGACGTCATTCTTACTTTCGGCTAAGAAGCAAAAAGCTCGTCAATATTACATTAGTCTTTTTATCACCCATAGTTAAGAATATTAATTGCAAGTAATGAGATAAAAACATTTCTCTTAAAAAAAGAATTTTCAAGCTCAAAGTTATCATTTTGTCTGGGACGCAACTTAATGTCTGTATTTAACTAAAATATAATCGTTAGTTCTGGGTACAAACAATTAAGTACCTATTACATGTTCTTTCTTTCTGTTATTTTGATAGTTCAATCGTAAATGAAACTACGAATGACCTATAAATCAATAGAAAAAATGTTAAACAAAAAAAAAAGTTATTAAATAACACATTTAACGTCCTTTGACTTTTTTAATGAAATACTTCTACATATTATTGTCGAATTTTTCAAAGGTCTAATCCGTCACATAAAGATTATCTTTTAAGAAGCATGTTAGAGTGTATATTTTGAAGTAAAAACAAGTAATTGATTAAACAACGAGCTGTGCTGAGTGTCACTGTTCGAAATTATTGATTAAATACACGACAAATAAAATATTGTATATATTGATAAAAAGAAAAAGTCAAATCTTCAACATAATTTTCATAAATAAATTTCGATAGTATACATAAGAGTTTATTTGTTTAGTTCTCAAACCGTTGTATTCTATATGAAGATTCTTTATTATTTCTTTTTTTAATTCTTTTCATTATTTCATAACGACGCATAAAAACATTCAATAAAATTATGTCAAAGTTTTCTTTATTAAATATCTATACAGAATCATAACATTTAATCAGACAAAGTCAAGGATTGTCAATTAATCTCGACGTGATGATGAAATATTGTCTAGTTTATTCAGTTTATTATTGTCATGCTTTTCTTAATAATAAAATGTCCGCAAATTTTCAATCAAGATGGCCTTCTTGTTGACATCTAATACATGTTCACTATTGAATTTGTTTTATACTAGAAGATAAAGAAAATTAATCACGAAATAGGCCAAAGAGTTTTTCAGAACTGATAAAGATCAATAAATATACTTTGTTTTTGTTTTCTTTTCTTAGGAATATAATCCATATCAATCCCATGGTGCTGGCATGATACCTACAATATGGTTTCGTTATGATATAATGGTAAAATAACAAAAAAAAATAAATCATAGTTTCAAGTCTGATTAATTTGAATTTTATTTTTGATTTTAGCCTATTACTGTCAAATATACTGAACATCGACAAAAATTATATACATTTATAACATCAATATGTGCTGTTGTTGGTGGTTCATTTACAGTTGCTAGTATAATTGATTCATTAGTATTTTCAACAAGAGAATTATTTAAAAAATTTGAAATGGGTAAACTAACATGAATATTTTATATATGCAGTTGTGTTTTTTATGATGATTCTTTTGAACTATTTATATATCAATAGCAAACATATTATGTTATGAATCTTATTCTTTTTTTTTTTTTTTGTTCTTATAGTAACTTTTGTTTTCGTTATAATCTACTATTTGGTTTCTTTATCGTATAGTTATCAAAAATAAAAGAAGACTAATTGTTGTTGAAATAAAAGTCACACAATATTAAGTGAGTTTTTGACGAAAAAACAATTAATTCAATTAAGAAAATGTAGGCGCCTTGGCGTGACTCTATTGACAATGTATATTACTGACAGAATCATAGATGAAAAAAAAGTCAATTGATATTAGCATATTGTGTGTATATGTAATCAGTCGGCTGTCAATATGACTACCTTAGTTTCTCTCGAGAAAAAAAATTTTTAATCCAATTCATCACTTATTCTAGCTATGAAATTAGGTCGTGCTGGTTGTATATTTCCTTTTTTTTCTCCTCGCGGGATAGTATTTTTACTTGTCGGTATAATATTAATATAAAATGTAATGACATTGCATGTTTATGATTGTCACCGACAAAAATAGTATCATCAACATCTTAGTTACTAATTGTTCTGTACTCTAATACTTGGTTATTTGTTAGTTGGCACTTTCTTTTTCTTGCAGCCGATAAAATTCTGATCATTATATGCATGACGAACACATTTCTTTTGCTATGTCGATGAATGCTTTCGGCAATAGTGGAACGGTTTGTAAAAGAATTATTTCTCAAAATCATGATTTGTTTCTTATAATCGGCAGTTCTATTTTTTCCGTATTTGTAAATTTCTTCATTCAATGTTAAATATATAAACCAGTAACCATCAACTTTCTTTGACATAATCCATCAAATGATATCATATCAAAATAAAAAAAAGAAAATAATCGATGATAGTCAAAAGTTATTCTTCGAGATAATATAAAATAGCAACAAGATAATGTAGCACAAAAAAATATATATATATGATGCTCGAAAAAAAACAAGTTCAAGCAAACATACTCGAGCTCTACGATTATATCGTACGTCTCTATTCGTCTGTAAACTTATATATGAACGAGTGTAAGTGGAAACGTCACTTAACATCATCCTGCCTTGTTCTCTGACTAGTACTTTAAAGACGGCAAATTGATTTTACTGTCATTGATCTATATATTAATGCATTTTGCAATGCCATTTATGAATATAATAAGTATCAAATTCAATTTTTATATGATCAAATAAATACGCATAATATTGATAAAATAGTTATGATTATAGAAGTGATATTCAAAAAGAAAAAGAAAATGCAAAAGTATTAAAATGTAATTTCGCAAGATAAATTAATGTATATTTATAAAATAGATTTATCAATATTAAGTTGTGATAACTAATTAAAATTATCGCCTTTTGATATGCTTGTCACTTCAAGCTTTGATTCTTCGTCTCATATCTTTTTCTACTCTCGGTATCTTCTTCTCTCTCCTGTTTTTCTCTTTATCTTTGCTGACTTTCCTTCTTTTATTTTCATCATTTCTCTTTTGCCTTCTTTTAATCAGTGTTGAAGCTTTGTTAGTCTAGTAAGAGGCGAAAACTAGTAGAAAGAAAAAAAGACAAGATCTATTCACTAGAACGAACAAAGACAAGAATCAACAATCAAAACTAATCGTATGCTTGCATGAGTAAGTATTATCTGAAACTTTTTTCTTTTACTAATTTAACATTTTATGGTAATAAGACAAAGTTAAGTGCATTGTCTCTTAGAAGAATTAAATATAATACAAATTGAAAATGTCATGCAAAATATTTTCAAATAAATATATTTATTTCAATTAGATTGATTAGTTTTTTCTTCTTCTATATAACAATTATTTGTTTTGTCTTTGTTTGGTTTTGTAAGCCAACCTTGATCATGAAATAAAACGGTCCACTTATATCATTATTAAAAAAAACATCGGAAAAGTATCAATTCCGACTTTTAATATTGAAAGTAATAATCTGACATAAGAAAAATTTGCGTGAGATAGATGATAAAGAATAATCATGAAAGTATCTTTTAAAAAATTCCTTCGTTTTTTTAATTAATTCTACTGGGATATTAAGGCGCATCATAACTAAAATCTTGTTTTTTACTAATATAAGCGTGGAAAATCCAAGATTGAATGGAAACAGAAAATCCGATTCACCTAAACCAATCAAGACTTATTCAATATGCATGCATCTATAAATATGAAATAAGCAAAGCCGAATTAAATATATTCATATAGTTAATGAAGTCAGGGTTTTAAGTTTGTAAATCTAGACACATTTATTAAAACTTAATCCGGAAAAGATGAAAATAAATAGTTAAGAATTAGTGATTAGATATTCAGACTTGTCACCTTTATTGTAACACCCACTGAGTAATATTCGACTTTCAGCCATGCATGATTTCAGTGTTAACACGACATTCATTGTAAAATAATTTTATAAAAACGTTCAATCGTCTTCTCTTCATCTTTTGTATTCTTTATAATTATTTTTCTTAATTCTTCTAATTATGAATTTTTCTTTTTCCACTATGCTACACCTTTTATTTGCTTACATTTGATTTTATTGAAAGATAAAACTCCATAGTAGATATTCGAATCTTTGTCTTTTGTATGTCCTTATCAATGAACTAGCAAACATGTTAATTAGAAAAAGAATATATTAGATTCGCACAATCTCTAAATAAGATGAACTCTGCGTGATTTCCATATGGAATAAAAGAAAAAAAAATAATAAATCTTCATTTTATTAATATTTGATGTTATTTTATTTTTCTTTAGAATTATGATTTAATAAAATATAATGAATAACACAACAATAGACAGTTTGGAATTTCATCATGATGTTATAAATCAACATCAACCAATGTCATTTGTATTTGATTTACGATTTTTTCTTGTTCGAATATTTTATCCATCTTTACTTATATGGGGTACTATTGGTAATACATTATGTTTACGTGTTTTATTAAGTAAAAAATTTTGTAAAAATTCAACATGTCAATATTTAGCTGTATTAGCTGTTATTGATATTTTATTTATTGTAATGCGTTCAAGTAAACATGTTTATAGATTATTTCGTGATACAACAATATTTAATACATCAAAATGGATATGTCGTATATTAACATTTTTTTCATCAGCACTTGCACACATGGGTTCATGGATATTGGTTATTGTGAGTTTTGATCGATATTTTATTGTAACTAGTCGTTATCGACGACATAGTTCAGCATTTAATCGGGTTTTATGTTCAACAAGTATACTGGTTGCTATTGTTGTATTATGCAATATTTATTATTTCTTTATACTTGGTAAGAAAATCACTCTAGTTTTATTACTACAAGAGATAGACAAAGCTTTTTTTGCTAACGATATTCATTATAAAATTCATATTCATCATGCTAGTTTAGAGTGTCTTATTCGCCTGATAAAAAAGTTATTGACGCTTGTTGTTTTTTTGCTATTTGAAAAAATTCAGAACACGCAGTAATTGAGGACAAGTGAATACTCTAAGGAATAAAGTCGTATGTTTCGATTTTCTGTATAATTTTACGTGCATATTAATACTATCATAAACTTGCGAAAAGCTATTTTGTACTCGAACATCATCTATCAAGCAACTCTTGTAATAGTTATTATTGCTATACAATAAGATGTTAATCAAGATCAAATTTCTATCGGTAAAAAGATAGCTTGAAAATTGAATATATTATTAAAATATTTTAGCACTGTATATAATAATTAATAATGTATTTATTATTTGTACTTAAGTTTAAGGTTATTTTACTTAAAATTAATTTATATAAAAAAAATTTTCTTTGTAAATTCTCATAATTTATATTATATTAATAGTAATTAAAGAAAAAACATCCGATGTATGTGTTAAAGAAGTGCCGAAAGCATTTATTCATGTGGAAAAAAAACTGTGTTACCATATGTCATATGAGATAAGTACATTGAAGTGGAAGTTTGATAGAACTAATGCACAAGTCTCATTGATTATTACTAGACATGACAAATAAGCAATTAAGCTGCTATTAGTAATAAAGAAGAAACATAGAAAACAACATAATATAATTTAATGTTCATGTTTTTCATTTACTAACTTTAATATTCTATGTCAAATCTCATATAAAATGATTGATTGAAAAGTTATTTGTTTTCAACTTTTTAAATAAAAAGAAAATACATATGAATGATGATTAATAGAATATGATCAATGATTGAACTTCCTTAATATTCAGATTCTTTTTATTGAATGAACTTAAATTATGAATATAAGAAATAAAATGATTGAGTAAATTATAGTAAATAGAAGTGTCAATGAGTTGTATAAACTACAGTAGTAATCTTATTTTTTTCAATAGATTTTATCTGATTTAGAATTCAGAATATCTTGACTGATTGTTTACAAATAAAGAAAATGAATAAAACAAATCATTTTATTTCATATACATTGAAAATATTCGAATATTTAATTTGAAACAAAAAAAAAAAGTTTTTTTTTGTTTTTCTTTTTAAGGTCGATCATTTGTATTAGGAAAACCTGGTATGCATGATCATCGACGTCTCTTATTTCGATTATTATTTCAATCAAATGAAACATCACATAATATAAATCATACAATTTATCCTTCAACAGATTTACTTCGTTATAAACCTACATCTATATTTGTATGTATACCAGCTCCTCAATATGAACGTTTTTTTCGTACATATATACCAATATTTGATGTATTACTTGTTGCTGCTATTCCACTTATACTTCTTTGTTGTACCAATATTGGTATTATAACATTTACAATGCGTAACAATCGTCAAATGCGTCAACATCGTAAACGTTCACATCGTCGACATCAACGTTTAACAATAATGCTTTTATCAGTTACATTAGCATTTATTGGTTTAACATGTCCATCAGTTATATTTATATGTGTTAATAAAATAATTTATTCTGGACGTATTTTAAATGATAGTAAAGATAATTCAAATTCAGAAAAAAATGTTCGTCAACCAACACATATGCAATCACTTGTTGATATATGTGAAGCATTATGGTATACAAAACATTCAATGAATTTTATTTTATATACATTAAATGGACAAGATTTTCGTCGTGAATTTTTAAAATTATTTACTCATTGTTTTAATCGTCGATCATATTTAGTTAGAAAATTATTAAGTAAAACTCGTCCAAGAACATCATTAAATGAATCAAATATTGAAACACAATTACGTAGTACAAATATACATAATAAAATATTTCATCGAAAAAATTCCGATCATTTAGCAGTAACTGATGTTAATGAAGCATCAAGTGCAATATTTACTAATTCAAATTCAATGCAATTTAAATCTTCATATGATGATAAACAAATATAATATTAATTCTACGAATGGATTCATTTTTTGTTTTATTTCCTTATAACCTGAGTATTATAAGCATTTTATATAAATGGAATTTAGAAATAACCAAATATCACAGAACAAAAAAAAAAAAACAGAACATGCAAAGAACTAATATTACTAAACAAAAAAAAAATTGCACAATATTTTAGAACTATTCATTAAAAAAAACACAAGAGAAAATGTTGAATTGATAAATGAAAAATAAAATATTAAACAATTTCTTCGTGTTGTTGTTGTTGTTCTTCTTCTTCTTCTTCTTGTAAACGTTCGGGTTCAACACATGATAAAGCAATATGAAAGAAAGCTGCAATTATGATCATTGCACCACCAACAACAAATGCTAAATCATATTTTTTAGTGCGATCTTTAAGAAAACCTATTTATGAAATAAATAAATATGTATATTATAAAAGAATTTTATTTTTGCTTTGTTTTTAATTTTAACCTGCTGCAGGTGGTCCAATTATTGATGTAAAACCTCGAAAAAGAAATAGAATACCAAAAGCTGTTGTATATCGATCAAGACCAACACAATCACATACTATACTTGGTAAAAGTGACATATGAGGTGCTAAAAAAAAAAAAGAAAATTGTTAAAAATTATTTATATTGATTTGACATATATTTTCATACCAATGGCAAAACCACATAAACCAGCATAGATTGCACAAGTTGTAAAATTATATGCATAAGCAGCTAAAACAGTTAAAACACCTGCTGTATATAAAAGTACATTATGAACACGTAATGCACTCAAATGAGGAATCATAGTAATGAGTCCACCAGAAAATCGTCCTAATGTATTGAAAAAACCTACAATAAACAATATTTTATCATTTAATTATTTGTACATATGTAATTTTTTTAATGTTTACCAAATACTGTTAATAAAAATGAAGCTCGTGTTTGATCAACTTTAAGATCTTCAATTGCAAATGAAACAAGACACATTATTGGTAAATAATATCCAAGCATAGAAAATATATTTCCAATACAAATTAATAACATTTGTTTATTTCTTAATATTGAAAAATCAGTCATTGCTGAAAGAATATCAGCAAATGCTTGTGTTGCTGATTGTTTTTTTTTTATTTCATTTGTTCCTGCAGGAATATTTGCCACTGATGACATATATGGATTACTATGTAATGATACATGTGATGTATGAAGTTGTTGTTTTGATCCAGTAAATAATGCATCTTTTTTATATAATGGTCGACCTGCATTCTCTGGATTAAGAACACCAAAACGATGGCTAGCACTAATATTCGATGATGCTCGACTCGATGTTGATATTGTACGAGCACGAGCATATGAAGATGGTACACCTAATTTTAAAGCACCAGAAACATCAAAATTAGGTACACCAGTTGAACTATTCCTATGTGTTGCACTATCATGGACTGACATAAATGGCTACAAAAATGAAAACTTTATTATTATGAATATTCTATGGATAAATCAATATTTCTATATACCAGATTCGAACTACTTGAAGTTGCTTCATATGCCGATGATGGTGTTAAACGATCAGGTTTGATTTTTATTAAATTTCTATATTAAAAAAAAATTAAAGAATAACAGATAAAATTCTTTAGCCCTTACTGTAACTGTGTTTCACTTCGTTCAATAGGTACTCTTTGTGGTTTCAATGGTTTCATTATGGCTCCAAATAGAATACATGTTAACATTATACCAGCAAATATCAGTAGACCACGTTCCCAACCTAATTTTCCCATTAAATAATTAGCTAATGGACCAAATGATAAAGCACCAATACCAGTACCAGCTGTTACTAATCCTATAAAAAAAATAATACATAATTAATAATGCATCATTGAATAATAGACATTATACCATTGGCAATAGCTCGTTTTTTATCAAAATAAAATGACACCATTACAACTGATCTAAATGTATCAAAGAAATGTTTCGTAGATATTTTCTATAGAAATAAATAATTCTACGAACGGAAGATAAACCATGCCAAAAAATATACCACCAAATACGCCATAAATAATTATCATTGCAGAAACATTTGGTGATAGAGTTGATAAACTCATACAAGCTGCTGCACCAATACTTCCAATAATAATAATTGGTCGACAACCATATCTATTAGCTAGACCTGATACTATTGGACCTTTTAAAGAAAATATCATCAGATATATATATTTATATATTTATTTATTATAAATCAAACATACCAACTAATAAATAAACACCACAAGGAACAGATCCAACCATAAGAATAAGCATATCACTACATTGGAAATGTTTTTGCAGATGATTTTTCATAGTACCAAAAGCAAATAATGTACCATCACAAACAAGATTACAAAACTAAATTGATAAATAAAATAAACTTAATATTAATAATAAATATAAATATAGTAGTACCATTGCAGCTAAAGCAATAATCCAACCGTAACCTCCATCAGGCGGTATTGTAACATATTCATATTCTTCATCAATAATCTGTTTGTTTTCTTCAAAATTTTTCTCTTTGAATGTATCTTTAGTTGGCATATTGTTTCTTTTAAAAAAAGAATTAATAAATACTATTATCGAACACCTAAAAAACTAAATAAATCAAAATTATATCCGAATAATTCGTAACCTATTCATTTAATCGACAGTGAATAATGAGATTAGAAAATTTAGACATTTGTTTATCATTGATTCTCTTGTGCAATAAGCGCCGAAATTCTGTTTATAAGACAAGATAAGCATGATTAGTTGTCAGTAAGAATGCGAAAAAAAAAACACAACAAATGTATGAAACATTTTGATACCATTCTTTTCGTTGATATTCACTTTTTATCATAAGACCATGTATTACAGTAATAAGAAAAAATGCATATGTTTTTTTTTTGTCCTATACGATATTTATTGAGATAAAAAAAAAATACCAAAACAAAATTACATGCGTTAATAAATTCTATATAAAAACAAAGTTGATTATCTATAATCAGATTTGATTCTTTTTTAATTAATATTTATTCATCAGAAACTACATAAATGAACGAAAAAAAGAATATTTTCGCTTATCAGAATCTAAACTTCTTATGTTAATACTAACTCTTACTGGTCGTTATCAACACATTTATATTATTATTTTTATAATATTTAACATAAAACACAACTAGTCGCGTGCTATCATCAGTCACACTATGAAAAATTTGCTTATACGTATGAAGAATACCGGAGAACTGTGTGATATTCTTTTTTTTACACTTGTTAACCAGTGACTGTTATCGATGGAACAAAAATAAAACAAAACGAATGAATGCTTGGAAGATAAAACAACGAGTAAGGGCATATTTATGAAATATCTACCACAAACATTTCAGAATGTTTTCACTGAGATTATCTTGTGTTTAACATTCTATCTGATAGTTTTTATCTTAATATCATACTTTATATCTTCTTCTTACGTACACATAAACGCGTAAGTCATTCACAAAGCTATACAAAACATAAATCTATGTTGTTGCTGTTTTTTTTAATATTACACATCATATTTGTAAACAATAATATTCTAAAAATATAAAGAGAAAATCAAAAATTCAATATACACAGTGATGCAATAAACATCATTCAATACAGAAAGCACTGAGTGACGTGCAAAAGTCACCTGACAATTTTTTTTTATTGCTTATCACTTTTGATATGAATAAAAAAGAGAGGCACACCTTTTTTGCCGCTTAAAAGAAGCTGTGTTACTTCATGATTTTATGCATGAGTGGACAATATCGGTTATTTGAACAAGTTTTGAAAAAAATGATTTCTAGAAAAAAAGAAAACAAGGCTCCATATATGAAATAGTTTACGAGCGCTTGTAAAAGACATTCATTATAATGAATCTTTTCCAAAAGAAAATCAGAATAAATGCTTGAAATTAAATATGTTTCGAGCACTTTTTTATGCATTTTGATAGAAAAAACATAT
Source organism: Rotaria sp. Silwood1 (assembly GCA_905250075.1). NCBI lineage: Eukaryota > Metazoa > Rotifera > Eurotatoria > Philodinida > Philodinidae > Rotaria > Rotaria sp. Silwood1. The sequence goes on along the minus strand of CAJNOP010000143.1, from coordinate 14,079 downwards.
GACATCTTAGTTTTTATGGCCAAAAACTGGGTTCAACAAAGAGATTTTTCCAAACTTTTCGATCCAGTACCGGTTTGTTAAACCAGTTCCAGATCTGAGATGGTTTTTAGTTTTGAACGTTTTTGAAAATCTGGTTTTTCTTTTTTTTTTTTATAAGAAAAATGCATAATGATTTGGATTTCAATTCGAGAATTTCGGGATCGATGGGCTCTATTTGTCTGAAAAATGTCTAGAATGCAGCAGTCGCCATATATAAAAGAAAAACTAAAAATTTCATTGAGAGTATCAAAGTACGACTCGGCCGACTTTGAGTCCGAAACTTTTTGGATCTAACTGGCTGTAACTCATAGCTAAAATCGCATTGTTGACTTATAGAATCCTATAAATCAGAATAGGGAAGTTAAAGACGAAAATACACTGCAAGCAGCCGGGATTGAACAAACTAATACTTTGCGTTATAGCAAATAAAAGGCTGAATGATCTTTCTAATTACATTTGAGGCTATCATACCTTATGTACAGCTTGAAACTGAGTTATTTGGTCAAAATACATGGAGTAGATGTCCTTACACGAATGACCAAAATATGCCGAGTTTGTGTATGGATCTAGTGCACGTCTTAGAATCAAACTTCTTTATCATCTTCATCGAACTGTAGATATTTTTCTAAAACCCACTGAAAAACAAATGAGTGGAAAACCGATTTCGTTCGAATATACATGGTAACATGTAATAGAACATCTTCTATCGAACGACAAAAGGTGCAACTTTCTATATTGTTTATATTAAACACTGCCAGGTGAGTTTAGCTCTACCTTGCACTATGTTATTATCAAATCATAGATATCTTTTTTTTTTCTAATTTAGATTAAATAAATAGTGTATCGAATTTCTGATAGAGTCTAAAATCGAATAAGATGCTAATCTGAATACACAATTTCATGTCTTTTCATCAATCCATGGAATATATATTCTTTCATTAAAGCACGTCTTTTCTTTTTGCTTCATGTCACGATTTCTCCTTGAAAATAAGATTCTTGACATTTCTCATATTTTATCTAACATATTTTTTCGTAAATATCATATTTGATAGTAGAAGATAAATTATAAATTAAAAATAAGATTTTGATTAAATAAAGTTGTATTTTAACTTTTATTTTGATTAAAAATATCAAAATTCAAAAGATTTTTTTTTTTTAAATTTATTTGATAAAATCAATATTCAAAATCTACCAGGGTATTTTTATTTGAAATTAACAGTTATTATCGATTATATAAGTAACAAATCATCAATTACATCATCGTCATTAACTTTTTTATGTTTTTTTGATACCATTGTTTTCTTATTTTGATTTGTTGCTAATTGTAAATCAATACTAGTAGTTAATGGAATCGCTTCGGAGGTTGCCATTTCATGATCTTGCACTAAAAAAAAAAAAAAGAACAAGTCAAATCAAAGAATCAGCAAAAACAAAACATAATAGTGTACTTTTAGGCATTAGAAATGTCGAAGTAAGAGTATCAATAGTCGTTATTTTATTTTCTTCGGATGCTTCAACATATTCTTTATTATTTATTGTTACAGATGATTGAATGGTTGATTGTCGATTAGACATTGTTACTTGAATAGTTGGAAAAGTCGATTGTTCGTCAACTATTGTATTCAATGATTGATAAGATTTCATCGATTGTGTATTTGTTGATATATATTGATTTTCTTGTTTTGTTTTCACTATTGATGGTATATGAATTTCTTGATTATTATTAATCGGTATAATAGTTATTTTTTTCAATTCTTGTTCATTGGATATTTCAGTTAAATCTATTATAGTAGAAAATTCATGAAGAATAAAGAAAATTTGTATACACACTTTCTTGATGAAATGTTAAAGTACGAGTTAGATTTGATAATGTTGATACATTTGCTTCAGAAGATTGCATAATAAGATATATAAACGATTTGCTAGAATCTAAATACATATTTTAAAAGTATTTTTTTTTTCAGTAATTGTTCTTTAAACTTACATCCAAGAATCAATGCTAATGCAACGATACCAATCGCAATAAATCCCAAAAGAAATACGAATATAAGAATTTTACATATATTTGAGAATCGTTTTTGTCGAGCTTTCTATACAATATTAAATGAATTATATATTTGTTAATAGTGCTTTTTTATTGAAAATTTTTTTTCTTTTCAAGGAATAGAGACAACAAACATCTATATTTGAAAATTTACATCCATAGTATGTGATATCATGACCACAAACTTTTGGAAGAGCGTTGCTTTTCCTTGATCTTCATATTAGATAAACTATTTTTTTTTGTTAATAAATAGTATTCAAACTTTACCTTTATAGACACATCATCATCATTACATGGAATAATATCTCGTAAAGCTGAACTGCTCATTTCAGTTTATCTAGATGCAATATGATTTATGAACTTTTCTTTTTTTTGAAGATATTTATTCAGTAGTCTTTAAGTTTATAAAGAATGAAATATATTTGAATATGAACGTGTGATGATATCTTATATGTATATACACCATCGAATGCTAGGTAACCACATGTACAAAGAAAAAAAAAGCGACAGAGTGAGAAAGTTTATGTGAGTTCTCTCCATTTTTTTTTGTTATTCCATTGGACACACATAGACATATGCATAATTATTGTGTGTTCGGTTGTTCAATCGTTTCTGTCAGTCCCATCAAGTTATTTAGACGACAGGTCACTGAGAATAAAAAAAAAAGAAATGAAACGAGTCAAGTACATTATGACAGACTGACGAACTTAAGATAACTGTGTTGTCAAAGTGATTTGCCTTTTATATCGAGTCTATATAAAAGACGCATATATATCGTTATGTTCAAGTGGATACATAAAAAAAAAAAGAGAAAAAGTACGATGAACAAGTGTAGAATGAAGAATTATAAATATGTAAAGTACATTTTGGCTGCAATGACATTGTGTAATGAATGAACATCAGTATGATGAATATAAAATTACAATACGAAATATGAAGATATAACAATGAAATATAAGAAGAGACTTTTTTTTGTTTGTTTGCTTCTTGAATATAAATTTATGGTATTGCTAAAAATATTTATTTGTTTGTCAAAAAAAAAAAGTCAAATTTTTATTAAAAATATAAATATTTTATGATAAATTATTTGAAATAAATAATATGTTGTTAATTAAGTAAATTACATATCAATATGTTTATGATTTTACTTTTACATTTCAATATTTAGATTTCCTATATGGAATCATAAATATTTGCTGATATAGTATAATTATCTATGTTTAATGTATATGCCATATCTATCTTGTTTCCGATGGCAAATAATAAGTTCAATAGTAGTCTTGCTATTTTTTTTCTTTTCTATTTAATATTTAAAGTGTGTGTGCATGAAAGCTCAGCTCGCTTTGACATAGCACAATCAATAAGATGAATTCTCATTGTTACAAATACGTTCTTATACTGCTATGTTTTTCTCTGCCTTTTTTTTTAAGCAGACAGATACGAATATGGTCTTAGAATAAAGAAAAGAATTGCAAATCTCATTTTCTTTCTTTCTCTCGCTCTCTCGCTGATTCGTTATAGTTTTCTAATAATATTTATTAAAAAAATTCTTTTTCCTTTCGTCTATCATTGATCGAATGTAGAGGATTGAGCGTTAATGGAAACAATAATGATGATTGTGATTCTTGCTGAGTAGTAGCAAGTAAGTTTCATTGAATGCCTTTGTAGATTGCTAGTCTTTTCTTTACAATGTCTCTTTTTGTGTATTCATAAAAAGAATCATAATTACATGTGTTTCTCTTGTGTATATAAAGACAAGCGAGAAAAAATAAAAATAAAAAAAATGAAAGTTCTTTTTTTTTCTCACATTTTTCTATCACTAAGATGCTTGCTCTAAATACTCTCATGATGATAATGATGACAGAAAGCAAAGTGATTATAATATAAGCATAGTGTTCTTTTTTGCAATGTTATTTCAATACTATTTAAATAAAAAAGAAAAGGTTTTTCTATACATTTCGTTTATTTTATTCCGTATGTTTTCCATTTATAAATCTTCTATAAATGTATGCTAATTCACTGTCATGTACCCGATATTTTCTCGTGCATATGAAGCATGGCAGGTAAATGTTACGTTTCTACGAATGAGAGCAGTAACTAGCATGATGCAGTAGATGATTTATTTGTTTGTTGCTTAAGGGAAAGTGTCATTTCTATGTACGCGTCAAGGGAAAATATGAATATTGAAATCGTCATTCGTTTCCATCTAGATGACGGATGATGATGATGATGATGATAGTTTCTTAGTCTCTTTCTCATTTTCCATCTTTCTTTTGCTTCTTTCTTTTTTACTTAGAGCCACAATAACTATAAGCACACCCACACATCATTACCGGAGAGAGGTATAGCAAAAAAAAAGAGATCATTAACGGACATACGCACACAGACACCATTCTGTCTACGGGCATAAAATTACACGAATTATCAACTAATATTCAATGAATAAAGAATAAAAATTATATCTTCACTTATGCTGATCTTTGTGTTTATCTTTCAAGACAATCAATAATAAACGCAATGCTATCATGCTCACATCACGTTATGATCTATATATTGGTATTGGTATTGGAGCTATAACTGTTATTGTTCTAATTATTGTTGCAACAATTATTTTTTGTCAATGTTGTATACCATCATCAAGTCATCAATATTTCGGTCGATCTGTAAGACATTATGCAGCTATTAATAATATTGATGCTAAAACTTATTTCAAGCCACCACAACATCTCGTGAGTAACTTCGTTTTTTCTCTCTCTCTCTCTCTCTCCGATTATCTATTTGTTTATCAAATCATGACGTAGTACGTTTCCGGTACTGATTGTATCATCACAGGCAAGTGAACACACTAATGCAATTTGACAAGAATAAAAAGAAAAAAAAAGGTTCTAATTTCCTCTTACTTGTAAGGTAGTTTTCTTTTTCTTCTAAAATGATATCTGATATGACTCATTAGTTTGACGAATCATTTTTTCAATTAGTCTAATTTTATTTTCTAGAGTTATGCACCAATAGTTCATCGTATTCCACAACCACCTGTTATCACACAAGAAACATCATCCCAATCTGCTCGTACTTCACTTGCTTCCGGTGGTCGTTTGTCAATTTTATCTGAAAAATTATCTCGTCTATCGATTAGCTCAAATCAATCAGGTCGACCATCTGTTGCATCTGATAGTGTACTTCTACATAAAAAAGGTGAAACGGGTCGTTTATCTCATTCATATGAAGATACAGATACACAAAGTATAACAGCACATTATACAAGTCGATCTTGTTCGAAAGCAACACGTCTATCAACAACAGCTGATGGTGACAATCAATTAACATTATCACCAAGTACGAGTAATTCTAAAAATATACGATTTCAATTATTTCCTCGTACATCAGATGCTGTTGAACAATCAATTACATCTATTGATCAAACATCAGGAATTATTGAAGAACAATTATTAGGATCATCAAAACGACTATCTACTAAAGTAGATTCAAATCAAAGTATAAATACAGGACGTCGTCAATCATTACTTCGATCACCATCATCACGTTATGCAATTCCGAAATTTCCGGTTGTCGGAAAACAATCAATCAATACAACACGCGCTTCCATGCAACCATTAGGACAAGGACTTCTTTCACCACCAATATCACCGCAATTTTCTTCTCATCTTACGAAGAAAAAAACACTACGTGGTGCATTGGGTGCTATTATGCCTGATCTCTATTTCACAGGCACCGCATGTGCTACTAATAGTGACGGTAATGGTAGCAATGGGAAAAATCTCACTAATAATAGTGGTGTCAGTGAACGAATCAATGATGAATTATCAATTGTCGAAGAAAATTTATATAAACTACATATTCGTATACTCTATGATGAACATCGAAATGATTTTGTTGTTAATATAATTGAAGGTAAATAAAGCAAAACTTGTTAATTAACTTTCTTTTTTTTTTGTTATTTTATGTTTTTCTCTAGCCCAATGTTTACCAATGGAACGTGAAGAATTATCTAATCCATATGTTAAAATTTATCTTCGTCCACCAATAGATCAAAAATTACGACAAACATCAGTACAACCACAAACATTAAATCCAATATGGAATGAATGTTTTAAATTTAGTTTTACAAATGAAACTATATTTAAAACAACAAAAACATTACATTTTTATCTATATAATTATGCACATTCAAGTCGACCAGAATGTATTGGTGAAGCACAATTACGTTTAACATCACAAATATTGCATACCGGTGGTGATCTTTGGTGTACAATTAATAAACAACGAGCCGTAAGATATATAGAAAAATGAACAAAACAAAAAACATGAATTTTACAAATTATAATTTATTCTAGGAAGATGAATATCTTGGTGAATTACTTGTTTCATTAACATATTTACCACAAGCTGAACGACTTAATGTTGGTATTATTGAAGCACGAAATCTTAAAGCACTTTCAATGCATCTTGAAGCTGGTTTGTTGAATTTTTATTCATAAAAAAATATTTATTTTTTGTTTTTTTTAGATCCAGTTGTTCGTTTAACATTACAATTAGGTCAAACAGATAAAATAAAACGTAAAAAAACATCGGTTAAACGTAATACATTAAATCCGAAATGGAATGAAGAACTATCATTTAATATATCAGGTGTTTCATTAGCTGAATCATCTCTTGAAATAGGTGTTTATCATCATGATCTTATTGCACCTGATGAACCATTAGGTTTTTTACGTTTTGAAAATGTAACACCAATTAGTAGTGCTAATATAGCTCAACATAGTGAAATAATTCATTGGTGTGAAGTTATTAACGGTGAACAACGAGCTGCTTGTTGGCATTTATTAAGAAAAGCTGCAAAAATTATTCCTACTACAATAACAACATCATCATCTAATAATAATAATAATAATAAAACTTTGCAACAACAACAATCAAGAAATTCGACAAGTGTTATCAAATAACTTTGCTTTTTAAAATATATATGAAAAAAAAAATATTCTTTTATTTTTGTTTTTGATCGCTATATGTCTTATTAGAATAAATTATTTAAGAATTGTATGCTAGTCTATTGAAATTCTTGAACAATAGAAAGTCCAAAAAGAACAAATATAATTAAGTAACAAGTTAAAAAGATATATATATATATTTATGCGTAATATTAGTTCGTTGAGATACTCTTTCTAGGACAATCTTTTCTCAGACATTCTTTACTAAATAAATCACGTTCTCTATTTCGAAAAGAACTTATTTTAATGATCTACCTTAACAAAGCTTTATCTTGTGTATAAAAGTCAATTATATATTCTTAATTGTATGTTGATTACTTCGTAAGCATATAAAATAATTATTATTCATTTTATTATTTTAAGAAATAATTTTTAGATGAACAGTGATATTGAACTATGCAATTCAGTTTTTTTAATATTTATTATATTGAGAAAATTAATATTCATTATTGAACAAGTTATATAGAACAATTGTCAATGAAATAACTCAAAAATGTGATACAGCTAGATTAAAATGTAAAACATAATGTAGTTACTGTTGCTAATCACAACAGTATCGTTTTCTTCTATCTATTTTAAGACATATTTCTTACCATTCTTCTACTTAATCCTTGAGAACTACAATACGGAAGCAATTCATATATTATGACAAGATGTTATTGATCTGCTGTCTGTGATCATTAATTAACAATGCCTGTCACGTCTGCGAAGGGAGAAAAATCCAAATTTCTATTACAATACTCTAATAGTCCTTTTAGAACATGTTTCAAGCTAAATCATCCATACTGTTTTATTTACTCGATCGAATTATGTTTCATTATTTTTAAAAAAGCACAATTAAAACTATATTACTTAAGTTAAACTTATAGCATCTATGTTTTGGTTGGTATGAGAAGACTGAGTGAGAAAATTCAAGTCTTAGAGTTTTGCAACCATTTGATGGGTAAATTACTGTTTTTTCCTTCACGCTGTATATAGAAATATCACTTATTCAAAATGACCACGGATATCTCTAAACGATTTATTTTTGTTAAAAAAATTTACTAACAATTATTAATTTAGACACTGATCATATAATTTTAAAGAAATTTTGATAAAAAGTCAGAAAATTTGCTAAGGATTAACAAAATTCTATATAATTTGACAGAATAGACACGCAGTTTTGTTTTTTTTCAACATTGGGAAATGAGAACATAATTATTTGAAATCATGCCTTGAACTATAGATCTGGAGAATAGATTAAAATGAAAATTATCTCAAATCGGAACACCATTTTCATTCATACTTTTTAAAATGTCTTAATCTTGGTTTTTCAGAAAATTATAAATATTATGTTTCCTGCAAGATTCGATGGTCTCAAGTCTCCTCTGTTCAACGGTGAGACAGCAGTTCTGTTTTTTGTCTACATCAAAAGGTATTCGTAATCACAAACTATTCGACAACGACGCACGAATTTCATGTCTTAATTTTCTTCTATGTATAAGGATGCACACAGGTAGATTTTGTACATCTGATTACATCCATCCATCTTTAATTTTTAGCAGTGTGACATTACTTCTTATTATCTACATTAATTTTCTAGACATCTATATGTAAATAACTGATGTTGTCAATATGTTTTTTTTTCTCTAGAGTTGCATGTTATTATATCTTTTTCAAAAATGATCATCAGTATAATTAGAGGTTTTTAATAGTGTTATCTCAATTAGTATTTCATTTTTTTTCATTAACTAGTTATGATTATATACATAAATAGCAATTATCATTTGTCTATCAACATTTAAAATGATGAATGTACTTCAAAGATTATATGCTTTCTTGGTATAGCTTCTTTTTGTAAATATGTAAAAATGAACGGCAATGTTTATTTCGTTTTATTCAAAGATTTGACAATCATACATAGCATTTTGTTTTTCTTTATGGAGTTTTATCTTATCGCCAAAAGTTAGCACGTTTACGCCAAAAATTAGCTCGTTTCCAAAAATTTGCTCGACGATTCATCTCTGGAGGTTTAGGTTCTTTCATAAGATTGTATTCGCTATGTAATAAGTAAACTTCAGGTATAGAATCATCATTTTTAGTATCAAGACCATTTGATTCCGCCGAATCCGATAAAGTTCCAGTCTTCATTGAATTATCAACAGTATCATCATCCTTTTGTCGACTAGTCGATAAGGGTTGACTAGATGTGCAATGAACAAGTATGAAAACAATTGTAATGTAGACAATAATTGTTGCTATATGAAAAAAAAATCAAAATCTAATTATATGAATAGAAAAATGATGAACAAAAACTTACATAAACGATAAATCTCTTTCGTATTCATTGTTTGAAAACTATGTTATAAAAATGAGAAATATGCCGAGTAAACTAATAGAATGGTTCACTTTTTATTAGAATGTTTTATTGAAGTGATAGTGAGAAAAAACAGAAACATAGAAAGAAAAAAAAAAGGCAAACAGCAAACGTTTATAAGCCTCTTCTTCTTTTTTATATTTGCAATTTATTTATACAATATGGGTGATGAAAATAGCCTATAGAGGGCTCGAATGTTTGTTATTTACGTTGCTTACCTATGCCATCCCACTCAGCACTTAACTTCAACTTGAGTAGGGGCTCAACATAGATGCATGATACATTAGTTTTTGTCCTCATTTCATTCTCGGTTCAAGTGTTTTATAGGTTTTTACTTTCCATTTACCATAAAAAAGAAATACATTGCATTTCCGTTTCTTCTATTCAAACATTGCTATAAAATAAAAGACGAACAAAAATGACATATTCATTACAATACTCATTATATGTTTGATCAACATAGATTCAAGAATCATCAAATATATTTGTTGCTTGTTTTTTAAGAATTTTAAGTTGTCTTTTCTAGAAATATTTTTCATAATTTTTTGAAATATTGTATTGAGCTAAAGAAAAAGCAATGTAGACCTTGGTTTTATTTGTATACATTTGATCGTACATATATGTATGTGTAAATAATGTCTGAATTCATGTCATAATAAATCATATTGTATTCTAGTTCTTGAATTAGACAAGGTTAATGAGTATTTTGAAATATTATCATATTTATAAATTTTTATTCACAACACATTTAGCAAGTTGTAAAAATCAAACTGTTTTGATTTCTTATAAAAGAACAAAAAAAAAACAGTGAATTTTTGAACTCAAATGTACATGAACTAATTTTAACTTGACAAACTCATCATGTTGAATGTAAACAAATTATCAAAACTTTTTTCTTGATTTATTTCGTAAAAGATTATGCATTAGTATCTATAGAAGAAAATCATAAATAGTTGAATTGTTTGTTGCCATAAAAAAAAATCTAATCAACATTTACGATTGATTTTGTATTCGGTTGTTATGACCTAGAACAAATGCCTCGAACATGCTTACCAGTTAAGCAAAAGAGTCATCGGTTTTCGACCAGATATTACGATATAGGATCCTACACACTAAGAATAAATTTATTGATAAATTGAAAAAATCTAACAAAAAAAAACAAAATTTAGAAGTCAAGATAAGAAAAAACTTTGAAAATGTGATCACTCATCATTAATCATTTATTGATAGATTGATAATCCTTTTATTTCTTTCACATTGATAATTTCCTGCTTTTAAATAATGCTTCATCGACAATGACTAATATTGATTGTCAGCATTTCAAATGCGTACTTCCGGCATTTATTTTTATATTATTCACAGAATAATAATATGTACCTGCTCATAATACCTTATTGAGATTTCGAAAAAATAAACTTTTATCGTGTTGCTTAATAGAAATACATGCAAAGCTTTTCTTACATTCAATATGAAAGACAACTTGAAAATTGTTTTAAGACACATGATTCGCAAATCAGTATAATGTTTTTTTTTTTACAAAATTAAAAATGCTAGATCAACATTGCAAATGCTTCAAAAATAAAAGAAAAAAGTTAGACATCGATGAATATTATAACATTTTGCACTTTCAAATCATTTTATTTTTCTTAGCTGCCATCGAAGAGAATGCATTGAAAAAAGAAAATGTACAGTATGAATTTTTTTCTTTTGTTAATGCCAAAAAGTAAATAATAAGTTTGCTTCGTTATTTGATCGCATATATTTAAAAAAAAATTAAAAGCATTAATTTTCTTTTGTTGAGTGTCTGTTTATACTTTTTTTTTTTGCATTCTTTTTGTTTTAGTCAATCGTCAACATTAATGTACGAAAGCAGTTACTTATAATATATACTATAGAATGCTAGTAAGTATTATATATGTTTAAATATTGAGCTAAATTTGTTTTTCTTAGTCAACTGAAAGAACACCAAGATTTCGAACTATATCAGTGAATAGAATTTCTCGCAATGATTTTTCATCAATGTCATTTAATGAAAAAGATCATGAAGAACATCGTGATCCTGAAAAAGAATGTTTTATGTGTCGTCAAGCAAATGTCTATATAAAACCAATTGGTATGCAACAAGAACGTCGTGTAGCACGACGTCATCCACCATTATTAACACGAGCACAAATAGAAGAATTAGGACAAAAAAAGAATATAACGAAAAAAGAAGCACGAAAATTATTACAATGTTATTTTCCTGAAATAAAAAATGTTAAATATTTTCAATTACATAAATATCATTCATGTTGTTATGATCCAAAACATTTAAATTTATGTAAAAATCATATCACAGCATTACAACATGAACGTGAACAACATCCAAATCATCAATTTTATAAACACGAAACAGATGAAGATCATTATAAAGAATATGAAAGAGATGATGGATATCAAAATAGAGTTAGTTTTGTTAGGTAAGATAAATATTGATTTATCAAGAAAATATTAAAAACGAACAACTAAATAATTATTTATATATATAAGAATCAAAATCGAACCAACTAAAGGAATACCAACAAGATTTCTTGCTCCAGCAGCTTTACCCGAATCATTAGCTGATATGCTTATAAAACAAGTATGTTATTTGAAATAGAAAATTATATTTTTCTATGATAATTTGCTCGTTCAAAATCTAGGTTAATCGTCTAGAAAATAAGAGGAAACCACCATCATTTGGTCCACCACCAGCAAATGTTCTTCAAATGAAAAATCTTCCCAAAATAGAACAGTCCAATGGTATGAAATAACATTTTAATAGATTAGCTTCTTAATATACTATAATACTTTTTTGATATTTTTTTGCTAATGGAGAAACCATACTAGGTCGTACATCGCGTTTGAGATGAAACTTCAATCATTACCTAGAGCCAGTCGAGACTAGAAGGATTCTTCCCTATGTGCTGCCTTTTTGGAGTTATGGCTATTACACTGGATTTTTTACCTTGAGCTTTGTATTTGAAAATCACCTCATGTGGTTCCGTCGTGAGAAAATTGTATTGTTCTCATTCAATAGACATTTGTTGAGTTTCTAAGAAACTTAAAACTTTATGAATTTTATTCTTTCTACGTTGAATCATAGATTATGGTATCAGTACTTTATCAGAACATTGGACAAATCTTGGTACTGATGATGACGATGATGATAATGATGACAATTATAGTGATAATGATAGTAACGAAGACACTAATCATCCTAATACTACAGATAGTGGTATTCGTGGTTATCATGGTAACTTTATGGGACGATCACGGATAAGTTATGAAAAGAAAATTCAAGCTAAACAAGAAAAAGAAAAAGACAAATTATTAAAAATTAGTAAAAACGAGGATTTAGTTGTTGAAGATTTAGAAGATTTAAATAGTCTATTTGTCAATGAAAAAGAATCAACAATAATTGAACAAACTAAACAGCCAACTAAAAAGAAAAAACGTAAGAAGAGAAGAAAAGTTCGTACTAATCACATGCATGATAAACCAAAATTAAATCATTGGGAAATCATGGCATTAGATCAATCAAAAAAAGAAACATGTGGATGTCGTCATCATGTTAGACGACTTGAAGCTAATCAAGTTATTTATGATTGGTGTCGATGTAAAGATCATCAACATAAAGAATTAAAAGAAAAACAAAAATCTACACCAATTCCGGAACAACCAAAACAAATTACTCCATCTCCAAAAATACCGAAAGTAGAAACAAAAAGCATTGGTATTAATGCAACAGAACCTACAACAACTGAACTTGCTTTAGCTTATGATCCATCAACAGTTGATTATGATGTAATTCAAGAAGCAGTCTATTTTCGAACATCATCTGGAAGATTGGTAACATATTTTTTTGTATGATAAAAAGAAATATTTCATTACAATTTATTTTAGGTAAAACCGGAAATAACGAATTCATTTACTTATGATAATATAACATCATCGACAGATCTTAATCATCATAAAACATTACCAAATAAACCTCAAGTTTTGTATATGACAGTTCAAGGTCAACTTCAACCACTTGGAGATGATAGAAACCGTCAGCAGAAAAGTATTTCTAATGTTTATTTACATCACAGTGCTTCTTGACGGTTGAGTTTGCCTTAGATACTTTTGTGAAAAATCAAGTTTTTCAAATACTCCTCTCGTCAGTAATATTATCTGAATTCATATTGGCAACGAGAGAAGTAGCTGAAAAACTTGATTTTTCACTAAAGTCTGCAACGAATTCCCTTGTCATAAAAAGTTTAGAAATGCATCACTATCAGTAATACTAGTACCAGTAGATGTCTAGTTTTTGTTTTTTTTTATATTATATTTTCTTTATTCTTTCGATTTATTTTCAGGTCGTTTATCACCTATTGGTTCAATTACTGTATCAAATCAAGAATCTGTATTTAATAGTCAATCATTCATCAATGCTCGAGTTCCATCAGCAAATAATAGAACTAATGAAGTGATTCGCGTAACAAAAAAAACCACTCCACCTATAACAACAACAGGAGGACTTTATGGAGACGATGATGATGATGAAGAGGAATCAACGGAACTTTTTTCATGTAAATCTATACCAGAAAGACCAATGAATACTCCAGTAC
>CAJNOP010000142.1:316757-422932 GCA_905250075.1 Rotaria sp. Silwood1 | reverse complement strand
GTGGGTGTGGGGTGTGCCTGTGAGTGTGCATGTGCGTGTGGGTGTGGCTGCGAAACACTTTCCCGCTACATCCCAACCTCCAACGGCATCCCACACTCTCACCCACACCCACCCACCCACACCCTACACCCCACACCCCACACACACACCCACACCCCACACACACACCCATACCCACACCCACACCCATACCCACACCCACACCCACACCCACACCCACCCTCGGGTACGTGTGTGGATGTGGGTGTTGCTAATGAAAAGTTTCAGGCTCACATCTACACCCCATAAATACCCATACCCACACCCTCCATGCACATTGATATGTTCATTATTGACTTGCTCAACTCTGTGAAAAAAATTACAGCTTAAATAATGCACTATATATAGGAAAACAAAGAAAACTTGAAAAACGTAAAACAAACCTTTTTCAGAAAGAAAAAGGTATCGCGATAGAATCATATTTTTTTAAATGGGCATGCTTTATCCAATTTTATTTCATCAAAAATTGAACTATAAGTTCTCAGAATAAAAAAAATTTAGTGTGACCTGTAAGAAAACCAATCAAGGAAAAGCATTTTATGGACAATCTCTTTACTTATCAAAACATATGACGAAGACAATAATATAACCTAGCGAAACTGGAATGTTTCTATAAAAAAGTCAATTAGTTCCTTACATAACGCATTCATTCATATAGTTGACAACATTTTGTTTTTGAGTAATAATGAACGACAAGGTATTCTTCTCTTATTATGTATTCATTTATGTCAAATTACGATTGTTCTATTCAATGATTATCTTCCTAATTTAAGAATATCATCGACACAGAAAACTGTTTAAAGGTTCCACGTTGATAATCACTAAAAGATACTGTCAGAACTATTATTTTTCTACGTATTAAAACACCAAATAAAGTTGTTGACGGTATTTGCATGATAACTGTATCTTTGCGTCGACATTGCGACTCATCAGACTAATAATAAATAAATCGTCCTCATCTATCAATTTGCTTTCTACTTTGTTAATGTACTTTTTTTTCTGTGGTATATGTCTGTCTTGCCATGCTCTGTCTTTCACTTCCTCGATACACTATTAATATCAGCTTGGCATTATATATTGCGACCAAAAGATAGAGAATGTAAAAGATCGCATTCGCTTTCTGCTTGCACCCTATCAACGTTCTCATTGATTTTCTGTTTCTATACACGTGGCTGTCGCATTGCTTCTTGAAACATTTCTAGCAATGTCTCGTCTTATATTTGTGGTTGCTTTGCTACTCTCAAATGCTGAAAGTAAACCAACAGCTAAATCGAAGAAAAGTATTGAAGACTTCCATTTGAATTTGTACAAGTCTGTAGTCTCCACAAAACCAGACGATAATGTATTTCTGTCACCTTACTCGATCAGTCTCGCTCTTACTATGGTTACTGGAGGTGCACGAGGCAAAACAGAAAAAGAACTTCTCAATCTTCTACAAGTTCCGTCTCGTGACAAATTGGATCCATTAGTTAAGCAACTAATGAGTATTAGCCGTCTACCTGAAATCAAATTGGCTAATCGGCTCTACCCAGATGACGATTTTCCGATTCTACCCACCTTTAAAAACCGATTGCAAAAGCTTTATAACAGTACACTAGTATCCGTTGATCTTAATGCAAAAGATGCTACGCCTGCTATCGATGAAATCAATACATGGGTGTCTAATCAAACCGGCGGTCATATCAAGAAGGCATTAGACAAAAATGATCTTGCTAGAAATAAATCAACCACAATGAATGCTCTTCTAATGATCAACTGTCTGTTATTTGATGGTATATTTTTCTTTTCCTCTTTTTTTCTCAAATATTTTCGTCGATTTTTTTTAGCAAAATGGCAAAGAGGATTTCAAGGACAAAACACCAGAGATGGCAATACATTCTATCCAGATATAGGTCCACCACAAGAGAAAAAACTTACCTTAATGATGCGAAATGGTTTGTTTCCTTACGTTGATTTAACATCGGAAATTGGTGCTCGAATGATTCATTTACCATTTGAAAATAACGATCTAATCTTTACTATTGTTCTACCAAATAAAGGTATTACATTATCTCAAGTTGAATCAAATCTCACTTCGGTATTACTCAATTCACCGACTACTACTAATCATAATGTATTTGTTTGGATACCAAAATGGAAATTTGAATTCGAAAGTAAACTAGAAAATGTATTAAAGACTAAAATGAATGTAAACGATATATTGGACGCTAACAAAGCCAATTTGAAAGGACTATCATTGAAGAAAAAGATCTACTTATCCAATTTGATTCACAAGTATGTTCATTTATCAAATTGAATATGATCAATATTTCGACTTATTCTAGAACTTATGTAATTGTTGATGAGAAAGGTGTACGAGCTGGTGAGTATCAGTTGTTATTTCTTGTTTTTCTTGGATAATTTATCTTCTCTATGAATAGTGGCTACGTCTATTGTACGAATCATGTTATCGACTAGTTCACGACCGGATATCCAATTTCTTTGTAATAAACCATTTCTCTATGCAATTCGATACAAACAGACAACATTGTTTATGGGACGATATGTCAAAGTGATTGACACGAGCAATATGCCACCAATCATCGATGGCGGACGTGGTTAACATGAGACTTCGGATGTAGATGTGCGTGCTAATCTATCATGTACCAACACCTTCAACAGCCACATCCTTCTATTTCTCTTTCTTTGTTTACTTCTTTCTCTTCTATAAGCTATAATATAAGCTCATCAGCATTCTCATTTTATTGTATACCTTAGTGTGTATCGTGATCAGCAGAAATAAAAACGAATAAATTTTGAAAGTATTAGTTTTTGTTTGATGATTCATTGAGAGTAGCAAAGCGGATTATTTCACCTTACACTTGTGAACCATCATCTTTCTTGTAAAACAACGCAATCGTATCAATGATTGTTTAAATTGATGGAAGACAATAAAAAATATTTTCAAAGTCAGAAAAAGAAGAACAGACATGTCCAAGACTAAGAATAATCAACTGATACTATTATAACTATTTACAAATAGAAGTTCATCATGCTATTCAGGTATAACAACTTGTTTGAAACAACATGATAAAAAAAATTTTACTGTAAAAGATATGTTCGATGCATTAACAACAAAAGCAGATGTCGGAAGAACACAATCATATTACCTATTCTATATTCTTTTATTTAGAAGTGGAATCAAAGCAAGTATATTTGAGCCGATCTTTATGGCGTAAACTTTTTAATAATAATTTTTATTAGTCCTACCATGAAATGTTCTCACTATATTTCTATACTTTATTTTTCTAAATGCACAACAGGTCTTCACAAGCAATGATCTATGTGCTGCAGCACTAGCTTTTTGAAAGAAACAGAAATCATATATCTAATATATATGTTATAGTCCAAATTAGAATGCAGACCGAGTCAGAATTCGTCTAGACGAAATTGGAATAATTTGTCAATGAATGAAAAAAGATGACTAGCCTCAATAACTATATTATTGAAAAAACTGAAAAAAATGATTGTTTTTTACATAAATTAATATGTCAATATGATGTTCTGGAGAATGCATTTGAAGTTGGACAGTTTGTGAATTTAAAAGACGCTTGTCCCAATGAATTGAAACAAATGGATGTTGATAATTTTAAAAACCATCACTCTTATTGAAGCCTTAAAGCCTGATTTTCGTGGTTCCACAACTGGACACATATGTAACTGTCGTGGTAAATGTGCAAATCGAACTTGTCCATGTAAAAAAGCAAATGTGTTCAGCTCTATCAAATGTCATTCAAAAAGAGGTTGATGTTCAAACATGGATTAACATAATTTTGGATTTATATAATATTTGTTTAAAAGATTTGTAACATAAAATGGTGGTTGGTACTTTAATTATGTCTTTCTTTACCTTTTTTTCATTCATTGACAAATTATTTCAATTTCGCCTAGTCCAAATTAGAATTCTAATTTTGTTTGAACGAATTCTGAATCGGCCTGAATTCTAATTTGGGCCATAACATACATATGCGTAAATGACAAAATTTGCACCCTAAGTTTTAGGCAAGTAATTAAAAAAAAGTTGATGAATAAGAAATATTGAAAATCGTTCTTGCATGAAATTACCTTTTTGCATTTCAGATGTATACTATTTTCACTAGATCTGCCATTAGAAATATCCGCATTGTTTTAGATGACTAATATCAACAATACTACTATGTTCGACAGTCTTCCACAATACCCTAATGTGACTGTCATGGACCACAGACAATTTTAAAAGATTCTTCACTCTAAAACTTTAGCAATAAGAAATCTCATTTTGTCTCTATTTCAGATATCTGAACTATGGAAAAAACTTTTTCATAAAGGCCATTGTAGCTCCGGTTTTGCTAAAGCCGGAATCTACCCGTTTGATCCATTTGCAGTTAGCCAGGATACAATTTTGTGCCACCTACGACAACGACGACGGCTTCAGCTACTACAAATTCTAAGGTATCAAGTTCAGGCGATTCTGCCGCCATCAATAGTTCTAGTCAGCGTCTTCATCGGTCTGCATCATGTGATCATTTGTCAAATATGTGTAAGTAGTATTTGTTAATAACTTTTTAAAGTTGCTACATGATATATCTGTTATATTAGCGTTTGATTTGATGGCAACAGTCTTATGTCATGAACCTAATAATTCTCTTTCGAATTCAATCTCAGCACTGTCAACATCACTTATTACAAGTTGGTATTGTTTTATTAGATTTTCGATTCATACCTAGCTCCAGATGAATGCACCATATATATACCTTCTTCAGGAATCTATTGAGAATATTATCAAGACAGAAAAAAATAAAATAGCTTAAAATAGAACATATTCTTTCATCACTGATATCGAAAATTACGAAGCTTTATTTTCGCTGTAATTTTAGATAACACAACGTGTAGTATAACCGATAATTCTAATATTAGCTACCACAAAGCAATATCGTCTACCTATAGTAAGTTTTCTACCTTATTTATATCTAGACATATCTTTATGTACAATTCTGGTACTTATTAAAATGAAGCTTCACTCAACAATACGGATAACATGAAAACTATTAATTCATCATCAGCATCAATTGATGAAAGCAGTGAGGATTAATTTAATTTTCTATTAATTTCACTTTGTTTTTGTTATCCTTCCAGATCAGTCGTCGCCTTACAGACCTATGTATACTGATTTCATAAATGTGCTTCTTCAATCTTCAAGTGATTGAGAAATAAGTTCTCGAACATTCAAGTGCATTTCAATTATTTTCCAGGGATTCAATTCTATCCACCAGCAATAACATCATCTTTAATACCATTGTCATTCATTTCTCCAACTTCTCCAAATATAGATTTTCTAAATAATTCTACATTAGCTGCACCATTGTCTGAATCTCAAAACAATTTGTTAGCAAACATTACTTCATCTGATTCTTTACAAAAGGCAATAGATGTATTAGCTAATGTTATTGAAAAGTATATGTCATCAACAGTTTCACAAACGTCACACACAAAGAAAAGAAAAATGATTGAACGTGAAAATGGTGAAAGTATTACTACCATGGATGTTCTGATGCGATTACAACAAAAACAACGGAAAAATGACAAGCCTTGCAAGACCAGGCTTACTGCATCTAATGGAACGAAGAAACGGTTAGTTATGTCAAGCTTTTCTTCAATATTATGTTTCTAGAGTCAAAACAAAAGTACTTAGTTAAAGATAAAAAATATTAATCAGCGAACAGACAGCTATTTAATTTCAATATAAAACTTTATATTAGTGTCAATAAAAGTTTTACCTTAAGAGTCTACAACAAAGTTTCTTTTCGAAATATGTTTTCCTACATATGTGACTTCTTTTTAGTTCGCGTAAGTTTCAAAATCCACAACAACTTCTCAATGACATTGATGATATGAATGAAAGTAACTCATTACAGTATCCAGCTGGTTCTGTTTCTACTGCAATAATGTGTCAAAATAATATGGCAGCACAATCAAATCCATACACCACATGCTGCTACCGATGCTATGCAATTGTTTATACGAATTTTACCTGTTGTGTAAAATGTAATCGATATTGTTGTAACCAATGTAAACAAACGTTTTTCACATCTAGCACGGTATTCTGTGAATACTGTATGATTCAAGAAGCTCTTACAAGTGCTCGAAAGTAAAACAGGATTTAGGTTAATTTATTTTTTCTTGATTGTTACATTCTATCCTACCAAAGAAATAATATCATGCTTATTTTATGCTTTTATTCACTGAAATGTGGTAACTTACTATATTTATTGTGTGTTCTAATAGTTTATGTTTTTTTTCTTATCAATTTGTTATATTTGTTGATGTACTTGCAAATAAGTTTGAAAAAAATGGAAATATTTTGAAAGATTAGCATTTTTTATTATTCATCCTTTGAGTATTAAAGATATAAATCTAGTGATAATTTTTGAAAATGTATAGATGTGTGTAACTCGATGAGAGGAATATTTTGATTGGTAAAAGTAATAGAAAATTATGTTTATTTCTCGCAAAAGTTGAGTTTGAAGGATTTCAATTAAATTGACTGAGTTTGCCAAATTACCCCCAATATTTATATTGATTGCCAAGATACCCCATGTGGGGTAATTTGGCACAAATTTGTTTTTAGTGGTCTTTTTTTAAATGATGCAGTTCACGTTGAGTAAGAAACTTAAAACAAAGATTAGCATACACTCGTAGAGAAATGTTTCCGCTATTCAGTGATATATTTTTTATCGAAAAAAAGATTTAAAATAGCTTTCAATAATAGTTTTTATTTATTGTACACAAAAATTGCTGAGATTGCCAAATTGCCCCGTTCCGTTGAATAGAGAAATGTTTTTTCAATATTTTTTTTGTTTCAAAAGTCTTTCTATCGTTTAAAATAAAAAAGTTATGAGCAATACACTAAAAAACTTTAATTTCTTGTGCCATTTTACTCCATCCTACTCTACATATACTTGTTTCAAAACATTTCTTTTTAATAATAGATAGCAGACGAATAGTTAGAAATTTTCTATCTTATGGGCGGATGGGTGTTTAGGCGCCAGAGGAATACCAACACCGACACCCATACTCTCAAGTCGAAAGTACTGGTAATCTACGGATTTTTATATAAAATTATTGACTGCTCTTGCACTTAGGTATTAATGAACTCACCGAAGAAGACAAATCTAGTGTGATTCTAATGTGATTCATAAATTTCAATAAGATTCTAAAAATATAGCACCTTAAAAACTTGATTCCATGGTTAGAATTCTGTCTGTATGAGTATGAAGGTAATTGGACGTACATCGTGCATAGTCTATTTCTTCATGTTATTGACAGTATTCTTATTTTATGTAACAACCTATTTAATCTTTTAACACATCTTGCGATATTTTCTCTGCATTGATGCACAAGTACTCGCAGATGATCAGGACAGTATGAAAAAAGAAAAAAACTAGTCAAACAAAAATGATCAGCTTGACGATGTTCTTTTTCTTACGAAAAAGTAATGATAAATCAATAGAAAAATGTTTTTTTCTTTTGGTTAGAAAACAGGAAATAGGTTGTAGCAAGCTAAGAATTAGACATCATTTTTAGGTTTTTTTTGAATGAACAAAAGTTGTTTTAATTTCTTGGCAAAATAGAGAGGGTTGAATGTTTGTATTCATAAAACAACGACAGACGGATATTTTAATTATTAGTTTCATTTAATGCAACGCTTTTGCTGTTCTTTAATATGTGGAAGCTCTCAATAGCATAAACTGCCTCTTGCGCTAGATGTTCTTACATTTAAAGAGAAAGGAGAAGTAAAAATGCCAGATGTCGATTTTCATCACACTGCTATGTCACGGAAGAAGTAGTACAAAATCATCAGCTTACGCTGTTCTACTTTAATATTGCCTTCGAAAAAGAATTACCAGTTTTTTTTTGATGTTTCAACGAATCAAATTTTACTTTGAAGAATGAAATGAATGTAAAGAAAAAAAGAAAGTAAATTATATCATCTCATTTTTAGTTAAAAAATATAGAGAATGGGGCCATTTCAAACAAAGTGCACTTCATAAAATTAATTTAAGTAATTAAACATTTGGTAAGTATGGCCATAAGTATAGAATTGAAGGTTCTTCACTTTTGACTGACAGTTCGAAGTGCTTTTTCCATTGATATAATTTACAAAAAGATTTCTATATGAATTTATTTTGGTCTACGAAACTATGCATTTTCGTTTTACAAAAAATTATTTGCAGCAAATTTAAATAATGATCATCTACTCAATTGTCCTGCTAGTATGCCAGAAGATATAAACATGGCAGCCAAGAAAAAGAGTAGACGATATGGCCGTTTTTTTCGCATCAAAAATTGTACGGTATTTTTCTGTCAAAATCGATTCGATAGAGACTTCTGATAATATTGCAAACTAAATCTTTAGAATATCATCAGGAGTCTCCTTTGAATTATTTGTAACAGAAAAAACAATTTATGAAGTCTTTGATCTATAGCTTTTAAAGCTAAGGAACGAATGTCGACTCCTATGTCTCTTCAATAGAAGAGTACTGAAAGAAAAGTTTCTCGTCAGAAGATGATTTTTCCTTCTTTCCAGTCATATTACTTATGTTTATTGTATGCCCATAAAGGGTATGAGTGTAAGTATTAGTCTTCTCTTGTATAACACACCAACAGCCTGAGCAAGATAATGCAGAAGTTTGTTAAAAAACAGAATCTTATTGAAGCAATGTTGAAGGAGTGTCTATCTCTTCTGTTTTTTTTTCTCTTTATAATTTTAGATAAAATCCTTTCAAGATAATACGATAACAGACGAAGCGAGTGAGCAGATCTAGACAATGGTTTCCGTCACCTCATCTCATTTCTGTGTAAACAGCTATATATTATTGCAACTGTTGCTTGTTGTTGACATCGTTTTGACTGTTCGTATTGGAATGATTTCGAACACAATCTACATTACCTCTAGTATTGACGAAATATTTTCAAATGTGACATGCACTCAGTGTACATGTGCTGCTCTAATAGCTGGTGCCGTTGGATGGAACTGTGTGACGAGCAATGATACGTGTGAACTGATTAGCAACTATTCATTGAATAATGGCTATATTGTACAATCAACCAATGGATCATTTTTCTTTCAACAATTCCCATCTCATCTTTTACTAGCAGCAATTGATACAACAACAGAAATAACATCAACGAGTAAAAATTAGATTGTAGCACGCACTTGAAAATATCTCGCTTTCTATATTGAGTAAACGTTAGCGAATTGAAAATTAAACCATATTTTACGGATCCACATGAATAATATTGACTCCTGAATAGTACTACCATTTGTTCATGTGCATGAATGAGAACTATGGATACACCAAATCAGTCTTTTTATGCAAGTCATACATTTAAATCGATACTACTTTTAGAATCAATTTCTAGAGCTAGTTGGCGAGCAATTTTTTCTGAGATTAATCCAAAGTTTTCATGTTTATTTATATATTACCAATAGCTATCGTAGCTTTTTTTAAATATAGACAAGTACAACAACAATAATAAACAGTTCATAAAATAGATATGATAAACAAGGATGAAAACCAAGACTAGATGGAGATCTTGTAGTTCCTAAAATAGACATCGAGAAAATTACTCTTTCCAACGGTAAATCATCGAGCTCGATAGCGTCCATCGCTTGAAAGTTATGCCGAATATAACCACGACCACTGAATTTTGAAATAGATAATAAATGTACGCCTTTTTTGATAGATACACCATCAACAGCGAGTACAACATCGGCAACAAGCATTCCAAGTATGAAAAGAAAACAAAAACGAATATCTTTATCATATAAAGTAGTGGTGTAGTCATGCTCTGATATTATAAGGATCAGTATTGGAACGAGAGTCCCGTTTTCAATATATGATATATTTGTACATGTTTGACAAAGACAAAGCAGCTTTGATATTAAAAATTGATGAAAACATGATAGAATTTGTTAAAAAGTGATACTACTGTGGAACGAAAAATATCCTGTTAGAGTGGGGCAAGGCATACATCGGTTATGCTCATGATTTTCTCTTCTATTCTACAAAGCTCTCCATTTTTTTATTCACAATTCACAGATTTGACAAAGTATCGAAGCGTGGCTTTTGTAACTGTAGAGTTTCGGTCTAGAATTACATTCATATAATTATCGAGTCATTTCTAAGCCTTCATTCTGTTTTAGATTAGGGCTACGAGTTATCGTATCATGTTCTTAAAACGAATCCTCAATAATTCAACAAAAACAATTAATGTCTGTCATAAATTTCATTGAGATAATAATTTTCTATTTAACTTGAATCATATTCGACGAGATTGAGAAATTTAGCCTTGTTTTATGCTCTCCTAAATGGACCAGATTGGACCTAAAAATATGAACTCATGGATCGTTGAGCTTTGGTTTAGCCTAGTCTGTACATGACGTAAATGGTCAAGGGGGAAACAGCGGACTTCAAGACTTCAAAACTTCAAAAGACTTCAACAGACTTCAACAGACTTCAGCCGCAGTGACTTCATATTTTCACAAGACTTCAAAAGACTTCAAAAGACTTCTGAAGACTTCATAGGACTTCTAAAGACTTCTGAAGACTTCATAGGACTTCAAATGACTTCGCAAGACTTCATAAGACTTCGTATGACTTCATGGGACTTCATGAGACTTCAAAAGACTTCAAAAGACTTCGTTAGACTTCACAGACTTCGTGAGACTTCACGGACTTCACGAGACTTCACGGACTTCATAAGACTTCAGAGACTTTGTAGGACTTCTTAAGACTTTATAAGACTTCGTCAGACTTCATAAGACTTCACAAGACTTCATAAAACTTCGCAAGACTTCACAAAACTTCACAAGACTTCACAAGACTTCGCAAGACTTCACAGGACTTCAAGAGGCAGATTCCATGCGTATCAAAAAACCTTATAGAAATTACATGAAACCTCCATAACATGCAAAAAACAAAACTTATGAAATAGTAGGGGTGTCATTTACCGTTTACTGTATAATAAATATAAATTATTTTCATTTAATTTACGCGTAAATTAAATGAAAAGTAAATATAAATTGACACCCTTATTCATAACAGAGTAACTAGTGTCTTCCGAGAACCACGAACAGGAGTGATATTGAAAATTGATTGCTTTCAAGAGTCTGTTTTGTGGAACTCACGTATATTTTCGAACAAAAATAGCGAGTGTAAGGTTTTAGTTCGAGGTTTGGCAGCTCCCCCTCTCCTCACCCCATTACAGACACTTAGCAACGGAGAAAGAGAACGTTACGGACATACCCTCCTCCCCCCCTCCTCCCCCATTACAGACAGCCCCGCATTACAAAGACTCCCAATTACAGACAGCCACCCATTACAGACACTCCCCATTACAGACCTTAGTAACGAGGATTAAATAATGGATAAATAAATAAATATATACATATATAATAGTTTCATTTACCATCTAATTCAATGCTTATAAAAAAACCAAATATAGAATTAAGACAAAAAAAATGTGAAAAACAAAATATACTGAACGAATAGCAACAATAAAACGAAACATAAGGGCGCCTGTCAGAAAATTAAAAAATTTAGAAATTCTTGATTTTATACGTTCTATATTTCATGTTAGTATAATGAAACTGAAGAACATATGTGAGTTCCACATTTTAGCCCCAAAGGGGCTGCGCTGACAAGCTTTTTCGTCTTTGAGTGGGTGTAAAAGTAAAGGGAACACGTACGCTCAAACTTAAACTCACATGCTAAAAGAACTAAAAGGGCTAAAATATTCTTAGTGTAAGTATGAAGGCATGGACATGATACTAATACTTGATACCCTAAAACTTTAACCATTCTACCATTTTCTTCTCTCAAGATTCAAATCGTTTGCGAATAAATAATCATTCTTTCTCGTATAAATTCTAGGGTGTGGAATGTGGGGGTGGGTGGGTGTGTGTGGGTGGTGGTGTGATTGGTATGCGTGTGGGTGTGGGTAATAATATATTATTCATTCACACTTACACCCACCCACATCCACACCCTCAAGAGACTTCAAGAGACTTCGAGAGACTTTATGAGACTTCATGAGACTTCAAGAGACTTCAACAGACTTTATGAGACTTCATGAGACTTCAAGTGACTTCAAGAGACTTCATGAGACTTCATGAGACTTCATGAGACTTCAAGAGACTTTATGAGACTTCAGAGACTTCAGCGACTTCTAGAGACTTTATGAGGATTCATAAGACTTCAGGAGACTTCAAGAAACTTCAAAAGACTTCAAAGACTTCATGGGACTTCATGGCTGAAGTCTCCGCTGTTTCCCCCTTGTAAATGGTTCATAATCAGCCATGAGTAACCCATCTACTTAGATATTTCCTTCAAAAAGGTTTCACTTTCCATGTTAATCAAAATTATTAATTACCATGAACTACTCTTTGATTTTTTTCGTTTATAATAACACAGTACACTGATCGAAATAAAGAACATGTGGTAACATGACATTGATGGTGATGCAATTGCTGATAAAAAAAGGAGAGTCGGGCAACAATATTTTGTTGAATAAAAATAATGATTTTTAATGTGAATAGGCAATTGTATGTGTTTCTTTTTTTTATTGAGTATACTGACTAGCTCTTCACTGCAGAAATCTTTCACCCAAGAACCAACAAAACAAAATTTTTTAAAAAGATTAATTTGATAGTGACAAATGGTGACAGTGCTTGAGAAAGTTTTGTTGGGAAAATTTCAACTCGTCACGATTTTTATTTTCTGGCTTTCGTAACAAATAGACAGTACGAAAGCCCGTAACAGAGCTTTCGTAACGACAGAATCAGGGCTTTCGTAACAATAAATCAGGGGTTTCGTAACAAATTTTACAGGGTGATCGTAACGGGTGTTTTGATATGTACCATTACAGAGCTTTCGTAACGAAAAGCATGTAATTTTTGCAAACTAAGTCCAGCTATCATCCTCATTCTCGTTACGAAATCTCTGTTGCTTCGTTGCGAAAGCTCTGCAACTGTTACGAACTCCCTGTATTAATCGTTACGATCGTCCTGTAAATTTCGTTACGACATCCCTGTATTTTTGGATATCCCTATTTTTGGTGTTACGAAAGGTCTGATTTTTGCTGTTTGTTCAACTCGTCACGTGACGAGTTGAAACTTTCTCGTTTTGTTTTATTCAAGATTCGACCCAAGAATGTCCATCGCAAAATTAGATCAGCCAAGTTCAACTAATTCTGAGCTCTAATCTCTAAGATCTTTTAGCTTAATAAAGTTGTGCGTTTGTTGACCTCGGATCATATATTTTTTCGTGTCGATGTGCCTGGTTTCAATCACTTCTCTATTTTATGAAGTTTCTGTTGTTTGCAGAAGCTTGTCGTCTATTTATCAAAACTTATACTCAATGTTCTATAGAAAACTAATTAAATAAGTTACTTATTAATAAAAGATATAATGATCACCGAATTTTTATGTATAACTTAGAAAAAGAAAATATAGAGGATGAATATATCGAAAAAAATAGAATTTATAATCATTCCTTGGAAGATCAACTCAATAACTCACTATGAATGTAATGGTAAATATCGAACCCTCAACCCATTGATCTTCGTGAGAATGCCTTGTCGAAGATCTTTCTATACAAGCATGACTGGAGTGAGAAGTTTTATTTGATGAAGAGATCGTGCACACCACAGCTTCACCTCATCAACAATGATAACAGCAGCCATGTCAAAAATGAATACTGATAAATTAAGTAGAACAAAATTGACGCTTTCATATTTTTTATTTTCAGCTACTGCTACAACGACAGCATGGAATTGTACAGCGAGTTTAGCTAATGCAACATCACTACTTGATCTAGGAAATGTGAGCAGTCAAAGCTATACAAAGTATACTTATACTTTCACTGCTCTCACGACATCAACACGTCTCACACTATCATTCCGTATGGATTCAAACTATTGGTTGCTGGACACAGTTTCTGTCAAAAAATCTGGAACAACTATAGAACTGTTGGCAAATGGAGACTTTCATTTAGGTAATGGAACTGGCTGGTCAGCATGCAATCCATATAATGCAACGAATTCAGGATTTATTATAAATGATTTGCTTAATGCACAATCAGGCTCCTATTATTGGAAAGACGGATCGACAGGTGCTGTAGACTATTTATATTATTATTTTCCCACTATCATCGGCTCGAATTATACACTGAGTTTTTATCTTAAATGTGGTGGCGGACTGCCGAACAGTGCGCGTGTGTACATTGGATCATAAAAATGACAAAAAAGTTCAATGATGATAATAACAATTCGTTATTATGTGACTAGTCAACATTGATAAACTGAAAAATGCTCTAGGAAACTTTCGGTTATGTACGGTGAAACTTTATCAGAAGACACGAAAGTATTTATTGTATCGACTCTTAAAATATTAAAACTATAAAACTTTTTCGCTTCTCCAGACTATAGAGAAAACTGACATTGATGAAATGACTTGTGATGAAATCACATGTTTCAATCCCTATATCACAGTAAATCAGTTCACTTAAAAAAATATCATTAGGTCATTAATGATTTGAAATATTCATCTACACAACATTTACGATGACACATGTTATGACTGCATCATTACTAATAGATTAAATTCTGAAAAATGCGTATATCTAAGGAGTTTCAAAATTCAGAAAGGAATTCAACGATTCCTATTTGAAAAAACCACTGATTACATCTTGTAGGATTTTTCAACCAGAACAGAAAAGAAATGAACACATGAAACATTGATCTCTAAACCTTCAGATTACAAACTGATCAGCTTACCTGATTGGGTCATGACATGTTATTGTATTATTCATTTAAAGGTATTGTATCTTAATTTTCGACTGAAATGTTAACTTCTATCTGAATTTTACATGAACACAAATTATCTCAACAGAACTTTTTTAAATAAAATTTCAATATCAATTTTTGAAAGAGTGTAGAAAAAAATCTTCTAAAATGTTGTCAAAAGCTCTCTATTTGTTGATGCAAAGATCCAAATCAAGATCAGAGCAAAATTCTAGTAGAGCCATCAATTGTCAGGATTCCGTCGCAATCGAAACAAAAACGCAATAAAGTCTTAGAAAAATATTTCATTAAATATTACCATTGAAATACTGTTATGATCTATAGATTTACAAATGTTCAACAAGTTCTGAAGAAAACTCAGTTGAAATCTTGATGAAACAGTTATATATTTCGATAGAATGTTGAAAATCAAATTCTAAATACACTTCAAACACAAATCTGCAAAGAATTAATAGAATCCTTGTATTTCTTGATCGAACTTCTGATCAGGATTGATAATGTCTTGTAAAGATTCGAAAATACTTGTGCCTAATAAAATCCGAGCAGAAACTTGAAACAGAATGTGGGTGGTATAGCTATAGAAATGACTTTGAGGAAAGCACTCGAACCATAGTTGGGCAAACTTGACTTGACGGGTTTCTTGTCCATAGAAGGCCTTATTTGACCATTCTCTACTCACATAGATCAAAAAAGTGGTCAAGTTAAGGTCAAATGAAGCCTGGCTTGGCCTAGCTTGGTTTTGACTTGAGTCAGTTTTGCCCAGCTCTGACTCGAACTCACATTCAAACGCTGCAGTAAAGTTAGATAAGTATGGAAATCGTTTTGTAGCCGACTGTACTCATCATTGAATTAAAGAATTTTCGATATTATAAATATCTAACTTTGGCAAAATGTCCACAACAGTCTAAAGCTCTATATATTAATACTAATGAATATCATTTATTCAAAACAATTATTTATTCTTTTTAATCTCTCGTCTCGAGATTAATGCCGGCGCTTACAATATCACTTTTGGGCTTAATACTTTTGACGTTATTGAAAATTTTTTTGCCACTATTGTTCATTTGAAAACATATGACGATGTAATTCATCAATGTAGAGCATATATTTCAAGCATAAAGAGACGGTCTTTAGATTAGAAGAACTAAATAAACGTTCCAAACTATAGGTTTTCTTTATGAATTTAAACAAAACATGTGCAAGATCAAGTTCTATTGTGGTCTCAGTCGTACTAATTTTATTTTTTTCGAGCCGCTATTACGATCTAATAAAGACTGTTTTAGAATTTACTCGTATTACATCTAAAAGCATTCTTGAATAATCGTTCTTTTTATTTATTTAGTCTAAGACTAGCACTTTTCTGGGTTATTTCTCTTGAAATATGTTGCCATTCATTCGATTTATGAAATAATATGCTTAAAATCATAGAATATTTTACTGTAAACTTAAGCCCAGGTATCGGCAAATTTTTTCTGGTAATCCCAGCGTAGTACATCTTTAGAATTTTATCCATAAGTCTCATCAGAGTTGAAGCCGGACAGCTTTTTTCTATTTGGTTCGGTCAGCAACCGGCCGGATGAATTTTACAGCCAAACTGGCAAAAATTCGGCGAAAATAACCGACCATAAAAGTGTCTATTCACATATAATGGTGATGAAGGAGAGTCGAATATTGGTGTGCAAAAGTCCGAATTTGAAATAATCAACTTACATTTACCAAAATTTAAATAAATCGAAAAATATATTTAAAAAATTAAATTGATTTTCAATTTAAAATGGATTTATATACATTTATATTTTTCAAATTTATTTAAATCTAGTTTAAATCAATATAACATCAATTTAAACCAAATAAAATTCAATTTAAATTCATACCGTTGGATTTAAATCCAATTAAATGAGTGTACATTGAATTTAGATTGATTTAAACTGGATTTGAATAAATTTAAAAGGCTTAAATAAATTTAAAATAAACTTCAATTTACAAAATTTACATTTAAAAGATATTAAAATTTTCATCTTTAAAAAATTGTTATTTATTTGAAATTTAACTTCGCAAAAATTTAAATTTAAAATAAGTTAACAGGGCGATCGCCACCCCTAATCGGAACTGGAAACTAAAACTTGAGAATGAAACTGTCACTCTCATATTGTATAGCAAGATGCGTGGACTTTTCGAGTCCGATATCTATATAAGTTAGCTACTCAGATCAAATCTGTTTTTTTTTCATTTTAATCTCAAGAAAAAAGAGCCAGTTCACAATAAAGCTAGCACAACAGTGTAAATATTTATTTTTCGTGATTCAGGCAGCTGTCTAAGTAGAATAACAAAAACAAATTATATGATCTAGGTTAAATTAAGCGGTACACGAGAAAGGAATCGATAAAGATATAAAGAGAACAGTGAACTGTTTACAATAAGGTGGATGACATAATATTCATCGAGTCTTTCGCAAACACTCTTCTGGCGTAGAAATATCATAAAAACACCTTTTCAGTAGAGGAAATTCTTCGACACAACCAACAATTTTTTAATGATGAACTGGCAAAAATTCGGTCCTGTCCGGTTCGGTCGGACCGGTTCCAACTCTGAGAAGTATAATCCAATGCAGAGTTTGACGATGACGGTTCAAAGTTTCCGGTGACATTTTTCGAAAATATTCTTAGTTGAAAAAGCTTGTAAATTGAATAGATAGAAATAATGTAAAAGAACATACCAATCAGAGATCAAACAAAGAAATTTGAAGTCAAAAAAACTTTAAAATAGAACTATTTATTCTTTGGATCTTGAGGTTGACTGACTGTGTAGCCGATTTTTAGAAATAATGTGCATTTCAATGCATTATTTTTCAATAGGAATACCATGATTATCATGTAATTGCGTATATTATTGTTTAAAATACATTTTAATGCATTAAGAACTTCATATATTATACTCTTATCCCTTTACGCTTATTCCCTTACCCTTAATTCTATATCCTTATCCCTATTAGGTGTTGTGTCAGTGTTCATATGGGTGGATCTGAATATGAGAGAAAACAAGACCTACACCCATACCGACACTCACACCATCCCACACTATCCCACACCCACACCCCACTTTTATATTAATATAGGTGTAGAAAATTTCGAGCTAATAAATTAATCATTGCATTTTTTTTTGGATCATCGAAAACTTTTGAAAGTAATGATTTTGATTCGATTAGTCTTGGATTTGATTTTTAACTCCAGCAGGAAGACGAGATGAGCCAATTAATTTTGAAGCAACTATATCAAATAACCAAGCAGGAAGCATAGAAGCTGGATAAAACAAAAGTTTAGCATGTAAATCTGGCTGATACCGAATACGAGGTTTAGTATTCATAACAGCATGTCGAAGTGCTCTTACGACTTTGATCGGATCTTCAGCATGATTAATAAATGGACTTTTTGTTACTGCTTTTTGAAGTAAATCATCGAAAAAATCATTGCCCCATCTGCTTCGAACATCAGCTGATACTCCATTCCATAAATCTTGTATGATACGATCTTGTCCTTGAATGATTGGCGTTCGTAAACATCCTGGTTCGATAATACAAACATGTAAATTCCATGAAAACATTTCACGACGAAGACAATCAGAAAACGATTCGAAAGCATGTTTCGATGCACAGTATGCTGACATGCCTGGTGGAGTTATTAAACCCATCACTGAAGTAATATTAACAACTCGAGAGTCACGTTTAGCTATTAACAATGGTAAAAACTTTTTCGTCATTGCTACATGTCCAAAAAAATTCACATCCATTATTTTGTGCATATGTTCTAATGTTATCCAATCGATGTAGCCACCGGTACCGATACCAGCGTTATTAACAAGTGCATGAAGGACGTTTGTTTTTTCTTTGACTAATTCAAATGTAGCATTAATATCTTCTTCTTTAGTAATATCAAGACGAAAGACAGTGGCTCTTGGTGAAAGTATATCTTTAAGAGAGTTTAGGCTGGAAGGAACGAAAACACCGGCAAGAACATTAAAACCTTGTTTATCAAGCTCAATAGCTAATCCATTGCCGAATCCAGTATCACAGCCACTAATAAGAACATATTTGCCATTGGGATCAATGTTTGGTGTTGGAAAAAAATGTCGATATAAACGATAGAATATGTATAATATAATAATAAAGCCAATAGTAAGGCACATGATTACTTATTTGATAGCAATATTCGAAAGGAAAGTTTTGAGTGTTCTTTTTATCAACGGCATGTGTAATTATGATTAGAAAGCAAGAAAAAAACATGTGATACTACTTGAAAGCAAACATACCAGTAAGAACAGCATTTTATTTCGTCAAACTTTCAAAATAAGGAAAGGATCGAGTGATCTTTGTTGTAAAAATGCTGAAGCACGAAACTTTTTTGCAAATGCAATCTTACATCCAAAAAGTGTGTGGATGTGAGTGTTGTTGAGGAAAAGACCTACACACCCACACCCGACTGAATCGTGAGAGGCCCTGAGTAAAATTTTCGATAAAAAAAGGTGTATGCGTGGGCAAGTAGAAAAACATACTCATATACCCAGACCCATACTCGCAAACAGATCTAAATCATAGCAACGTCCGATGATTAATCTCCCATGATCGCAACTTGAAAAAACTATAACTAATTAGTTTATCTTCAACGTCTTTTTCGACTTTCATACAACTTTTCAATATCATCTTTAAACTGTTCGAAAAGATGAACACCGAAAACAATCCTTATCTATCTAAGTTAGAAGTGAACAAATTTGATCGATGTTCTCATATTTTCAGACCAACTGAAAAGGATAGAATCATTTGGTTTTCATCAAATTACAGTCTATAGTCTCAAGTATATTAGTAAAACATTTTAAATCAATCCATGGATTCGTTTAGTTTTTATTGATGACACAATCACAACATACTATTTCTTATCCTTTTTAAAGTCTGTTATAATTTAAAATTTACCTCATGATATATGATTCAAACGAACAATTTGCGCTCTCAACAACAAATGCAAAAGAATGTCTTTTTAACCCACACGGAAATTTTCAATTAAAAACCTACGTAACACAACTGTCACCTATACTATTCATCTATTATATTCATCGTTCACTATATCGTTAGCAAAGCACTACAAACTGTATCAAATATTCTATTTGAATAATGTTCATACATCGAAGAAAGTAGAAGTTGTTTTCACAGCGTCCAATCGTATTGAATCTTATTCCGTAAGAATCTCATATAGGAAGTTTGATAAGATGAATATCTACTCTATTGATGGGATTGTAATAAGCTTGTTTTTTACTCCTGTTATTATTTCTAGCGTAGCAAAGATATAGAGCTGAAGAGATGTAATCATAAGATAGTAAAATGACTGTATAAATGCGGTGCGAAACAATCTGAATTTTTGACAGGAAAACTTCAATTAAAATAAGAATGATTTTCCCTCTCGAACGTTGAGACACAAAATACAGATTTTTTTTTTAATAAAAAAAAAGACGCCAATGATGGAAAAAGATCCGTCTTCTAGCGACGTCTATTGTTGATTAAATCAAATGATAAAAATAATTTATTTTTATCGTTTCATTTTCTTATAAAATAAAAAAATAAATAAACTGATTTTTATATAAATAATAAAAATCAAAGATTTGTTCACATCATTTCTATCATAAAACCTCTGTATGATTAATTCAATATGAACAATATTCGCTTTTTGTTTTTCGTTTTATCTATATTTCTTTGCTATTGTATTTCTTTACTTAACAATCATTACCACTGATTGTGAAATCATAATAATATAATTACAAAATTATCTTAATTTTCTTCTATAGAAATATCGATGAAAGCCAGTCATTTTATTCATTCTTATCATTATCAAGTATCCCAATATAAGTGCACGAAAAATATCGATATTTTACATGGTAGAAAACAATATGGATGAATTAAATTTACTTCGTTCAATACTTCATTCAGATGATCATCTACAAATTCAATCATCAGAAAATTTCAATAAAATTTGTTTAAAACTTGATTATGATATTTGTATAAGTTTTTTTTATAATTCACTTAATTCATTAATAATTAATAATGTAAATGATTTACATATATCAAAATTAACAAATAAAAATTTACTTACAAATGAACAATGGATAAATATTCAAGATTATTTTAATAAACTTATTCAACAATCAAAATCTAATACATCTATTTATACATTTATTCAATTAATACAACAATATATTTTACAAATTTCAAATGAAAATTTTAAATCTAATGAAAAAAATTCTATATCAACAATAATTAAATTAAAAGAAGATGATACATCAATACAAATAGGAAAATTTCATAGTGCTGATCTTATATTTAATCGAATTGCATATGATACAACAATTGATCGTTCACAAGTTCTTATTGGTTATGAAGATCGTTTTACAGGTATTCATGAAATAAAATTTAATGAATTTAAAAAAATTCATGACGATGATGTAAGACAATTCTTTTATGTTATATTATATACATATATATTTTTTTCTTTTTTTGATATTATTAGTATGGTATTCCAATGCATCGTATTCGATATTATAAAATTAATGGATCTATTGTTTGGGATAGAACTAAAAAATATGATATTTTAACTGGAAGTGAAATACATAATGAAACTACTGCTGGTATGTAGAAAATAAATCGTTTATAGATAATTATAAAAAATTCTCCTCTTTGATTGATAGTCTAGTTGAAACTGTAAATTCATGTTTTCATAGTCAGAATTTCGATAATATTATTTGAAGTAAAATAATAAGTGTAAATTTTAAGTTAAGATTCCTATTTCTTCTTTTCCAAAGTTTCTTAGCAATGAAAAAGATCCTAAATAACAATAGAACTTCGATTGTTTCAGTTTTTCATAGATGAAAATTAATATTTATCAAGATATATATATATATATAATAGTGTATTGAAACTTACTGACTCATCTATTATTCTTGAAAATCAACTATAGTCTTCTAGATATTTTTCACTTTATTTATTTTCTATTAGTCTAAATAACACATAAGTTTCACATTTTAAACTGTGCTAACAAGTTTTTTTTTATCAATTAACAATAATAGAAAAGTATTTTTGACAAATTCTTTCGATATCAATTTTATTACCTTGTTAAATCTTAATAGATATTGAACAAGAAGAATCAAATTTAGTTGAAGGACTGTATCATTATGATCAATCAACTCAACAATGGATTTTATGTCCACATATATCTTTAGAATTAGATAATGTAAAAAATTCATCCATAGATAATATGTTTTTACCAGAACGATGTCAATTTCTAACATGGAATATACTTTTTGATTATTATCAAACTGAATTTATTTATACAAATCAACGATATAATGAAATATTAAAAACACTTAAATCATTTTTACCAGATATTATTTGTTTACAAGAAGTAACAATAAAATTTCTTAATCTTCTATTAAATGAAATTTGGTTAAAAGAAAATAATTATTATATTATTATAATGGGAAATATTCTTGATAATAATCAAAAACATTCTTATGGACAATTAATGTTAATGAAAAATTTTCAACCTAGAGCATTTTCAATATGTCCACTTGAAATATCTGAAAATATAATAAGTTCAAGAAATAAACGAACTAAAGAATATATTATTGCACGATTTGGATTAAATTTAGATGTAACTATTGATTTAGTTAATCTTCATTTACATAGTAATCATACATTTAATGCAAATGAAAAACGTTGTCAATCATTAGAATATTTTTTTAAAACAATGAATACACAAAATTATATACTTATTGGAGATTTTAATTTTGGTGATTATGATATAATAGAACAAAATATACTTCAAAAACATCAATATCAAATACATGATCTTTGGAAAGATATTTATGATCTTGATGAGGTACAAAATTTTGTTCGATATCAAAATTCAAGTTTATTTGCATGAAATTTTTACAATGAGTTTCAACTAAGAATAAAACTTGTTATCAAACTACCTGTTCAAGTTCAAATTTAAACAGTTTGTTTAAGCCCCCCACAAACGAACTTTTTTATTTTTCCATGAAATTCAATCCAAATTTCAGAGAATGTTAGCCCTTCTATGCGAGCAAAGTTTTCATGATCATGACACGAGCTAACATGGCAAGACTGTTTTTAAGTTGTAGAGTACTCTTGGCGCTAGATTCTCACAGAACCCGAATTTTGAAATTTATTTTGTTTTCTTTATAAAAAAAAAATCGTTGATAAAAATAAGATATGTAAGTTTTTTTTATTTCGCCAATAGAAAAATTCAAAAATTGGGTTCTATGAAGATCTAGCTCTAACTGTTCTCTATGCAATGTATACTCGAAAAAATAGATTTTAAGAAAAATGAAAAATAAGTTTTTAAAAATCTTATTTTTTCCAATATGTAGATTCAGAAAAACTTATATAATATTCTTAATGTTCGTTATAAAATCAATCAACTATAGTGTATTCAAGAGTAGACACTTTGCTCTATCTAACGAATTATAAATCATAAAATTGATGAATTTGACAAAAACTAACTTTGTCTGAGAGATAGTCCACCTTCAAAGCCTATGTATTGTTCATATTTTTTTTTCAGTAGTTTGCTATAACTTAACTATCATACTTATGATACTATATTGTCGACTTCATAATTAAGAATCTTTATAAAAACAATAATACCTGTTTGTATTTTTTTAGAATCCTGGTTATACATTTGATCCATCACGTAATACTTGTGCTCAAATAACATCTGATTTTCAATTTAGTCTCCGATTGGATCGATATCTACTTCATAAATTATATAATCTTTCCTATTCTATTGAACATCTAAATATGATTGGTCTTGAAACAATTTCTATTGATTCAATAAATGATAAATATATTAATCAATCAGATCATTATGCATTACAATTAATTATTAATTTTCGAATACGATCAATTAGTCAATGTTCAGCACTTGTTTTATTACCACCCATGAATAAATTGTCATTAATTGAATCATTTCATGATCCATTAATTAATCAATGGCCACCACATATTAATTTATTTTGGCCATTTTTTGATTTAATAGATACAGAAGATGATGATCAAAGTATTCTTTTACCATTAAGACTTTTACTTGCTCAATATAAATCATTTGATATAGAAATAAATGAAATTGATACATTTAAAGAAAATCATATTAATTTTATGAAATTAAATCAACAATCATTAACATATGTTAAACAATTATATGAATATATTAAACAATTTTTTCCACAATGGTCATTTAATAATGAAAATGATTATAATCCATATATGACAATAGCACAATTTGATAGTGTGAAAAAACATAAACAAATCAAACCATTATTAAGTAAGTCCTAGACATATGATGAGGATGTAGGTAGATAAAATTAATCGCATACACTCACTCTGATCAAAGTTATTAATATAAATTTCATATTTTAATCAATTTAAAGAAAAGAATATCATTTAAAATTTTTTTTTAGCTTTAAATGAACCAATTCAATTTCCTGTTCGATATATTTATATCTTACGACAAACATCTGATAATCATACAACATCATTTCATATAGCTTATCAAATACCATTAGGTTCTGTACTTGAACCAATAGGTTTAAATCCATTTTCTAATATAAGTTTTGAATTACAAGAATTTTTTAATAAAATAAATCTATATGAAAATAAAAAAGCTTATGAACAAAAAAAAGAAAAATTTAATCGATTATCAATTTGTTTTGAAGAAATTTTTAATAAAAATACATTAAATTATTTTACATATGCATTTTTTCCTTATGGAAGTTTTCGTCTAGTAAGTTTTCTATTTAAAAAAAAAATAAATAAATAATTTATTTATAAGGGTTTAAATGGAGAAGATCTTGATACTGTATTTATTTTATCAGAACAAAAATCTATAAATAATATTAATAAAACAAATCTTGATCAAATATTTTTTCAACTACGATATGATTCATTAGCATTAAATGATCAAATAATAAATTTACTTACAACACAAATTAACAATGATTTAAATAATGAAATAATTGAATGTCGAAATATTCAAGCTATTTATCCAATTATTTCGATTTTATTTCATGATCAAACACGAGTAGAAATATTTGTACAAATTAAAGAAAAATTAATAGCAAATGAACAATATTCAGATGAAACATATTTTCTTTCTAATTTTCATGAACCTATACATGGGGTAAGAGAAAAACAAAGACAAAAATCAAAATTGGGATGATAGGTAGCGTTTTTATGATTATTATTCTATGAAATGCACTTCTATAAAAAAAAACTGATCATTTTACTCTCCAAAAAGAAACATTATCTAGGACTGATAATTGAATGATATAATCATAAACTTTGAGAGAGTTAATCTGATCGTTGGTGAAGCGCTATGTACACACTAGATAAAAAAAACTATTAGTAAATAATTGTTAAAAACATTCTTTTTTTTAGGTTCATGATATTGAACGTCTTATAACTTATGTTCGTTCACCACCTATATTTCAACATTTGCTAACTTTTATTCGTACATGGGCTCAAAATGTTGGTCTATATGGTCAAGTATATGGTTATTTAGGTGGTTATTCTTGGGCAATTTTATGTGCTTATATATGTCATAGGTTTTTATTATTGAATAATTCTTATTTTTCTATTGAAGAATTTTTTATCTTAGTTGAAAAATTTTTTTCAACTTATTCTCATTTTAATTGGTCATCGGAATCAGTTAGTTTATATTCAAAAAAATCTTTTTCTGATCAGTCATCAATAGATAATCGTGGTTCAATGCGTATATTATGTCCAAGTCCACCATATAATAATACATCACGTTCAACCATAGATTCTACACGTGATTTAATCATACAAGGTTTTCAAAATGTTCATAACATAATTGAGAAAAAACTAAAATATGAAGATACTCTTAAAGAAATTCTTCAATTATCAAATCATTTTCCTGATAAAACAATACAAGCAATTCTTCAATTAAAATTATCTGGTAAAACAAACAGTGAACTTAATCAATGGATTGGTTATATGAAATCTCGTTTAGCACATTTTTTAAATGATTGTCAAAATGAATGTAATTTATTTGTTCAAACACAAAATAATGTTGAAATAAGAAAACAAAATCTTGAAAGATTTTATTCAATTGGTTTTCAATTAAATGAACAAATTTTAAGTCGTCATCGACAATTTTATTATTGTTTAAATAAATTTCTTGAACAATTTATAATATGTTCATTTCGAAGTGAAACAATGAAAATTTCATATAAATTGATGTCTATACATGATTGGAATAGTGAACGTATGAAAGCATAAATTAATTTATTGACTGTTTTTTTTTTGTTTTAATAAAGAAATTCTATTTTATATAAATTTTATTTTGATGGTATGAATTTATTTTAACTTTTTTTTTTGATTTCACAAAATGTTATCAAATATATTTGTTCGCCTATTAACATCTGTTCGACCAATTCATAACTATCAACAACATTTTGTTCGTTTATTAAGTACAGCTGAAGCGACTTCGAACGAAACTAGTAGTTCGAGTAATCGTGAAAAAGGCGTTGTTAAACGATTTTCCAAAGAAAAAGGTTTTGGTTTTATATCAAAGACTAGTGATGGAACTGATTATTTTGTTCAGTATGATTATCATTATTTTTCAAATTTTATTTATATCTTTTGTTTATTCAAGTTTTAAAAATATAAATGCAACTGGTTTTAGACTACTTGAACAAGGACAAGAAGTTGAATTTACTGCAACACAAGGTGAAAAAGGATTGGAAGCAAAAGTAGGTTACGATCATTCAAGAAATTATCAATAAATAGTTTTTCAGTAAAGAACAATTTTGATAACATGTGAAAAGTAATATTCGTACCAAAAAAAAAACAAAGATTGAGCATTGAAAGAAACGTTGAATTATTAGTTGCGGTGAATGTTTGCAGTTCGTATTTTGAATATACTGTCCCTAGAACAATATATTTTGAAAAAACAATACTTACATATTCTAAACAAGCTTCAAGTTTTCTATCACTCTTTATATTTATATTATAACTTGTACTAAAGGCTAGCAGATGATATGATTGTATTTTCGACTAGATTTTGAACATCATTATTACTATAGTAAAACTTAATTTCAAAAGTAACTCACTATTTTGAAAATGTTTGCAACTCTCTATCATTCTACATATTTGTATGTAGAAGTGAATTTATTTTCTTGAAAAATAAATTCGAAACATCATCTAAATATATGGAATGATAGAGAACTTGAAATGCTATCAGAATATAAAGTTATTCTTGAAATTAAATTTTATTATAGTGATAACGATGAGAAAATCTTCATTGCATTTTGATTTTTTTTTTGTACTTTCGTGTAAACTACAACATATATATACAGAGTGATTGAAAACGCCAAGATCTTTCAGAATATGTAACTATCAGTTTTTTAAAATATGTATATTTTTATAGAAGCAATATATTCAAAACATGGTCATGAAAATTGTGAAAGCTTCATCACATTAAATCTAAAAGTCTTGAATACTCATGTTTGTGATTAATGTAGTCGATGAATGTTACTCTCATTTAGTCATCTCTCTTGTATTTTGTTTTAATTGATATGATTTATGACATACTTCACAAGAAATTATAGAAAAATTAACGACAACCTTTAGTTCGAGGTCGAACAGCTTTTTTTTTTATGGTACCTGGCTGGGTAAATTTTTCCAAATGTTAAGTATACGAGATAGTACTAAAATAACAACAAAAAACTTTCTTCCAATGCAAAATTCCACTATAAAAGTCGTTCATAGCATGCAATTTAGTCTGCAATTCTTTGATTTGTTCGATCATGAAGTGTGAAATTTACTCGTTAACTATAGTTTAATTTGAGTTGTCTTCAAAAATCATATATTTGTGTAGACAAATTTATGATAGAAGAAGTTATGCAGAAAAATAGATCTCATAAAGAATCAAAGTCAAATGAAAAATACTTATCTTCCGTTTTTGTTCTACTGCTCTATATCACTTTGTTGATGATAAATTAAAGATTTACTGTTCACAAAAATACAGAATATGATTATGTCGGTATTTTCAATTTTTAATTGAATGCTAACATTTGCTTTTTTTTTCTTATTCATAGGATGTTAGTATTCTTAGCACTGGAACTGGTCGTAGATCATTTTTCGAACGGTCATTTAATGATGAGTTTCCTCAATCAAAAACCAATTTTGGTAAATTTTCAAGAAATCAATCATCATCATCGTCTTCATTCAATTTTGGTGGTACTCGATCTTCTAAATTAAATTCTAACGAACAAGAATCAACATCAACAGAAAAAGCTTTTAAATTTAGTGAAAATTTAACAAATTCTTCTAAAGATAATTTTTTTTCTTCAAAAAAACCACAAATTACTAATGAACAAACTCGTGAATTCGGTTCAGTAAAACGATGGACACCTGAACGAGGTTTTGGTTTTATTCGACGAACAAATAGTAATCAAGATCTTTTTTGTCATGTTCGAAGCCTTAAAGATGGTGTACAATCACTTGAACCGGTATTATTTTCAACAATTTAAATCGCAAGAAACAACTACATTTCATTTTATCTTAGGGACAAACAGTTGAATTTAGTATTCATCAAACAGACAAAGGTGAGGAAGCACGTGATGTTGTTATTGTAAAAGACGATAGTCTTCAAAACCAACAACAAGACTCAACTTCAACTGCAAATCTTGGTGAACGTCAGACAGGCACTGTCAAAAAGTGAATATTAGAATTTTGTTGTATTATGTTTTGATTTCAATAAATCTTTTCAGATGGCTAACAGGAAGAGGTTATGGATTTGTGGAACGTGATACTGGCGGACCAGATGTATTTGTACATGTTCGAAATTTAACTAATGGTATTCAATCATTAGAAGAAGGTCAAATAGTTGAATTTAATATAATAAAAAATGAAAAAGGTGAAACGGCACAAAATATAACCGTTTTTAGTGAAAAAAGTGAAACATCAGACACAATGTAACTAACTGTTCGTAGTGAAACATTAAAATGAATGTGTTTTGTTTGTTTTGAAAAATAAAATAAAGATAAGAAGAAAATAAAACAAAGAATAGAAGAATTTTGTTTTTTCCTAATATTCATCTTGTTTGTTTGTTTGTTTTTTTTTAATTGAAGAAAATTATTTAAAAAAAAAAAATGAAAAAAAATCGTAAATTAGTTAAACATGCAAAAAATCTTTCTTCATCTGATCTTTATAATTTTATTCTTCATTCAAATAAATCTATACAAAATAATTATCAAATTAAAATATATTATGCTACAGAATTATCAAATGAATATCAAAAACAAATTATAGAATTATTTGAAATGAATATGAAAACATTTTATGAACAATC
This sequence comes from Rotaria sp. Silwood1, assembly GCA_905250075.1. NCBI lineage: Eukaryota > Metazoa > Rotifera > Eurotatoria > Philodinida > Philodinidae > Rotaria > Rotaria sp. Silwood1. Next base: position 393,581 of record CAJNOP010000142.1, on the reverse strand, counting down.
AAATGATGGTTATAATATTGATGAAAAACAAAAAGAATTATTTTCTAATCAATCACGATATTTACTTATTTTATTTTCAAATCATTTATTAGCATTTGCACATTTTCGTTTTGATATTGATTATGGTAATCGTGTTTTATATTTATATGAATTACAAGTAAATAAAAATTATCAAGGACAAGGTCTTGGTCTATGGATAGTAGAACAAATGAAAATATTTTGTCAAAAAACACAAATGTTAAAAATTGTATTAACTGTTCATAAAATTAATAAGAAAGCAATTGATTTTTATATAAAAAAATGTCAATTTGAAATTGATATTACTGATCCGAGTGATGAACCTGTTGATTATGTTATTCTTTCTTTTACTGTATAATTTTTTTATGTGCATATTAATATAAAATGCATTCATATTTGATATTATGATTACAATAGAAGTTGAATAGATTCTAATGAATGGCATTTGAATTGTTTGCTATTGAAGATAGTAATTTTTCTTTCGATATAATAAGGAATGAGAAAACACACAAACACAAGTATTTATATATAAATACAAAGAAAAATTTGATAATAAATAAGAGAATCTTTATTCATTACATCAAAGTTTAAAAAAAATTGCTAATGAATGTGTAACGTAAGGAATTGAAAAATCATATGTACTATTTCTTCAATTAAACACTTTCATCTATGATTGAAAAGATAGCTTAATTTAAAATTCAATGCTATTAACTCTTAATGTTAAATATCATAGAAACATACAGTGAAGTTCAAAATGCATTATTTGCTGAGCGCTTTAGATTGTTGCGGATCCTTGAATTCAAAAATGAAAATAAAAACAAATCAATGAATTGTATTTATGTCCATACATTTGAGACGCTCTTCATGTCACGGAAAATATTTCCAACGAACTGTTCTTCCACTGAGATCATGAAATATCCTTTAAATTCGATTGTACATCTAACATATGACAGTGTTTTCCGAATATCTCCAACTGAGGAAAAACAATTCAGCATTTTATTGCGAAATTCACGTTATTTTTTTTTTTAAACATGAGGTATGTGGTGAATTTAGATCATCACTCGATAAATAAAATCAATGCATTTTCAATCACTACTAAGATTTTACGATTTAGTCAAAAAACGACAAAAAATTCGATCATTCTTTACTATCTATCGATTGTAAGAGTAAACTGTCCTTAAAATAAATTATAGTGATTAATTCAACAAAACTTTATCGTTTGTTAAGATATTGTCCAATCATGAACAAAAGTATTTTATTTCTTTTTAATACATCTATGAATAAACAACATATACTCTCATTATTTCTCAATCAATGTAAAATCGGTTATATTTTCATCATTAACTTGTTCATAGACAAAGAATAGCAATCAATATTTACAAACTTATATGTAAATCATGACAATCATTAGCCAAGTAAAAGAAAAGTATTCTTTTTCATCTTATTTATGATTTACTACGAACAAAAATCTTAATCTCGCTCTATAAAAAAAAAAGAATATTTTCATAGAAGTAATTAATAAATTTTTAAGTGTTTATTTCAGATTTATTCATGACTTTTAAAAAGATATTATTTTTCTTATTTTTCATCTATATACAATCATCATTTTCATCACCAATAATTAATATTATTTTTACTGTAAAAAATCTTGCAATAAATGAACATTTACAATTAAATTTTCAAACAATGATTACTTCATTATTTCAACATACATCTATAGATAATCTTCGTTTACATGTTATTGGTGATTCAGATAGTCATCATTTTGTTGATCAAACTCTTCAAACATTTCATTATAATCATCAAGTAATTAAATTTTTCTTAAAAACAAAAACTTGATTGTGTTTTTGTTTTGTCCTATTAAGATAAATAAACTTAATATCGATAATTTAACATTAAAATATGAAAAATTAATCTCATCATTAATTAAACATTTTTCATCTGATCATACATATTATAAAGATCCATTATTTTTTCTATCACCATTTTTACATCGAATTTTACCAGAAAATATTTCACATATTATTATGCTTGATATTGATCTTCGATTTGATAATGATATAAAAGAATTATATAAATTATTTGATCAATTTAATCAAAGTCAAATATTAGGTAATAAAAACAAAAAAAAAAACTGTAAATTTCATCTATCAAATTATTTTCAAATTGATATAGGAATTGCACGTGAAAATCAACCTGTTTATAGACATCTTCTTTGGTTATATCGTCAAGAAAATCCTCATACTAATATTGGTAATCCTCCACCATATGGTATAACAGGTTTTAATAGTGGTGTTTTATTACTTGATTTAAATAAAATTCGTCAATCAATATTATTTAATAATTATTTAGAAAATTCATATCTTATTGAACAACTTATTTATAAATATCATTTTAATCATCCACATTTAGGTGATCAAGATTTTTATACATTATTAAGTTTTGAACATAATGAATTATTTTTTATTTTACCATGTTATTGGAATAGACAATTATGTACATGGTGGAAAGGTAAAGGTTATGATGATGTTTGGGAAAATTATTTTAATTGTAATAATGAACAAAATATTAGTTTATATCATGGAAATTGTAATACACCTATACCAATGAGAACATTTAATGAAAAACTTGAACTTTAAAAAAAAAAGAATGTTACTTTTCTTTATGTGTATTATACTTTTTTTTTGTTTTTTTTTCTATGGTTGAGAAGGAAAAGAAAAAAGAAATAAAAATGAAAACTAATAGTGTCTCACAGTTGTGAGGTGAGAAATACAACAAAAAAAAGAAGAAATTCTAAATTACTTTGTAGTTGTTAGCAACAACTATAGTGTGTAAAAAGTTAAGTTTTTATTAATATTGAAATATATGGTAAGTTAAATATGAAAAATAAAATAGATATGTAAAAAATATTTATTTAGGAAGACGAAGAAAATTCTCAAATAGATCGTAATACAGATAATGAAGATGTTGATCAAGGAATGGGTAAAAAAAAAGAAAAGAAATATTCTTTTTCTTTTTTTTTTGAATATGTATAAAGATAATTGTCGATGGTTTTTTTTAGTCGAATTACATGAAGTCTTTTCAAGATTTAAAGATGATCCTAATGATGATTTTATTAATATTAATCGTTTGACTCAAGTTTTACAAGCACTTGGTAGGAATCCTTCATTAAAAGATTCTGAACAAAGAATAAATGAACTTGAAGCAGATGGTAAGAAAAATGTTCTCATTTAATAGAAAGTTTGCATTTTCGAAAGATTCTATTAGATAAAATTTTTTTTTGCGCAGCTCACATATTTACGCCTGAAACCTTAGTAATTAACCGAAGGGAAGCTAAAGATTATTGGATACGTTTCCATAGAAACAGTAGGAGTAGGTCAATGATCATTCGGTACATTTGCCTAACAAAGAAAAAAAAGGTGCATCAGTAATAACAATACTTAGATTCTATTGGAACTTGATAGAAACTTTCTAAACATTCTATAAATCGAAAATTTCTATTATAACTTCGAAATAATCTAAATACGTCAGATTTCAAAAGGATCTTATTGTAGATGTCAATCAATAGGACCAAAATAGAAAAGTATGAATCGAATGAATTAACAGTCTATGTCACCATTCGTCAAGAAAACGAATGATGTGCTCAGAAGTTTCCTAAACGATTCTATTAATATGTTTATAGCAGATTCATAAATTTCATAGCTCATGTACCAATTATAAAAGTTGTTATAATTTTCATTGATCTGATATTTTTTTTTTCAATAAATTCTTTTAATTGCTCTGAAAATATACTATAAACTTATACCAACTATTGATCTTTCAAGAAATGGCATAATGTATCTATACTAAATAATATTCATTGACTTTCTTTCCTGCACTTAGTAATATTATTTTTGAAAGCATTTCAAGATACTCAACTTTTTTTTCCATTTCACTGGTTTTTATGCTTTTTTCTTTTTTTCTTTTAAGGAAAATTTGAATTAACATTTGAAGATATTTTACAAATAGCCGAAGAATCATGGACAGTAATTAATAATGATCCTAATGGTCTTCGTCAAGCTTTAGAAAAATTTGATTCAACACAAGAAGGTTATATTGATATTGATAAATTTCGAACAATAATGACAACACTTGGTGAACCATTAACTGATGAAGAATTAGATGATCTTATTCAATTAGGTTTAAATGAGGAACAAACAAAAATAAATATTAATTGTAAGAATTTATTCATTTTTCTTATTGATTTTTCCTTTTTTTTTTTTTTAATTTTAGATTTACTTGATCAATTACTTGGCAACAATACATAATCATTTTGCTTTTCTCTTTTTTTTTCTTTCTCATTATATATCTAATGTGATAACAAAAAGAAAAAAAAAAAACAACAACAACAACAAAAATATAAATAACAGTATCTGGCCTTGAGCAGCAATTTGAAAAAAAAACAAAACTTCAAGCAAATAAAAGGAGATGAAAGAGAGCATAAACGAAAAAAGAAAAAAAAGAAAAAGAAAACACAAATAGAACACATTATACATCATGGGATAATTGTCTATGAACACCATTAGATTTTTCATCGGTTTTAAGAAAACTTGTAGTATTTTTAAGTGGACATAAATAATAGAAATCCGATTGAAATTCATCAGGAATAATTGATGATGATATATGATTTTCCATATGTTCATTTCCTATTTCTTGATGATTCATATTTGTATTTGATATTTCATTTACCCATGGATATGTTAAAATTTCTTTTAAAATTTTATGACTTTGATTATCAAAATTTGATAATGGAGGAGAATTAAGAGATTGAGATGAACGATTTGAATGAACTTGATAATGAATACCATTTGTTAATGGCCATGAAGCTGATATTAAACCAGTTGAACTTGATAAATCAGCTGATGTCGTTGTTGTTAAACTCGATACCGAAAACTAAAAAAAAAAAGAGAAATTAGCTCGTTATTATTCTAAAAAAAAAAGTTTTCTAACTCTAACCTGTTCAGCACGTAATAACTCTCCAACATGATCTTCACTTGAACAACTTGATACATTTTCATGTTTCCACTAATAAATAATTATAAACAAAAAAGTAAAAACAAAAAAAAAAAAAAAATTCTATCTTCTTATCATACTTGTGGATTATTTGGTGATATATTAAATGATTCTAATTCGGAATACCAATCAAGTTCTTCATCAACTTGTAAACAATTTAAATCATCTTCACGCATAATACTATCACTACTACTATTCATTTTTATTTGATTTTCATCTAACTCATCATCATCATCATCATCATCATCATCATCAATTGAGTGAAATCGATTATCATCAAAATAACATGTACTATTGACAATGTCATCATAATTACTATCAAGCCACGCACGTAATTGTGAATCTGAACCATATGTTGTTAACATATAAAATTCCATTGAATAATCACGTATTGTATCTAAATGATATACATTATGATTTATTTCATTATCTTTAGAACAAAGTTTTTGATATATATCAGAATCTGATAATATTCGACGATAAAATAATATTCGACCAAGACGTGGTGGAAATACTAAACGATGTACAAGATTTTTATCTTTTTTTAATGTTGTTGACATTTTTATTAATGGTGAAATCGAACGAGATAATGATGATGATGTTGTTTTATTTAATTCACTATCTTCACTACTTAAATTATCATCAATCAAAAGAAAATATCGTCCATCACTAGCCATTTGAATATTTTCTTGTCGTATAGGACCATTATATAAAGCTGGACTTGTTGATATTTCACTTTTTAATGGTACTATATGAGATAAATTACTTTCACATGATGAACGTATACGTGACCATGATGTGATAGATGATGATATAGGAATATCTTCATTTGATGAACTATTTTGTGTATTATCGTTGTTAATTACTTGAGTTAATGTATCTAAAGAATAATATATATATTTATTTATATGTAGCTCTTTCTTTTTTATTTGTTATTGTTTGATGGAAATGAAATAATATAATGTCAGTTTTTCAATGATTAATAGGAGAAATGAGACAAACGATAATGTTCTTCTCGTCAATGACATTCTCTGCTTAAAAAATACTTAATAGTTATACATATGACAGACATTAGTCTATATGAAGAAGGTTAATATTTTGTTAGATAAAATATAAATGGTTATTTTTTTTTGTCACATAAGTCTATACTACAGTTAAGCATACAAATAAACTCCTATATGGTTCATTTCATAGAGAATATAACCCGATGGACTGTAGTCGTCTCAGAAATGTATATGATATATCAATCACTAAATATAAAAATATCATAAAAAAGTATCTCATATCTTTGAGGCGACTTAAACTACAACTCAACTACGTTCGGATCCGATAGATTTTATTTTGAAGTCTACATTGATATATGATAAGAAAATTTTAATAAAAAAAAAATAGAAACAAGAAGAAACTTACTGCCATTAAGTAACTTTCTAATATGATAATGTTCATTAAGACTATCTTCTGAAAGATCACGTGTAATAGCAGAAGTAGTAGATGATGAATCATCATTTTTTATAATGATTTGATTATCAAAAGATTTCTTATCTGTTATTTGTCCTAATGATATTGGAGTTAAAGTTGAAGGTGTTTCATCAATATTTGATTCATATGATATTTCATTAGATGCTGCTGGTAGTGGTTGTGGTGATGGTGATGATGATGATGATGATGATGATGTTTCAGTATTTAAATGACAAGAAAAAAGTTTTAATTCTTGACTACGAACAGTTCGAACTACTTTAACAGAATCTGTTGAAAATAATGAACGTCGAATATTATTCACAATTGGTGGTGGAAAAATAATTGTTGATTTTAATTCAATATTATGTGATGTATTATTATTATTATTATTATTATTATTATTAATATGTTTTTCTGCCATTAATGCATCAAGATCAGAAACACGAGGAGTTGCTACTGATGATGATACAGATGGAATAACAACAGATGTTTGTGTTTTGATATTATTAGTCGAAGGATTTGTATTATTTAATTTAGATTTATTAACAACTGTTTGTGGTGGTCGTGAACGTGTTACTGTACCATTAGCAGAACGTAATTTTTCAGGTGATTTTGATAATGTATAATGAGGACGAATTGATTTATTTGTTGTTGGTGATGATGATATTGTTCGTTGAGATGTTGGTGTTAAAATTGAAGGACGAAGTTGAACACGTGGTGAACGTTGTTGAACTGGTGTTGTTGATAATGCTGGTGGTGGTGCCGGTGGACGAGAAGGACGAATAGGTGGTGTATTTGCAATCTAAATTATGAAAAAGAAAAAGAATTGATAATATTATTAATATTCATGAGACAGTTTGTTGTTTTTTTTTGCTGCTGCTGCTACTGTTCTCTCTCTCTCTCTTTCTCTCTTGCACTTACGCGAGGAGACCTTGATGTATATGTTGTTGTCTTTATCGGTGTATTTTTAACGATAGGTGACATACGACGTGGTGTTGATACAGTATGTGTACGAGAATTAAGTTGTTGATTTGTTGTCGGTGAATCAACTGTTGATGGTGTCTGTATTGGTAATCTTTCATGATTAGAATTGATACGTTGTTGTTGTGTTTGTCGATTTTTATTTAATGTTGTTGGTGTTAGATGTACAGGCGATGAAATTTTCTTATTATTATTATTATTATTATTATTTCTATGATGTTGTTGAAGAACATATGTTGTAGAACGTACAGGTGATGATATTGGACGACGATTATTTAATGTTGATGATGGATTATCCATAGGTATCATTTGTAGATTTGATGAACGATGTTTATTACGCATTAATACTGGTGGTGTTTTTTCATTATCACCATCAGGTTTATGTGATGCAAAATAAAATTCATTAGTAAGACCTGTTGATGGTATATGACATTTAGATTTAACAGTTGCCATTGCAGATGAATAAACACTTGATTGACTTTCACTAATGTGTAAGTCTATGAATGAAAATAAAAACAAAAAATATTATTATAATATTTATTTATTTATTTGTAAAAAAATAAAAATAAAAATAAAAGATTGATCTATTTGTTTGAATCTTAACTAATAATTTATCTTTCTTACCAGTACAACAAAGTGCTCTATAGAAACGTTTTTTATTTCTACGTCTTTTTGATCTAGTAGAAAAAATTTCTGTTTGTTGTTGTAATTTCATTTGTCGAAGTGCTTCGAAGGCCATTTGTCTTCGTTGTCTATTCATTGTACGAAATTTGAAAGGTGATGATAAATGTGTTTTACTACAACAATCAGCTAATAAACTATCACATTCACCATAATAATATTGTATTGAATCAGGTTCATTTAAACTATTATCTAATAAAACCATGTTGTTGTTTTTTTTTTCTTGAATGATTAGACCAAATAAGAATAAATTTTGTATGTATGTATGAGAAAAAAGAAATTCGATTGTGAACGAATGATTGGAAAGGTAATACGCGCGTTCGCTCTTAATCTTGATTTATCCCATTTCGGACAACGTCCCGAATATATGTTTTGTTTTTTGTTATTGAGCGACAAATAGATGATAATAGGATAAGAGAGAAGAGCCAGTGAACACAAAAGACAAACGACGTATGTGAATGTCTATCAGGGGCGATGAGGGAGAGAGAAAAAAAAAGTAACGAAAATGACAAAGAGAAAAAGCTTTGCTTTTTTCTAACCGTTATGACGATAATATGAAGAGAACACAACACGAGTAGTCGGGGTTATTAATTAGAATGAATAAAAGCTTAAGTCTGTTTGTAAGCGAGTATCTATATATGTATATGCATAAATATATGTCCACGTTCGACTTTTGTTTCTGTACTTTATCAATATGTTATTGATGCATAAGCACGAATGACTTATTTGGTCTTACGAATATATATATATATATATGACATACGAATAAGTACCGCCCAATTCTAAGACATATATATTGTCGTTATGCCATGTCATAGCATACATACTATATGCAACAATCACAAAGATGGATACATTTATATGGCATCAACTCTTTTCTTCTCTCTTTGCATATATCAAATTTCATTCAATATTATTACTATTATTATTATTATTATTTCAACAAGCTAAAGAAGGTTGATTCTGATGACTTTTAAAAGAGAGCAATAGTAGCCAATAGAAAATCTATGAACAAGATGATTGTCGAATGCTTGTTATAAAATAACTTATTTTATTATTGAATACTCTGAGAGACAGAAATTTTTGTATGTACAATGTATATTATATTTCAATTTCTTTTACTTTTTCTTCTCCTTTTTTTTTTCTTTCTGAAGAGAATGTATTAATGTAAATATTTCACTCAATACAATTCAATGTGTAGTTTTTATTATGAGAATAAAAGTTTAATTGACCGTATGAAGGTAATAACTTTCTAGTTGAACTGAAAAAAAAAATCAATTTTATTCAAAATCAAATATAATAATTTTCGTTTCTTTGTTGATTTTTTTTTGTTCGAACTATATGTCTAGCACGAAACAAACTACAAATATATATTTAATACATTATTAGATTTCTTTTTTACGTTTACCTATACAAAAAGGTTAAATAGTATTTTTCTAAGTTCATATAAAAAAAATTCTTGATGTGTATTTATTTAACGAAAGATGTTATTTTTTTTTGTTTTCTTGACTTATTCAAATAAAGTATATAGAATTTGAAATAATATTATCTTACCTTGTCTAAGTTTGTCTGGATATTTTCTCTTTCTCTCTCTCTCTATATATATATATCTATTCAAATAGCATGCATACTTTTTTCTTTCTTTCTTCTCAGTTTTTTTTTGCGGCATTATTTTATGTCCGTTTTTCCACCCGTCACTGTCATTCTACATCTTTAGAAAATCATCGAAGCTTGCTTTTCTCACTTCTTTTTTTTCTTTTGTTGTCGTTTAACATACACAGTCACATTTTCTTTTTGTCTCGTTCTATTTTATATCTAATTATTTATGGGTATCTATGCGTATAATAGAAATACAAGAGCAGTAAATTACATCATAATTCTTCTATAGTATATACATACGTGATGGTTGATTTGTTGTCTTTTGATCATTTTCTTCGACAATCATTAATTGTTGATGAAACCATGTAGATTGATCATTTGTGGTATGTCGATTTTCAACATTCTGAATATGAAAGAAGAATATGAGTTTTTCTTTTTTAATGATTCTATGTATAAATACCGATAGATTGGATGTCAATTGACATGAAATACTACGTTTACTTTGAATTATTGATTCATTCTGAATAAAAAAAGAGGAAAAAAAAAGACAGAAATCGACATATGGTTAGCGTAAGATAAATATGTTACTAACTTGTTGTACATTATTTTTTCTCATTTGAACTGTATCAATAGCATGATGTAGATCTGTACATTGTTTTCTTAATTCCTGCAAATAGAAATTATCAAATGAAAATATATCAAAGAAATCTTTGTGTATTAATCTAATAAATAACTTTTTTTTTTTATTTCATAACCTACCTTATTTGATAAATGATTATCACGTGACAAAACGCATTGACCAAAGAAATTTTGAAATAACCAATTTTTACGTCTCGTCATTTTCTTAATCTACTCTCTCGTCTTATATCTGTGTATTCATGGAACATAGAAAAAAAATTAAATAAAAAAAAAAAAAGAAGAAAAACTAATCTGTACTTTCACACTTATTTATTTATTTACAAAAAAAACAAAAGCAAACTATATCTTATTGTTGAAGAAGGTATAGAAAAATTTTCTTTTTTTAGCAGTCATATATATATACATATATACTCATGCTCAAGAAATATTTATCTCATGCATTAATACTATTAATCAAATTTAATCTTACGGGCAGTCTTATTCTTTGTTAAAGACAATCAAAAGAACCGTAAAAGAATAACGAACGAACTGAAGACGAATGCCTATCATTTCATGCACATGTTTCACTGTTGTAATAGTGTTGAAAAGAAACGATGATACAATCAGACAAGAAGATATAGAATATATTTATATAAGCAACAAAAAAAAAACTGAATGATAGCAGTTGTAGATATTTGAGAGAGAGAGAGATAGACATACACTTATTCATATAGTTCAAACTACTGCTGAAGTAACAGGCACACGTCAATTAAACAAAAAAAAAGAAGTTTGTGATAAGACACGTAACACACTTGTCTTTTGCTTTTCAGTTCAAGCAAAAGAAGAGAAGAACACTTATGTATACATACATATGTACAAAAGCATCAGTCAATGTCAAACTATGACAGTAAATGAAGGTTATGAAAATTTAAAATTGTCTGAAATTTCAAAATTCAAAAGAAATATTTTTCTTTTTTGGTCTATTATAATATAGATTTTAAATTAGATAGTCAATTTATAAAAGATTTATCTAATAATTAGATGTTTTTAATTAAATAAAAACAAAATTATAATACAATTTTATTATTTTTAGCAAAAGGTAAAAAAAAAAAAGAAGAGAGCTTTAAGTGTAACCCTGGAAAACATTTCAACTCAACATAAACAGTTACAAGACATAGAAATGCAAAAAAAAAACAAGATGTTTTAATCTAACATGTCGAACTACATAATGTACTTTTCATTCGTAACTTTTTTTTTCTTGTCGATTATATGTCTAAACATCCATTTGCACTTTTATATTTTGATATATAGAATTTTCTTTTTTAAAGATATGTGAGCTACTTTTCTTTATTAACTCGTATAAAGATGTGAAGAAAATATATTGGTAAATAATATTTTTAATGTATGATTTTGTTTATATTCATCATAAAATATTAATATAACATCCCTATCTTTCGCTTAGTTAATAAAATATGATTTCTCGAGAGAGAGAAGAAAAAAATTTTTTTTTTCTTTTTGCTCCTTTTTTGTTGTTTATTAATATCTTACCTCTTGAGTAAAAAGTGTTTTTATAATTAGATCAGTAACAGATTCTATACATTTTTCACTTTGTTTTTGATATGTTTGATAATTTTCATGCAATCGATGATTTTCATCTTCTAACTGTTGAATACGTTTCAATAAATAAATTTGTTCATCTGCAATCCATTGTTGACACTGAAAAAAAAAATAAACATAAAAAGAGATATAGAATTTAGATAAAGAAAATTATAACAAATTACTCTTTCTTCAAGTTTATCAAATCGTTCTTTTAATATACGATTTTCATTTAATAATTTATCCATTGTTATATTAACTGTTTTAAACTAGAAAGAAAAAATTATTGAATAAATTATTTTACTTAAAAAAAAAAAAAAGAAATATTTTTTTTTTTACTTCATTATCAGAGAATACTGATGAACGACTTTGATGAATATATCGTTTACTTGAACAACGTAGTCGATTCTTCCAACGACGAAATATTGAACTCATACTATAAAACCAATTGATCTAGAAAAAATGAATAGAAAATTAATTAGAAAAATCAATAAATAAGTAAACTAAATAAAAGATAGTAGAAAAAAATTTGAAGTATTTCTTGACTATCCTCTCAGTGCTTTGTTTTTTGTCTTATTACCTGAGGTTTTTACGTTCCTCAGGATGCTCTAGACAATAACAGAAGTTAGCCGATAGCAAGAGCGAAGAAGTATGCGTTTGCCAACAGTTTGTTGAATAAATAAAAAGCAAAAATCTCTTTTTTTTCCCTTCTTCTTCTTCTTTTCTGCTACAACTACTATGACTCGTTTGCCTTACCTTAACATCAAAAAGAAAAAAAGAAAAAAAAAAACAAGAAAGTAAGCGAACATGGAAGAAAGTGCAAAAGAAAGACATACACATCAATGTCAAATATTCAATAAAATATATTACGGATCAACTTGTCAATTGAATTCAAAAATTTTTGTATTCTATTATTGTGCTTATCTACTTGATCTTTTATGATAAAATTTTGTCTTCTTTTTTTTTCTGATCGATAATTATATGTCATAACTTACTAATCGATAGACTTCATATATACACATAACATATATATATATGTTTCTCATGAATGATCTAGACTCATCTGACATTTTCGAAAAAAAGAAAAAACACGAAAGGCAAACGAAATACGAGATGTATCGTATGGAAAGAAAAAAAAAGTCGTCTGTATCGAATTCCATGACAAGTTCACATAATGACTCGTTTTTCTTTTTCTTCTTTTGTTCATATTTATGTTCATTGCATTTATTCAATTGTTAGATGACAAATACCTAGAATGTTTAAATGGCATTCAAGCGTACTTATATAGCTATTTGTCTGCTTGAATGTTCATATTATTGCGTGTATTCATTTTCTATTCGATCACTTTTCTTTTATTAGTATAAATGAGAAAGAACCATCACTATTAATTCCATATTTTTAGTAGTTCTCTTTATTTTAATGTATATTATATATGATGTAATAATTCTCGTCCCTCAAATATTTCAAAGATCACCAAACTGATTGTCAATCGCGTGTATAGTCTCAATTGAAAGGATTTGTCTTATGCATTTTTTTCTTATTATTCGACATATATACTCACTTGAGTATACATAAACGAGACTCAAAATTATATTTCGCGTCATTAATAAAATATTGCTTAAATACATGTTTCATATCGATAGATCGATTAGTGTTCACATACAATAGAACAAAGATTTAACAAAAAAAAAATAATAAAATAAAATAAATTTCTTTGCTCTAGTCTAAATCGTCTTATATCATTGTTCGAATCAGTTTTTTTTTCTTGTTTTTTTTTTCTGCAATAAACAAAAGTATAAAAAAACGACTTACGATAGTAAGATAGATTAGTTGAAGAATATCTTGAATAAATTGAAATAAAGGCATGATGATAAGAAAATTAAGTAGATCAAAATCAATAAATATTGCGTATATCATCAATATTTTTGGTGACCATTTTGAATGAGTCTCATTATTCATTGTTAACATTTACTTGACTCATTTGGCGACATTCGGTTCAAAGTTGAATTCAATAGAAGAAACAGATGGAGACGCTATGAGTGTATCTTAACGTAGTAATGCCATGTGTATACATAGGACAGAATGGATGGAGACGCATCAAATTTCTTGATCTAGGCGATAGAAGAGAATAAAAAAAAATAATACGAACGAACAACGAAGAGATGCAAAGCTGTGTCTCAATATATATTTTCTTGTTTTTGTGTCACATAGACTACATCTCAGTTGAGTATGTTGTTCATCGAGCACAGCGACACTTTAGAGACGGCAGTGACGAACACAAAAGAAAAATTCTAAAGAGAAGAAAGAAAAAAAAAATCTGTCCTTCATTTCTTAATCTCTTGTGGTTAAAAAGCATTGGCTATTCTTTTTTTTTTTTTTTTTTCTCATTATTCAATACTGTTTTTTTTTCAATTACCTTATATACATAGACAGAAAAAAAAACATATACTGTTTACATTATATTATCATAACAAATAATTAATTCATACTATCATTTTATATCATAATGTAAGACTATTATTACGCATACATATATGTATATATATTGAATAAAAAAAAAAAATTATGAGTAATGTACTAAATATGAATCTATTTAGTTTGTTCATTTATTTTAGATTAGATTTTTCTTTTTCTACTTTCTAGAAAATGTTGATTAATTATAAGCGAAGGAGAAAAAAAAAGGAAACCATTTCTGTTATTAATTAGGTAACAATTATACATGTTGTGAACACTTCTAATAATTGCATGTATTTCCTCATTTTGCTCATAGATTGTTACTATAATTTTGCCAATGGCAATGGCATTAACGAGTATAAATATTGTATAATCATGAAATAAATTCATTTTGCTAAGAAGAATTCAAATAAAAAAAAAAAAAATTTTATTTTGTTATGAAATTAAAGTTAATTCAAAAAAAATTCAATGAAAATATTGATCATAATCTAATACTATATCAATACGATTATTTTATATGAAGATAAATAAGTAAAACTTTTTGATTTTAAAATTTCAATTGAAAGACATATATATATAGAAGATAAAATTAGTTATTTGACCTTGTTGAAGTTTTGTTTGAGTAGATCAAGTAGTATTAATTGAACAAGTTCAACTAAATCAATATCTTGATGATAATATGAAAATTAGATTTTATTCTAAGATAAGATTCTACTATATTTAGTTGCAATATTCATTTTAAATTATTATCATTATTAAATATAAAATATTATCTATTGAAATTGTTTTGATTATTTATTGTTCATACTAAATGACCGTGAAAGAAATTTATTTAGTGTAAAAGAAAAAGAATAGCTCAAGCTTCATGAAACATAATTTGTAAATGAATAGGAGTGTAATTTAATTTTTTGCTTTTTATTAATTTATATCCTAAAATATCAATCTAATAGATTTTTTTTCTCATATAAACCAATCCTATCCTCTAATTGAATTAGTAAAGCTAACTAGAATTTCACGTATCTATATAATTGAATATTGATAACATAAATTCTATTAGTTGATTGCTCATATACTATAATAAATTATAATTCATATTCCAATGATGATTATATTGGAAGTAAATATTCTTCATGAATTATATATAGTTTTTATTTTGATTATTCATTATATTATTAAGTGTATTCATTTCTGATTGAATAATAGAGAGTTTTTTTTTCTTCTAATAATTTATATCAAAAACGACTATTCAAATAAATAGTTTAATTTAAATGTAAAAAGTATGATTTTGTTAATTTTGCGATAAATATGAAAGAAAAATATCAACGTCCTTGTAGTGTTGTTATTATTCTTGTCAACATCTTATATTAATGTAAAACTATGTATGTTATTATAAAAAATCATTGAAATAAGAAGGCATAAAAATCTTAGTAGACTAATGTGTCAATTGTATTGATAAGAAATCGCTTTCGGAATGTCTATTCAATCACTATTATTATGACCATCAATAAATACAAAATTGGAAATAAAAGTAATAGTCTAATTTTTCTGAATAAATTATTTTATATATTGAATAAATTATTAACAAATTCATCAAATCGAAAATATGACTTATCCATTGATTGAAAATAAATTGATTTCGTACGAACACAACTTCTTCTCAAAGTTGAGACTAATACAAAAAAAAAAGAAAAGAACTATCATCTTCAAATGAAGTAGAATTAATATATATAATCGAATAAACATAGATAATTAATAATTTTATTTCTATTCATGCAATTCATAAGCATGTTCCAATAGGAATTTCTTTTTTTTTTTATACAACTGATCTTTTTTATCAATGGTATATTACATAGATCGTCCAAAGAATAGTTAGTTTTGTTTAAAATATTAATTGATGATGTAGTGACTGTTTTTGATGAATAATATTTCGTTGTACAACATAACTTCTGAATGAAATTGCCTTAATATAGATTAATAATTGTACATTAATGATAATTCTAGATGTGAATAGCATAAATAATTATTAAAAGTCAAATGATTGATGATAGTCGAATTCCAATTCAGCGAATAGAACATACTATTGGCATTGCAAATATATAATGTATAGAATTTTGCTAGATCAATCACATATGATTTCAGTTGGAATGTTAAACTCGTTAACATCAATTCATCAGCATAGTTAAAAATGTAATCCATAGAGAATTATTCGCCTTTAAATTAACAAATCGATTAAAGAATCGTAGTTTACAATAATAGATGGGATTGATTTGTATATTTTTGTCATTGAATCAAGTCAAAACTTATAGAAAAATTAACACATGTATTAGAGTATCAGATTTATGTAAAAACTCGATATTATCTTCTTAAAAGATATTTATAAAATATAAAAAATATCATACATCTATTGATTTTATATTCAAAATTTATAAACATCGAAAAATTGATTCAAAATAAGATTTCAATATGAATTTGTGCAGCTTCATTTGTTCTATTCACTGCTATATTTTTATTCTAAAAATTAAAATAAATAATTGATTCGAATACGATTGATAAAAAAAGGCAATTTAATCGACCTTACACGTTACCTTTTTCTTTCTTTCTTTGTGTCCCATTACGATCAAGCATGATAATCGTTGTTGTATAAGTCACCAAATTCTCTGTATTTGAGGTTGTTACTATTCATTGCATAAAAGCCTTTGAGAATATCAGCACAACGATTCCTTGCCATCGGCAGATTATGATTTTAGATAAGAACTATGACAACAGTCTTGATACATATATAATATGTTATAATTCAACATCTTTTTTAAAAATCTTTTTCTTTATTGTTTTGCTATGATTAAAATCCATCTACTTGAATTGTCATGTATCGCGAAGTAGTGCCGAACTCGAAAGTTAAGTTTAGTTGAACAGCTACTATTCAAGTCTTAAGTTTCAAATTTCAATTGGCTTTATTTTTGCGGCACGGACGTCGAGAGGTTGACTGCGTTTATTTGAAGTTTGAAAGTTGAAATTTGACACTTGAAATTTAAAACTACAAGTTCAAATTTTCGAGTTTCAAGATTGGTATATATGCTTACTAGTTGTTTTCTGATTGATTTATGATCGAATTTAATCGTATACAGCTGTAAAATAATCTGTTAAAAGTCATAAAGTAGCCTTATCGCTTCTTCTTAAACTTCGTACGATCATAAACAATCATTAGTATTTTTATCATATCCCATTGGGACAAAAGTGTTTATGGTTGTCGAATTTGCATCTCAGTACGTACGGTATGCGGTGGATTATGTTTTTTTTTCAAGAAGATCCATTTCATAAAGACAAATCAAGCTGCAACTTTTGAAAGGTTTTTTTAAATGAAATCTTTCTATAAATATATTTCATGATTCTTCAGTTGAAGATAGATAAAGTTGAAACAATCTATTTGTTACACTAGATGCGATCATTAAAAATGTAGTTTGTCCTTTCTGTTTTTATTCATGAACCAAGAAAAACGATCATCATTTACGAAAAAAAAAATCCTAAAGCATGTATCGATTTCAGGTATTTGATCACTTCAGTTTTTTTCTTATGCTGACTTTTCTAGTTTTACAGTAGAAATATTTTAAAAAATTTTTGAGTAACGATATTAACTTCACTAGTTTATACAAAAATATACAAATGCATCTGTTTTCGAGGATTCCAGTTAAGCTTGCTGACATCGGAGCCGGATGAACAGCTTTTAAACTTTTATTATACGTAGTTAGCATCATATTATTCACATTTATTATGAAAAGAAGTTATTTGAAATGTAATTCTTTTTCCTTCATTGTAATAATGGCGTAATTGTAAGTGGATCGGGTCCGAAAGTTTTTGGATTCAACATGCTTTGCCTACCATTCATGGTTACATCGCTACATGACAACTTTGGACGTCAGAAAGCTGGCAAGCCTGAGCAGTGAGCAATGAAAGTATCTTCAAATATGAAAATAAATTGCCTCAGTGAAATTCAATGCTAAGTTTCAGTAACATCCCAAATTTTACTTCCACCTATGATGGAGATGCCGACTGTGTTTTCTCTTTCTGTTATTGAAACAATGAATAATGGAATCGACTAATATTAAGACGAACCGATATTAGACAAATCTAATTCATGCCAAAGAAATCTGCGAGGAGATATTGTCAAAAGGAATCAGCAGATGTCAGCGTCGAAATTTGTGCATTTAGTAAGCGTTAGTGTGATTGATGTCCGGCACAAAGACAGGTTGCTGTTATTTAAATAGCCTTTGGTTGAGACTGTATAGAGACCATCAATAAGTTTAAGTTATTGGAAGATGATTTGAAAATGATATCTGCAAATCTCTTCCAATCGATTCTCTCTATTGATGAGCATCGTAATGCGGTTGAATAAATATTGATCTTCGATGATCATTTGTACTGACGATAGTAAAAAATCAGACAAGTTTATCACTGATAAAGAAATATCATAGCAGAGAAAATTCATAAAGTAGCAAATCAATTGTCAATAATTTTAGATAAACATTGTTTTCAATCAAATTGTGTTCAACTCAATTGTTCATTCGTCATCGATCATCACGTCGTTAGTCTCACTTTCGTCTCAATATCACGAGAACACTTTATTTGCGCTATTAGAATATCCATATAATGAAAGTAGCGGGTAAGAAAGAAAACTATTTTTCGTTCTCACTTCATTGTAGTGAATTAAGTAAGTCGACCACGGCTTTTCACAAAAGACGGAGACCTCAATTTTAACAGGTACATAAACATTTTTCTAATTTAAATTGATCGTTTTCAATAGAAGGATCAATATTGAACGGCATTGTTGCCGATATTTAATTGATTATTTTACAACACTGTTGGATTTTAATTGGCGTTGGATATTCTTCTTATTCACGGTGACATTTGTTTCCTCATGGTTACTATTCGCCTCCATTTGGTTCATAATAATGAAAGTTCATGGTGACTTCGAACTGAGTGATCGAACACCATGTGTAGCTGGAGTGACGACATTTGTAGGATGTATACTTTTTTCGATTGAGACTCAACAGACGATTGGATATGGGACTCGATCTGTAACTCAACAATGCACAAGTGGTGTTATTACTGTGATGGTTCAAACGTGGTTTGGTCTCATTATTCAATCGCTCTGGATGGGTATCATCTATACGAAATTGGCTCGTCCGAAGAGGCGTCGTCATACATTGATCTGGTCTCGTCAAGCCGTCATAGGCGTCCGAAACAATCGTTTGGCTCTTCAAGTTCGCCTTGGCGATATCCGGCATCATTCCACTTTACTCGATGCTCATGTTCGAATGTATTTCATTCCCAAACGTAGCACTAAAATAAACGAATCGATTCCTCTGAATTTGATCGATATAAATGTTAGCTCTGATACTGGTGTAGACCGACTCTTACTTGTCTGGCCTGTGATTATCGAACATCGCATCGATCCGAAAAGTCCATTTTGGTCAATGGATAAAAAAACTTTAGAAAAAGCTGACTTCGAAGTGTTAGTTGTCTTAGAAGGTATAATTGAATCAACAGGACTGCTAAGCCAAACTAGAACATCTTATACGTCACAAGATATCGTATGGGGAGGAAAATTTGAACAAGTTGTTTATTATGATTCACTCGCTGGATTGACGATTAATTATTCGAAATTCAATTCGATTACCTCGGATGATGGCCCTGGTCCACTTTTAGCGACTGAATTCAACACAAGATATTCTGGAGACTAATTTTCAATGTTTTCACCTGCTTCATGACCAAGATTCATTTCGAGTCTGTTTGATGATTTATTGAATAGAATTTCTAAATAATTGTTCCTCTCTATGTAATCGTCTTTTCCTAATAAATTTTTTTCTACGGTATATTTTGAGAAACTCAACCGATGACTGATGAGAGTTTCATACAATCTTTCGATAGTTGCTTCACCCATAAGCCATGGGATTAAAGGGTTTCCAGTAGAGAAATTTAGTCTTTCGCTTTGGTTCTAATCGAATTCAAGGAAAGATTGTTCATCCGACGCATTGTATTTCACTATATAATCTGTTGAACTTCATCTTTAAAACCTATGCATGCAATTTCTGTTTGTTCTCATACATTCAACACGAATATCTTGCATCTAAATCCACACTCACACTCATACCCACATACGATACAATCAACGTAAAATCGAAAAAAATTAACGCGATGACTTAACAGCGTACTTGCCAGTAATTTACTACTGGGTTATCAGCCATGGTTTTTCTTAAATATAAGATAGTTTTTGAGTTCATTAATTTCACATGGTATAGTTACCTTAAGGTTAAAATATTTTAGATATGAGATATATTTAGTAATTGAAAATGTAAACATGAAAGTCTATCAATTCAATAGTAAAAAAGAAATATGAAAGTTAACCGCAAAATTTCGATCATTCTCGTACTAATTTATATTATGTGAAGTTAGTGTGAACATAAAATGAATTAATGATTGTAGAAGACTCTTTCTAATCAAAAATTTTCGAATATAAATGAAAATAATGATGATTTTTATTTAATTCAAAAATAGATCAATTGTTGCTTGGTTGAATATGCGTTTTTTGAAACATAGCCATATGTGACTATTTTGTTTAATAATCTATGTATTCTAGAATGTATGAAAAAAGTATTAAATGATGATTCGTTATTTACTTTATGCAAAATTTTCTTCAATATTTGTTTGTATGCATTGAATGTCAGGAATATATAATCTATACACCCTCGGCTCTTCGAACATTACGAATACGGATTATCTCCAATAAATATATCGAATCGTTTTTGAAATTGTAAAAATTCATTGTGATGATGAATGCTTTGTCGATATGGAAAACGTCAACCAGACGTGATGTCGTTGAACATCCGAATGAGACGAAGAAAATGCCATTGCGATAAAAAAAGGCACAGTTTTGAGTACTTGTCATAAAATACACATTGATATTAAGAAACGTAACTAGATAAGAGGGCTTCGAATACAAGTTTTTGTCAGAGATCGTTGTTCTCTACATGATAACGATCACTACTTAGTTGCAACGAAGTAACATGTCTGTGATATTGAGTTTTTTGTTGTCGTTCTCTTATTGATTTACAAGAAAGTAAAATATTTTACACTGCGTGGTTCTCGATTTGGATAGTCATTCGGTGATACATTTCAATTCTGGCTTGGTCCAACTCGTGTCATTGTCAGGGTAACCAAATCGATATTTTTGAAACTAGAAAGTCTCCAGAAAGAAATCAGGAGATTTTTTCCATAACTACATTACATTGAATGGCATTTATTAATGGAAAGCTGCTATTTCTGCTTGTATGAGCGCCTGTTACTTTCTAATAAAACATGCATGGTTATATTTGCTGGCAAACAATATACAACACATAAGACATATGATTACAAGTATTCTATATTATTTTTCCTGTCATATTTGTTCAAAACAATATCTAAATAATATAAAAGAAAAGTTAACTTGTAAACTTATACGCAGCAGAAAAAGCTTAGTAACAGTAAGTTGTTTAACTTACCATGCATAACACTTTGCAACAAGTGGGAGTTCTCTAATGTACATGTGAAACAAGTGTTCATCTTAATTCTTGTGGAACTCATATATATTTTCGAAGAAAATAATGATTGTACGTTTTAAGTCGAATTTGCGGCTCCTCGTCATTTATTTACAGACCTTAGTAACATCGCCCGCTCCTTTCCACCGCAAACCATAGTAACTGTTACACCAGCTCCTTCTTCCATTCTGCTAATTACAGACGTGCAGAACAAGAATTCAACTATGGATGAATATCACAGCATTATTAGTCATTTAATTCAATGCTTATGATAATTGGAATTGTTGAATAAAAAAAAAACTATTACACAAATAAAACGCCATGCAGAAGGGTGTAGACGTGAGAGTGGACAGGAAGAGATCAAGACTCACTCCCACACTCCACCCTTCTTCTATTCAAGCTATGGAAACTTTTATTTTAATGGCATACTGCGTCTTTCATGCAACTTCAAGCTTTTTTTTTGCACCTTCATTTTTCCCAGCAGCGTCGCTGCAGTTTACGCGTCGATTCTGCATCCCTTGTGTCAAGGCTGAAGGACGAGCAAGAAAGTGAAATGAATGGTCTCACTCGTCACACCAGGCTTTTTTCTTTCTTTTCACAATGTAGCTTTGACGATATTTTTTTCATGATTTACTTCGTTCTCCTTCTTATTCTGTTTCGTAAAATTTAATTTACTTTTCTGCTTTTGATGCAGAATTTATTTTTTATATGTGTTCAAGGCTCATCTGAATTTTTTACGCTCTGCTGTACAAAAATAAACTGATGGCGTATTTTGCAAATTTTCTGTCCAGAGTAAATTTCATTTGCTTACAATTATCGACTGGTGAATTCTGTTCACTACAAAGCAAAACCAGCGATGATTCTCGAAATAATACTGGTCGTGTTCATTTCATACGTCTTACAAACTCAGCATCAAATGCATCATGCGCTAACGGCGGCAGGGAAATATTTCTGTTTTACGATTTAGAGGTAGTTTTCTTTTTCGCCCTTTTATTTTGGAGCTGTTTTTCATGATTGTTGCAAATAGACTTAGGAGTTGTTCCATGAGTTCTCAATCATAAAAATAGAAACATTATCAAATTGATTAGAAAATATTCAGATTTATAGATAATTTATCAACCATCATTTCGGTGAAAAGTTGTCAGCGCAATCTGTGCGGGATTAAAATGTGAAACACGAAGTAGCTGCTATTACTAATCATTAGAATATTGTTTTCTTTGATCGATCTTGGGGTCCATTTTTAAGTCATCTTTTACTTTATCCTCAAAAACTGCAATATGGAAGCAGTTAATATATTCTCATCAGATGCTAGTGATAGATCATCGCTAATCGTGTATCAAAAACGCCTAACAAAGTCTTTGATAGTCCCTGCAACCCGTCAGTCACGGTTTGTTATGAATATGAAGGGTGTAAGTGTGATGTGTGAATGTCTTCTACTGTATACATTTACACCCACAACTTTCCCAAGAATCTGTTACTTGAAACAGCTACTGATCATTGCAACTGACTATTTATTGATTCTCTTCGGTATTTTGTATAATCTCTAAGCATATTCTTTTGTTTGATTATTTGTCGATTTGTTGAAACATTGTTCGAATCAGATGCATGGAAGGCTATCGACATAATGTATTACTGTTGTAATGAAAAGTCTCCGATTCAATAGGCCTGATAGTAAATAAGATTCCAAATCGCCCTAGACGATTTCTGTTTGATGAACTTAAGAATGAAGATAAAGTCATGATCATGCGAATCTACACGTAGAAAGCTTTTATCGATTATCTAAGAATAACCCATATGTATATTGAAGAGTAAAAAGACATGATATTGTATCGAAATCGAGAATAAAATTTCGGAAAATAAGTTCTGAAAACATCCTGTACAAGGTGGCACAATTTATTGAAATACACCAGAACGTATGCAGAAAAGCTCAAACATGGAGCATTTGAAGAGCAATAGAGTGGTTCAATTTTATTCAGTACCGTACAAGAAAGGTCTTTCGATATATTCAGTACGAGCAATTGATCAGCATAGCAATTTGATCTGAGAATGTAGGTCTTTTCATCTATTCTCATAGAACTGCGAAAGAGTATGTTATTATTTGGATGAATCCTTTTGAAGCGTATCAATTTCTGAGAAATGGTCACTCCATGGATATCACACACAAAAAAAATAAAACATTTTTGTACTTGAAGTTTCAAGATCCGGCTCATTGTTTAGGTACAACTCAGTTCTTATGTTGAACTACCGAAACTCACAGTAGTTGAGAAAATTCAGCAAGCCTAGTAGAGGGTGATGGTGATAGTGTAGGTGGTTGAGTGAGATGTTGTTGTAAATGAAAAGAAGACCCATCTTCACTCATACATCTACCATAAGATAGCCATCCATTAAGCAATGCTAACTTTGTACTATTCATAGAATATTTCCATGGAAACAGTGGATATATCTAGGCTTTGACTGTCTCGTGCCTATGTTATTGATCGAATAGTGCTCTTTGAAAACTGTCAAACAATCATATCAAGAGTTCTTATCTGAACAATACTGTTTCTAATGAACACAAACATAAATTGAATAGAGGTGTTGACTTAACCTTGTGTTTCACAGCTGATTTACAACGACCTTCAATATGGGCACTGTTAGTAAATAATATAATGCGATATACGGTATTCAAAGAAACAGATGAATACCAATCCATCGCTAATGATTTCTATGAAGCAATGGCAGGTTCTTGTATGCAAATCCTAAAAATTGAACGAATTCAAAATGAACGATGGTATTCACAATACGTGACACATCGGCGCGACTTTAAAAGTCGCTTAGGTAGAGACACTGGAAGGCGTTTATATCATGGTTGTCCACAACAATCCACGGATTCGATTATCGGAGGTAACTTTGACAGAAGCTATTGCGGAGTTAACGGTAAGAACGAAATAAATCGTTGCAAAAAGTCATCGTACCAAGTTTATTTGTTGTTATATAGGTACGGTATATGGTCAAGGGGTTTATTTTTCATCGAAGGCAGATTACAGTCACCAGTTTGCAAAACCTAGCTCCAATGGAAAACGATGTATGTTCATAGCACGTGTTCTTATTGGAAACACCACGTTTGGAAATAGCAACATGAAAACTGCACCACCAGGATTCGATACAACCACGGACAATAATCATATTTTTGTAATTTGCCATGATGTACAAGCCTATGCTGAGTATTTAATAACATATAGACAACGTCAACTTGCGTTTGCATGTGTCAATCTTCACTCTATGTTTCATTTTATGTTTGTCTGCGTGTTTTCAAACAGCGGTCAGTAGAAAACAAGCACTTAAATCTGAACAATAGAAACAAATATGCATACAAAATCATCGCACTCATTCTTTGAAAGAACAATCTTTCTTACAACAAATGTTGCGATAGTACGCATTGTCCTAATTTTTTTACTTGTTAACTGGTAAGCTGCATTGAAGTCCAAAAATTTGCTATCCAGATCGTTCTGAAAGGGTGAGGGCAACGTATCTCCTACCTTCATCCTGCATCATCATTCTCAAGTACCGCACTGAAACTCTGGCGAGTATCTTGTTAATACGTACACTAGGGAATCTCTATGTTGTACATTTTTATTTCATGTAAATAATTTTGCTTATGTTACGAGACCCAAACGGCGTTCACATACACTTGTTACAATGAAATGACAAAAGAAAATCTTGAATTGAGGAGAAATATTGATCTGACTTGAAGAAGAATAAATACGCGCTTGGTTGACTTGATACCGGACAAAATGATACCGAAACCCATCGTGCCTCGACACGTAATATCGAACTGTTTCTCATTCAATTCTTATTTTGATTGAACGCAAAGACGAAGAAGAATTGTTCTGTTGCACGTCTACCGTCTCTGCTTCTCTATCCATCACATTTTTCTTGAACGAAATTAGATCTTCACTTCATTGAAGTCCTTCATAGTTCTACGGGTGTGGTTATGTTTGGGTGTGAGTGCCAGGTATGGAGTGTGTGGTGGGTGTGCTGTAGATGAAGAGATCACAACTACGGTCACACCCGACACCCAGCAGTGCAAACTTATCTCGAACTGATTTGAGCTTTTCTGTTCGAGTTCATCTAGAGATAGTAAGGCATCTGATGAAACTTCTAAGCAAAGTCGAAACCGTTCATAGTAGCTTCTACATACTCCACATCCTAAGCAAGGCTCAAACGCATTGTAAGTCGCTTAAAATTCTAAAAAAATCCAATTATCAACACACCCTCAACATTCAGCACAGCATGCAGTCAAAAACAAGAAGCATCAACCAACCATAGACTGAGCAACATCATGAAGCCATATGTTACCACCAAACAATCAGTAAGCAAACCTAAAACAAAGTCACGAAACATTCACACCCATCTACAGTCTTCAGCTTCACAACGCATACTAATCAAAATTAACGACCGAAAAAACACCCGGCAACATCAAGAAACCGGTGATTGGGGCGTGGATGGAAGTGTGGGTTGAATGTAGAAACTGAAGAGATTTGCATGCACATCCACACCTATGCCACCCACACTCCACACCCATACCATTTTTGCGCTGATCTGTTTTCGCTAAAACTTGTTCGTAAGATATTTTTCGCTCAAAGGCCATCATATCGTCATTATTTCTGACTTTTCAAATCTGTTTTATGAACATAAGCAATCTGTTGTTAGGATCAATATTTTTTTCAGTTCAAATGAGCAACTATTCAAAAGTAACTGAAATGAAGTTTATAATATTGATGATTGTTTCTAGTTTCCAGTGATGTATACTAGGTTCTGCAGTGTTGCGAGAGGATAATCAATTTTCATGTTCTAAAAAATGCTAGTTCAAGCACAAAAGTAGTTTGGTTCCATTCAAATCACTTTCAACAGTAGACCATAGGGTCGGATTGCTTTTTCATCGAACACTCGTAGTGCCAGCCCAACACAGACTGGTCCTCTGTGTTCTGTAAATTTGTCATTCTGAACTCGACATTGAAACACGATGTAATAGGTTTTGATGGTGCCTGGTGGGCCTTCAATTTGGAAACCTGGTGTGGCATAATCTGAGGCACCTGACTCACAATGTGTTGCAACATACAATCCGGCGACATCAGGAATAGAAGATCGTTGACTTTTTGCCTCATTTTTACAAGCATCAGTAGTGACGAATTTGTGCTGTAGGCCTGTATCTATGATACTCTTTACGACACCCGCTTGTGTTCCATGATACGCGACGATCCACTCGCCGGGTGAATTATTCATGCCGAGCCACAACTGATCATTTGGATATTTATTCTCCACTTTTAGGGCATGACGATACCATCCTTGTGGAAAATAGTACGGTCGCCCGCCTCGCTTTTCCTCTTGAGCATGAGGATAATCACGATTGTATCGAGGATCAAAATCTGATTCTTGCAATTGTAGAAAGGTAGGTGCTGCCTCCCACTTATAATCATAACGCTCTGAAATCAAATATTGAAGAATGCCTTGTTGTTGGCTTGGTGATAGGCGCTTCAATGCGTGTTTTAGCTGTTCAGCTAGTCTTTTTGTTTCTTCGAACTCTGGTGTCGTTATACCACAATCGACATTAATCGAAGATGCACGACTAATAGAAAATACTCTGACGAATTCTTTCTTACATCCGATATTAGCAACGAGATCATTAATAAATGCGACAGTAAAATTTCGCAAAGTTTGTGCCGACGACGTAACATCATCATAGTTAAGTTTTAAATGTAATTTGAACTTAGCTGTTTGCACATTTTCTCCTGCTGCGATCATTGAATGAATGCTTCCCAGGTTGCCTACACCACAAGCTGTTCGATAATCGCTATCATCGTATTGAAAGACTTTTTCGGTAAAACTGAGACGAGCGCCGAGCCGATGAGCAAGCTCACTAAGTATGACGACCACTGTCTCCGTATTATTGACGGCGGGAGTAAACGGCTGAGCAACAAAATCAATTGGCTGACCTTTATTCTTCATCGATCTGTAGGTGGCTAGACATTCATACGTGCGAACATCAGTCGGAAAATCTTTTTTGTAATGAACAGGTAAACGTATTTTGTCCACAGAGGGCAATTTAATCGGCTCAAACCATGCTGGTGTCACAGCGAGAGTAGTCACTTGATCTGTAGTACTAGTAGCAGTAACGACTGGTACAGGTGTAGCTATGACATCAATTGGAATAGGAATAATTAGTTGATGTGATGTACCTAAAAATGATTTTTAATACGATTATATCACATAGATTTTTATTGTCAACAATTCATTCAATGCAAGTGTAAAACTTTCCTCTTCATCATTTTTTTATAAGACTTTTAAAACATACCTGGTGCAGCTGGTACTTGATGCATGCGATACTGAGTGTAGAGTACGTACAGAAGAACGATAATTGATATAACTTCAAGAATCATGTTTCTAATTGTTGTCGGATTCTAGTGAAAAACACAATAGTAGTATTTGATAACAGTATTGATTAGTGAATCAAAAACATTTTTATATGGTCAAAATCTCGATGCTTCATATCAGCACGAGCAAAAATCTGACAGAAAGGATAAAGATACTCTCAAAATGCTACAAAGTAACTTGTTCCAGACCGTACCGTCTTTTTTCTCGTAGATTGATTTGATATAAAGTTGTGCTAGATAGTGATATGAGTGATTGAATACGTACTCTAGCATTTTTAATCTATACAACGAATTGTAGCCGTCAGATAAGAACAGAATTTGCCTGATTATATTCTTGCAAAATAAAAATGCAAGCAATCACGTCTTGTTTTTCTTTCCATCCAATTTTAACAACTCGTATCATTCGCAAGACACGACAGAGAAAAAGAAACACAGAAAAAAGTAGCCAAACAAGTGGTGTGATGAATGCAATTACGGTATTCATGTGAAGCACACTCTTACACCCTACTTGCTAGACCCAAAGTCAAGAGCGTGACAGTCATGCTACATCTCTCTCTGTCAAAGTAGCACTTATTACCCAAGCAGACAAACATTTTCAAAAACGCGCTTAAACGCACAAAAAAGGCCTTAAAATCTGCAAAAAGTGGTCATGTTTGACTCACAGACGCGATTCCCTATTGTTAGCAAAAAACAACCACCTTCTGCCCTTTTTGTGCGTTTAAATGCAGTTTTGAAAATGTTTGTCTCCTTGGGTATAAGACAACTATGCATTGAAACAACACATTTCTACTTAACTATGTAGAACTGAACTTTGTTTTGGCTAGAGCAGGTTTGATGCTTCAAAAACGAAATTTACCTTTAATTTTAAGAAAAGAACGAAAGCAAAAAATTCTCCACACCTATTTGCGAAACAGTGCAAGTATTTTGTCGAAGCAATAGAGAGGAAGAAAATAAAGAAAGAAAAAAAGATTAAAAACCGATTCTGTTCGTGCTGAATGGTGAAAGAACCAAAAAAAACTGTTAATGTTAAAAATATGCTCGTGCATTTTAAATAAATACAAGGCATAAATGAAACACAAGCTTGGATCTTAATCAGAATTCTACGATGGAAAAGTACGAAGTTGGAATATGTACTTTCAATATCTGAAAACTGTTTTTGTGCATGCTTGCATAGTAGGTCAGAATAGATAAAAGTTCTTCACAAAAGAGAAACAGTCTTCTTAATGTTCGAGGTGTGGATAGGGTGTGGGTGTGAATGTGAGTGTGGGTGTAGATGAGAAGATGACACCCAACTCTTTTAAGATGCGATACACTCATTTTACGAACCCAAAATTTGTTATATCTAAAAACAGAAACTCTTATGTTTTTCGATACGGTTGCCAGCTAGTTTTGGTCTAATTTTGCATTGACAAAAAAAGCAGCTTCATGAGTTGATGCTTGACATCCATACAAAAGTAGCAATAAAGCTAGTTGGCTTCTATTGACTATTCTTAAAAATTTTTGTTACACCACACTACTAATAGAATTACGCACAGGATGCCGACAAATGGACAGAACGACAAAATAGTTTTTTTTCATCATCCGTAGAAGGTGAAGCAGTGACATAAAATCGAGGGTGTGGGGTGTGAGTGTGTGTGGGTGTGGCATACAATGGGTTATTTAAATTCAATCTGAATTTAAAAAGAAAAAAGAGCACTTGATTTCAAATTGAAATAGGGGACTAAGGGGACTAAGGGGACTAAGGAGACTAAGGGGACTAAGGGGACTAAGGGGACTATGGGGACTAAGGGGACTAAGGGGACTAAGGGGACTAAGGGGACTAAGGGGACTAAGCGGACTATTCAGTGAGGAAGCGTGTTTCCCCACCTAACACATCTTTTATTTCAGCGTCGCGGCGTGGGGGCGCGAAGCGCCCTCCGAAGAGCCGCGACCCATGCACGTCTCTGTGTACACCATTATTCCTACCCTTAGGCCGGTTAGTTAGTCCCCTTAGTCTCCTTAGTCCCCTTAGTTAGTCACCTTAGTTCCCTTAGTTAGTCACCTTAGTCCCCTTAGTTCCTCTGTCATGGTAAAAATGGGCTGTTATTTTTTTTTTCAAAATTCAATTTGAATTAAAAAACCCATAGACTCGGGTGTGGGATGGTGTAGGTGTGGGTGTGTGGGTGTGGGTGTGCGTGTGGGTGTGGGCGGGTGTGGGTGTGGGTTTGTATATTTGCGTTCTGTTTATTCACATCCACACCCACCCACACTCACACCCTCACCCACACCCGCACCCACCCCCACCCACACCCACAGCCACAGCCACACCTACTCACATCCATCCGCATCCACACCCACACACCCACACACCCCACACCCACATCCACACTCACCTCACACCCACACCCATACCCACACCCATACCCACACCCACACCCATACCCACATCCACACCCACACCCACACCCCCCCCCCCACACCCACCCTCTTGACTAGAATAGCTTATGGTTAAAATATCGGTATACGCACACTTGCCCGCAGAACACTTGCCCGCCGGACAGATGCCCGCTGGACAGTTGCCCGTAGGACACTTGCCCGCGGAGGACACATGCACCCAGCGGACACTTGCCCGCGGAACAGTTGGCTGCATGACACTTACCCGCAAAATAAATTCGCACTACTATTCTTCGAAACGAAGGGGACTAATTTGATTGCTTTCAAAATCTTATTCATTTTATCAACTCAGTTATATATGCATCTTATAAGTAGTAGAATGCAGAAATGGAAACCTATAGCAATATGGGTTAGGTGTGCACCAGTGCCAGTAACTGGGTCCCAGTCGGACTGGGTACTTAGTCATTTGACGTTTATTCCGCTAATCTATCGGTACTTCCCTCTTTTCTAAGGGTGTGAGTGTGGGGGTTGGTTTGACGTTGGTATGAGTGTCGTTATTGCTATTCTAACTATTCCCGCATCGAAACAACATCCACACCCATATCCATCCAAACAACACCCACACCCACAATCCAACCACGCACATCTACACCCTAGCCATACCCACACCCTGAAAACATGAAATTCATTTATAGTATTCTGAATTATAATGATTGATATATAGAAATATATGATTAGCCAATGGATTTAGTATCATAACTTATTTCACTACTTCAACAGCCTAAAAATCACTGTATGGCAATATACTCGAAAAGAAAGTACTACTCGACTAATGGACTAAATATCAAATGACTCAGTACCCAGTCGCGACTGGGACCCAGTTCACCAGTCAGAACTGGGACTGGTGCATCCCTAATATGGGTCATTAACAAACGAACTGTCAAGTTCAAGAAAAATAAGTTTGGTCGACTTGACCAGGATGTTAATGGCTAGTGCTACTATTTTTCCAAATTTGTTGTCGACTATTCATTCAAAATATTCAAAACTATTATTTGTTGGTGTTGTTTCACCAAATATTTCCGTCGTCTAATCCCGGCTCAGGTTTGGATTAATTCGACTTCGACCATCGATTGGTCTTTTTTCAGCGGAATTTCAAATGTTCGGATGTGCACAAACTAACTCTAGAACCAACCTATGTAAAACGAGCGAGGAAAACGATATCGAATAGAAAGAAAATGGCTTGTCGAAAGAAATGGAAGAAAGGAATACCAACAGACACAAACACAAGCATGAGGATTAAGTATTGATAGATCCTTGAGAAGTCATACGATTGTTGGAGGATAGTTTGATATCACTAATTTACATAACTCTGTTGATAAGATGCAGTAATTTTTCAATAATGTAATAAGTTTATAGATCCTAAATCGTCACCAAGCAAGTATCCTGGTGCATTGCGGACAAGTGTCCTTACACGGGCAACTGTCCGGCGGGCAAGTGTCCGCTGCGGGCATGTGTCCTCCGTGGGCAAGTGTCCGACGGGCAAGTGTCCTGCGGGCATCTGTCCGGCAGGCAAATGTTCTGCGGGCAAGTGTCCTAGATTCAAAATATCTTCCCCAAATCTCAAAGAAATGCACAAGTTCTAGGCAATTCATTACCCTTTACGCGGGGAAGGATTTCACAATAAGGATACAAGCTAACAAGCTCGGGCGGTTTTTAACTTGTAGAGTACCCTTAGGGCCAGATTCTCACAGAGCCCAAATTTTGAATTTCCCTTTGTTTGATTTTTAAAAATACTTTTTCGAAAAATGCTCAAATTCAAAGTGCTAATAAATATGAAATATCTGAGTTTTTTATTTCAGCAAATGAGAAATTCAAAAATCGGAGCCTGAGGATCTAGCTCTAACTGTCCTCTATTCAACAAAAAAAATTATCCCTTCTCTATTGAGTCAGTATTAAGAAATCCTTCCCCGCGTGAACGGTAAACTCGAAAAAATTGATTTTGAGAAAAACGAAAAATAAGTATTAGAAATCGATTTTTCCGAAAATCACCTGATTTATATATCAATGTTCAAGACGGGCTATAAATGTGTGATCTTAATATTAAGTGTTGATAGTCTCTTAGTGATTAGTATTATAAAAAAAACTTTACGAAATGATGATGCAAAGAGAAAGCAGCCTAAAAAGTCGAAAACCCTTGAAAAAACACGATGAAAATTTCTCGAAAAATATGATAGTAGGAGCAAAGTTTTAGATGATAAGTTCGTCAAAATCAATTCATTTTTCTATAAAACATAGATATTCTGAAAGAGGAGACTTCAGTGCATCTTCCTATGATAAAACTTCAATTTCGACTCATCTCCGAAGAATTGGATTTTCTGAGGGGCCCTTAAATTAAATCAATCCACGAGATGAATGGTCAGGAAAATTTCTGTTTCAAATTGGGCTGTGAATTCGTATTTAGTTCAAAAGAAGGCGTGGATGATATAGTTATTTCGTGTTCTAATATGATTATTAGTTTATTTTCAGTATAATCTAGTTATGCACATGTTCACCGAATGTTTAAATTGATATAATAATTAGAGTTAGTGCTGTGGTGCTCTGGACAAAAGGAGGACGTCGTCCGGTGTGCGAGGGAAATGATATGAGTTTTAATTAACGTTACTGGTGTGGTTCAAATCTGTGTGGGTGAGATTGGTGAATGAGGCATTGCATTGAGTAGGAAGGGTAGTGTGTGAAACTTTTTTTTGGCGTTTCCAGTGAGAGTTTCGTACAGAACTCGGCTTGTACGAAACCTAAAATGGTTTAGAATTCATTTATAATCTCGGAACCCTATTAGGTTCCGTACGGTACGACTTTTTTCCGTGCAGTACCGGATGCTGAGAAAAAAAAATATTCAACTTCGTCGACGTCGAAATGTGGATGACAACTCCACAATAGTCGTGAATCAACGACTGCAGTACCCAAACAACATAAACCAAATGAATACAGTCAACTGCAACAACATAGTATCAGTATAATAATTAATCAACAAAGACAAAAACTTTACCATTTGTACAGCTAAAACGAGTCGGGCTGTGGATGTGTGAGTGTAGACTTCTCTTAAAATTGACCGAACTGTCAGCACCCCACATCCACATCCTCTCCATCTATAAATATCAATTGCTAGGCTCAGAGAATTATGAGGCCTTGAAATTCTAATGTTTCACAGCATATTAAGAATTATTGAAACCTTTGTTTTAGATACGTGACTTTTGTGTTTGTCTTTAGAAACAAGAAAGCCTAAATGTTGAAAAAACTGTACTCAGAGATTGAGTAGGTGAAGTACCATTAAAATGAAAATATCAATCCTGAAATCTTGGAGTTTACATAAATCAAATGGTTGCCCTGCCTTGATGCTAGTCTCTCACTCAGGGTGTGTGCGATAGAATGAAGGATGAATAAAATTTTCGATTCACTAATGTTAACATCAACAGATGGCACTCTATGACGCTCACTCCATATATATTTTTGTCATTGGGTTTTCTCTTTGTTCTTGATATTCTTCTTTGATATCTCTCCCTCGTCAGTTGTTGTTTTTTGTTGTTGTTATTAACTTCTTCCTTCATCACTCTTATTGTTACCATTATTACCTGTCTTCTGTGTTGTTATGATCATTAGTACTATTAACAACATTGTCCAGTTATGTTTTATTCATTTACAGATAAAACATACACATTAATTATATCTGCACAGCAAAACATAATGTGTCGCATGTGTCGTACTTTGCGAGACAATGTACGGCACATTGAAGTACGACACGAGGTGCTCGTTGCAACATATCTTGTCCAGCAACAGCCTAACACATTCTTCTACGAAACATGCAACACATTCTGAAGATATGATTCGAATTTAGTAGATAGCGCATCTTTTATTTTTGCTTCTGTAGAAGCAAATAGTGAAATTTTTTTCAATTTAGTTCGATTTAATTAATCCCATTCTGAAAACTGAAGCCGGTTAGATCTTGAGATCTGTCTGTCTCGAGTTAGTCCGATCTCGATCAGACTGATTCAGAATAGTCCTCTCTTGATCATCGATCGGCATGTTCTTGACTAATAACTAATCGAGAAATAAGCCAGTAATAAATATACACGAAAATACACAAGTATCGCATTTTTAGTCAGGTTATCTATATGTAGCTATGGGCGCAAAACAGAACGGTAAATGAATAGTCAGCAGACATAACACACCAAATTCATAATACAACACATTTTAATTATGACATATTTTCGTGAGAGAGCCTGCGACACATTGTATTTTAGTGTGTGATGAAGACTATTAAAACATTACAACAATCAAGTGTGGGTAGACTGTTTTTATAGTGAACTCTCATTTTTTGTCAAAATAGGCACCAACTCCAATTAACTATTTAGCCTCCACAGTATACGGATGATGAAAATTTGATTGCGCTTCCTTGACAGTCTCAAAAGCGAATTACAGATTGACAAGTGATGGCCTTAGTACCAGTGACGCGATAATTGAGACTGCAACAGATGAACTACGAAATTTGAATCTCCCAACTTTTGCGCCGATCAACATTTGAGTTTCCCGACATTTACTAGTGAAAATCCTTGATGCTTCCTTGCCAGATCCTCAACAGGTCCGACCAGAATCCTTCAAGGGTTCTCTGTTTTTTCCTGAGGAAACGACAAAATCCAGAAGAAAGCGTGTAGTCACGGAATTTCAGGACCCTGACAGGATTCTAATGACTCCTAATCAAAAAGGAAATCCTGTCTACACGAAGCCAGTTTTTGCGAGGTTTTCTCAAGAATGTGATCAAATTTCTTGGCAGGATCCTTGCAGGAATTTTCTAAATAGAACAGACAACAAATGAGCATGTAGAGTATCGATCTCTAGACCTTCAGTATGCATACCGGTCAGCTTACCCGACTGAACTGTGCCATGTTATTCTATGTAACTTCAGCGTTCCATATCTTAAATCTGACTTAAATTTCAACTTCTATTCGAGTTTAATATGAATAAAAATTATCTCACAAAATTTTTGAAGGACTGCGATATTGTTGTAGAATTTGTTTTTGATTCTAAGAAATTTCAGTATTTTTTACTCTCCATTTAGCTTGAAAAAACTAAACATTTTTATGAATAGTTAAAACTACGAACTGCTTTTCCGAAAAATATCTCACACACTAATAATAGATATTGAAGAAGAAAATGCTGCAATAACCAAATTAGAATCAGCAGCCTATTTTTAATATTTTTTCAGATTATCTTTCGGAATACAGATAGGAAAAAAACTTTTTTCTATGCAGCAAATCTCACATCGATATCAATCACAATGTCGAAAAGATGTAGAAAGAAAGTCTTTTTGTTGTTTTGAGAAACCTCTTTATTTTTCTATAAGAAGCTTCAAATCATCATTAGGATAAAACTCAGTATTTTAGCGAAAGACCTTCATATTGTGGTTCCATATCCTTTAAGAAGCCAAAAAGGATACTCATTGGATTCCTAGTGTCTCCTTAAGGAAATAATTAGATCATGAAAAAAACATGTAATCATGGAGTTTCAGGATCCTAGTAGGATTCAATCAGGATCCTGATAGAATTACCACTAATGTTATATAACAAACCATTCAGGAAACCGTAATTCTTAAAAGAAATATGTAACCATCAAATATTCCAGATTTTAACTACATTGATACGAATTGCAAGTCTTTCGTGTACGTTTCGGTGTAGATGTAAGTTTATGTTAATCGTATCCTAACTCGCATCCCGACCCACATTTTAGCGTTGTATGTTTCTTAAAATCTTCTTCTAATTTAGCGATAATTCTTGAAAGAATTTCCGTGTCCGAATCCAAAATAGATCCTGATCAGAACTTCACAAAATCCTGTCTGCTATTCCTGTCAGAATCATAGATAGAATCGAGTCTGATGCCTGACAGAATCCTGAATTCTAAGTGTACAAAAAAAACTTGGACAGGATCTTGAGGAAATCCTGAGCAGAATCCTGTTTAACCCTGAAAACTCTTGAAAAGAGAATTTATTAGAATTCGACATAGGATCCTGAACAAAACTTGGCAGGATTCTTAACACTCAGGATCCTAACAGATCCTTCCAAGATTTCTCAAGGAATGAGCAGGATTGAGACTAGGGTTTGAGCTCCCTGACATTTGAGCTTCTCATATGGAACTTGAGGTTATGGGTATTGGCGTGGGTGCATAGATGTGTAATGTGGGTATTTGTGTGGTTGTCGCTCTCAGTTTTTTCACACCTACAGCCACAGTCATAGCCCACCCACAGTCACAGTCATACGCACAATGTTTTACGTTGATAATCTATTGAAGCTCAAATGTTGGGTGCTCAACTATCGGTGTACCGTTAGTTTCATGTGAAAAATTGATCTGCTTCTCCGCATATACAATATTAGAAACTTCAAAATTATTTATTTTGACAAGATTTGATATACTGCTTCAATCATTTTGGGGTGCCTTGAAGGAACAGACGAGTTTCTTCTTTGTTTGTACCAGAGATGGACAAAGTCGCACCGCGCCTCCCCGCGCTTCCCCGCGCCGTTGCTCACGCCAACGCTACACTAGTCTGAGCTTCGATGAGCGCATGCTTAGAGCATCCCGGTATTCGGTGGAGTTTGAGAAACTGATTGGTAGAGCAAAGAGAAAGAGAGATGTGCGTAGCGCCTAGGCGCGAGCAGTGGCGCGGGGAAGCGCGGGGAGGCGCGGTGCGATTTTGTCCATCTCTGGTTTGCACATATCAACTCATTCTCATCATTTGTTTCGACTTCAAAATTCTTTCGCACACAAAATTGTGAAACAGTAAAGGGTATACAGGATTTAGGTGACGATATCGTTCAAGACGCTCGTATTCGAAGAAATACAAGTGTATTGATTGTATTTGTGAAGCTTATTTTGATATTTTGCTTCTGTTTTAGTTCCTCTACTGAACAGCTATCTGTTTGAAACTTTATATCATAAAATGCCACAAATGCAACAAATATTGAACATTGGTCTTGCCTGGTTTCTACTAATAAATTGTCTATGTGCGACACCAACTTTTCTTACCGGTTTAATCATTGGCGGAATGTACATGCATGATTGCCCGACGGAACCTCGACTACCTGTCTGGTCAGTGGTTTTAGGCACAGTTGGATTAGGCACTTACTTGATGATAATTGGCCTCGTAAGCCATCTTCATTGAAAATATTTTTTATATTCTACTCTCTTCATTGTTTTGCAATCTTCAGCTTCTAGTTGTTATTCAAAGAAGACATAATGAAAGCAGCAGTTACATACAGTTGCTATTCAGCGCCTTGGTTATAACAATAATCTCAATGCTCTTTATCCTCATCTGGGGTATTATTGTGCGTATAAATATTCGAAATAAGATGCTAAAACGTAAATCTATATTCTTTTCAGGGCATCTTTTGGTCTTTCGACCTGAGTAAATATGTTATAATCAATTGTAATCAACATGCATTAAATTTTGGTCGTGGAATTCCATGGTTCTGTATAGGTCACTCGATGAGCATAGTAATTTATTTTATTTTCGTCTGTTGCATATGCAGAAAACATGGCAAAAACTGATCGATGAGTGAAAGAAACTTTTGTTCGTGCACTCTCTCGAAGATTACATATGAATAAATCCAACTTTTTAACTATATATCTGAAATAAGTGGCCAAAGATCTGTTAAGCGTAGATACACGATGACACTGTGCGCATGATGAAATCGAAATTTCAATTTGTGACAATATACCAATAGTTGCTTGGGTCACATTAACTAAAATGGTATATTTGTGATTCATAGAACAAATGAATCTTAAAAATGATATTTCAGATACTAAAGAACTGTTTTTAACAGCAATTTCAGAATTTCTACTAAGCAGAATTCATAATTCTGTGGATTTTGTGTACTTTTTTAAAACGCGTCCATTACCATACCCTAGAATTCTGTTGTTACCTTCTTATTTCTCAGCAGAATTCTATGTTTCACAAGACCAGCTTTCAGCGACATAGCGATCAAAGGATAGTACCTTTCTTTTCTGGTCTGTTTATATTCTGTCTAGAATTCTGTGTTATCAAAGACAATGTATTCTGTTTTGATATACTTGAATTCGGAGTAGAATTCTGCAGAATGCTATGTTATCAAAGATAACGTATATTTGCTAGTACTCACTGGATCAGAGATGGAACCGGTACCGGTAGCCGGCCGGTCCAGTTCGGAACCGGTCTGGGTTTTGGATCGACCGGTCTATCGATCTATATTTTTCACTTTCCTGCTCTATGATGGTATTCATGTAATAAAAAACAAGTGGCGCCAAGATTAATTCCACTGATCACACAGAAAGAACGGGGACTTATAAGAGCCATTTTTGGGCCATACGTTAATTTTGGTCGGTGTATTGTTTACTAGATGCAGAATTTTGCATGGAAGCGTTTGGTAACAAAATAAAACTGTTTTTCAAGAGTTTTGACGGACTTTTGCCTCAAATATTGTTGTTCACTTTTGTACCAGAAATACATGATTCACACACGAAAGAATCAGACATGTCTGTTTTTCTCAAATAAGATGTTTCGAAGCGAAAATTATATCAAACGACTACCAATCTAATATTCTGTTTCTGACAAAAATTTCAGCTGGAACGATCGAAGTCTTGCTGAGTAATAATGTAAAACTTATCCGGAGTCAGCATAAAAATCATATAGTTCTCTTATCGCTTATATGCACTTCTGTTCATTGTTTTCTCAATATCTCGAGAAAGGAAAAAAAACAATATGGGTGTGGGTGTCAAAGAAGTAAGCAATCACACCCACACCCTTCGGTCACGTATTATAAAAAAAATAGTTATTTTCTGAAAATACTCTTTCCTTAGTGAGAAAAACCGTGTTCGCTGATGAAAAATGGATATACAAGAGTATTTTCTTCATGTAAATCACTTTATCACTTAATATTAATGAGTTAAGTATCAAACAGAAAAACTGAACACTTAGTATTAAGTATTAAGTGACTACCTTGAACTTGTTTTTAAATAAATGTAAGTGACCCATCTATAATTTTAAGATTTTAAAAGATTTCGAAAGATTTTGAGAGATTTGGAATGTCAAAATCTACTTTTTCTCTCTTGCTGTAGATATATTACCGATAGTAATATTCATGCCCATTTTCAATTGAAATATAAGTGATGTTTCTAGCTGATGTTTTTCTTCACGATCTAGCGCTAGATCATTTATATGTACTATGCTCAAACTCGTTTTCCAAGTTTTCTTAGTTTAATTAGCCATTGATCTACCGTTTTGTTATTTGAAAATCCAGCATAAATGACACATATTTTATACACTCCGGAATATTTTTTGCAGTCGAATGAGTAGGCTACTTCATTTTTCGAGAAGAAAAAGAAAAATTCGGATTGTGTTTGCTACATCGGGCGAAAGTAAATCTTAATTTTTTTCCAATAGATGAAAGAAATACAACGATTGACTCGATCTTATTTATAATGTACTTGAATCTTGAAGAAAAACGATTCATAACAATATTTTCATAGGGTATGCATTTGTAATAATTGTATCCAAAAGAGAGCGAAAGGTAGAGATTTGAGGGCCAAGATGTAGGTGTATAGGAGTTACCAAGACGCGTTTCAACTGTTGAGGACGAGAGTGAGGGTGAGTTTACAAAAGTTAGATTCAAAGCATCATACGACGCCTTTCGAATACTCACTATCTCAAAGGGAAGTAGTGGCACTTATACGTTGGGAAGTGTCGATGCTACATGAGGTATCTGGTTTTGCTAAGGAGACGGGATAGTTTTTATATTTTTCAGTCTTTTCAATGGATGAGGTATGGTTTTTCTGTTTTATTCGTCGAATAAAATACAAAAGGTTCCAAGAGAAAGAGAAAAAAAACGAACTTAGAAGTAGAGATGATGTATCTAGCGTTGAAAACAATTCGGTTGCATTCGTTGTTGGTTAGGTGGTTTCAATTTTAATCGAGATTTCTCGTGGTGGTTTCTTTCGTATAAACAATTGTTCTAGGGTAGAATTCGTTTGAGCTACCAATTGAACTTTGACTTTATGAACTGGTAGTATTGCATCAGTATAATATTGTTTCCACCACTTATAGAACGCTTTAAGGTGAGGGCGTGGGTGGGTGAGTTCAAAGCAAAATTTAACAAAAATCCAATTTTTTGAAGAATTTCAAGGTAGCTACCATGACGCGTTTCGATCCGGCTAAGGATCTCTTCAGATGGCTTGAAAATCTGCATTATTAAAAAATCTAAGTTGAAAGATTTTTCACCTTCAACATTAGAAGATCTAATATAAAGCAGAGACTAATGTTTTACAATTCTGATATATTTCATTCACGATAGTCAACGCCATCTGTCGATATTTAATTTATTTCAAATTATTTAAATAGAAGATTAATTAAAAAAGTCAAAACAACAATAGAAAAAGTGAAAGAATAATGTTTATTTTGTAGAGCTGAAGATGTTTGTATTGTATCACAATGATCTCCTATCCATTGACAATGTTTCATTTTTGAACATTCTTGTTCAGTTAAATAAGCATGACAATCATCACTATCGAAATATTTTAATACAACTGAACATTTTTCAATCATTTGTTTACCATAACCAAATTGAGTTTTTATTCCATGATCACCAATATCAAAAATCAATATGGTTTGATTTATTTTATAAGATGGCCATGGTTGTTTAGATAAATGAAATGATGTAAAATACTTAATAAGTTTTAATGATAGATTTGTTTCAGCTGGTGTTAATTGAGTGGCAACAAATTGATTATGAAATACATAAGGAATTTCAGTCAAATGTGTAGCATTGAAATGTAATGGTGTAAATATCCAATTTTCAGATGGATGAATAAATAAATAGACATAAATTGATGACGATGAAATAGTAGCAAGATAATTGAAAAGATAAAAACTAGGACAATAACAATAATAATCAGCAATTAACCAACTAAAAGCATTAAAATAATCTTTATCAGTTGTTGTTGGATCATATTTAGCAATTAATTCAGAAGGTATTTGATATTGTTCAGTTAAATCATGATATCTTGTTTCAGAAATAGACATATTAAATTGATTGAATATATATGTAACACTTTGACCTTCATGAGCGTTAAAACCACCAAGAACATTTGCTTTTTTATTAAATAAACCTTTTCGAATTAATGTTATTGGTTGCTCTCGTAATTGTGATTGTTCACCAATACAAGGCCACAATTTTATCCAATTAATTGTAAGTTCTTGATAAAGTCTCGAAGCATCTATCTTTTGAAAACAAGTTAAATTTGATTGACATTCTGGAAAAGCTATATCAATTAATTTTAAATTCACTCTTTCATTTTCTTTACAATCAGAAAAATGAAAAGGTCCAGCTGATTCTAATACAATCGATGAATACAATGGCCAACTAGATTCCATAAGTAAATGAGCAAGAACAGAACTACCACCAGCTGATTCACCAAATATCATAACATTTGTTTTATCACCACCAAATGATGGAATATTTTTTTGTACCCATTGTAATGCTAATTGTTGATCCATCAATCCAAGATTACGTGTATTTAAATTTGGTAAAGGAAAAAAACCAAACAATCCCAGACGATAGTTAATTGTGACAATAATTGATTGAGAAAAACGAGCAAGATTTTCACTATCATAATCATTACTAAAACCAGCTGTATAACCACCACCATGTAACCATACACGTACTGGTAATAATGAATTATTTCCGTTTGGTACCCAGATATTTAGAAAGAGACAATCTTCACTTTCTACTAATGGTAGAGGTAGTTTAAATGGACCAGATTGGTGACAAATCGGTCCGAATTCAGTTGCATTAAGTGTATCAGTCCATGATTTAGGTAATGTTGCTGATGACCAACGTGTTGAAAATTGTCCATAAGGAATACCCTTATAAATATCGACATTATTCGATGTAAAACCAAGAATATCTCCACTTGGAGTTTTTGTTATTACTGATTGAACAGAAAGGATTGTTGCAGTTAAAACAAGTAAATCAAACAGCGTCATTTCGTTTATTGTGACATGTAAAATGTGTTCGGCTTTCCTTTTTTTATCAATATTGACATAGTATATCAATGATAACTATTTTACTCTTATAAATGTAAATTCAAAATGAACTTATTTTGTTAAATAATGAAGGTCACACGTTATATTAAAACTATAAAAAAATAAAAAGATTTTCAAAACATATCATTCAAAAAACTTTCTACAATATTAGAGTTAGAACAAAAAAATAGGAGTCATTCTGAGTGACTTTTGTTGTTATTACATACTCTCCATGCAAGCAAAACGTTTTTACGTTAGTATAAAGGACAAAAGAAAAGAAAGTAAAGACAACAGCATGATAGCATCGTTCTTAAACTATAAGAGTATAGAAGTTCAGTGATTATATGTAATTCAATGTATATCGCGACAGTTTGCATCTATAAAAAAATTGATATAAAACAGAAATGGACACAAGGTAACTTTTTCTACTCTGTCCTACCATGAAAAGGAGAACAAAACAGGATACTTCCACCTTCGTACCCTTTCTTATTATTTTTTGGCTGTGTTCAAGAACTAGCAACGTTTTTATATTCATACAAAGAACGTTGTTCTTATTGATATTCATTTCATATGACGATTACACAGTCCCATTTACAAAGAAAATATTGGCAACGTCAAAGCAAGAAAGAGTAGTCAATGTAAATATGCACATAAAAATATATAAGATTGGCAACATGGATAGGAAAATCATTTGAGAGACAAGCTGTATAATAAGTTGGAACGTCATTATCTTAAGACAGAATTACTGAGCCAAAAACGAAGATCTACACTGCATCTAGTGACTTCTTGAATGCAGAAATTCAAACCACAAGTTGTAATACGTCATAAGAATTCTTGCAAAATAATATTAATCAACAAACAATCGAGTTCAACACTCTCATCCTCGAATCTATTTTCAAAGCACGATCAATTCAAATATTCAAAATATTCTAACGAAATGAGCATGT
The DNA here is from genome assembly GCA_905250075.1 of Rotaria sp. Silwood1. Taxonomy (NCBI): domain Eukaryota; kingdom Metazoa; phylum Rotifera; class Eurotatoria; order Philodinida; family Philodinidae; genus Rotaria; species Rotaria sp. Silwood1. The sequence continues at coordinate 349,720 of CAJNOP010000142.1, read as the reverse complement.
ATTCTCCTTTAATTTTTTCTATATTTAATGCTTCTTCGCTTATACTTTGTACCTATTTGATACATATAATGTGATATAGCTGTCTAGCCTTCTTTATTTGAATTTCGACTAGAGCTCTGTGGGACAAACCTTTCTGTGTCCCGAATCCCGCTTGTTCCGTTCCGAATTTTTTCGAATTGTTCTGTAAAGTCCTGAAAGTTTTGTTGACCGAAAGGAATATAAAAATATCGTTTTGTCAAAGAAGAACACGACTTTCTTATACCACCAATAGACAACATGTATTCATGTAGATGATTATTAGAAGAACTAGCTATCTATTATTTTGTTCAAGTGGCATCACAATACCCATTGATGAACACGTCTGGGTACAGAAGAAATCAATAATTTACTACTTATCAAATGGAATATTAGAACATTAATGAAAGTTTACTTGTTTATAGCCGAAGTGTAAGAAAAAGAGGTTAATTTGTGGTATAACTACAGTTTAAGTACACTCTCATCCCCACGAACATACTGATTAATCCACAGAATACGCTAATTAAGCGAGACCGTATGTCTAAATTATAGTAACAGTGAAATAACTGATGAAAAGAAATGATAACGAACAGCTTTGAAGGTATCTGGCAATAGATTTTTCTTCATTGCTCTGTTATGCTATTTATTTAAATATTAAAATATTTGTCAGAAATAATAAATCTCAAACTTACGACGCATTCTGACATATGAATTTACAAAAATTGGAGACATCAGTTTTTCTGTATAGTCCCGAATCCCGTTTGTTCCGTCCCGAAAAATTTTCGGGACAATCCCGATTGTCTGGCGGGACGAAACAAACAGGATTTTTCGGGATTCGGAATTGTTCCGTAGGGCTCTAATTTCAACTGTTAAAGTCTTAAATAGAGTATGAATGTGGGTGTGGGTTTGGATGTGGCAGTGAAGAAAAGCTAACACATACAGAAAGCTACGCCCACACCCACATCTACATCCACTCTAAATATTGATTTAGATGTAATCAGCGGTGAAAGTAGTGTTTAGACCATAACTCCACCTTATCTCAATCGATAGGGCTGGGGTTGATGCTTCGCATCACATTTTTTTAGCTGTATCTCGAGTAAAAATTTCATGGAAAATGGTCAAAACTGTACGAGGTTTCACACATCCTGGGACTTATGGTCAGCATTGTATTTGTCAAAGTCTAATTCAATATTCTAGGTGGCATTTGTTCAGTCAAGGAGTTCGACAGAAATATTAGAAGCCAAAATTTCCGACTTAAAACGCAAGAGAAAAAACACGCTTCACGATCATCACTATTAAAATCAGGTTTTTTTTTTCTTACGTGAGAAATCTTTCTTGAGAAAAGGAACAAAGCTCAGGTCAGGCAGCCCGTTTCGAGGTCTGGTGTATAAATACCTTATGATAGTTACAGAATAAAGTGAGAGGAGTCAAATTGATTGGTAGAACTAATTTTTCATCCTATTTGAAGCTTTGGTTCAAAAGAAGTGTGGATCAATATTCTATTAATATACTGGTGTGGATAAAAATATTAGCATAAAACCAAGTACTTTTCTGATTTTTATTTTTAGATGACTTCATCTACCAAAATTTTCAATGCATCGATAGTTTTTTATTTGAATGAAAAGATCAAGTCAAGACACACTTAAAAAAGCGTGACGAGAAAAGAAAATCAACAAACATTCCTGAATTAAATATTCTACTATTGGTAATAATCAATGTTACCACCATAAATAAACATTGTCCGAGACATGTTCTGATACTTTCATGAAACAATTACCAAATAGTTTATCTGATTTAATAAGTTCGTTCAATATTAGAATTTGATCTTCAGATACATGTTGGAGACACAATGAGAATAAGTGGCGAATACAGTGACTATCTTTCGATAATAAAAATTGTAAAGTTCGTACGAAATCATCCTTTTTTATATTGATTGTAAGATGTTGTAATTGAGGACAAAGATTAACAAGTAACTTTGTCACTTCGAATGTGCATTCTGTTAAAATTACCAGATTAGAAATTTTATTTCTCTTTGATACTAATTGAAAATTTTTATTATATTGTTGAATAAATATAAAACTTGATTCGCAAAGAGATGTACAATTAAGTATTAATGTACGAATATTAGATGCGAAATATAATAGTTCAATGATCGTTGGAAGGCGATAATGATAAATATCAAAAACTAATTTAGTAAGTTGTTTTAAAGGAAGAATAGAATTAAGCATGGGCGAGAGATAAATTTTATTTTCATTAATAGACTTACAGATGAAAGTAAGTTCAGTAGCATTTGGAAAATAATTATTACAATCATTTATCGCCTTTATATTTTCGATAAGAACAAAATGAACTGTATTCAAATTAATTTTTTGATCATCTGAGCAATATTTGTCGCCATTCTCTCCATATATTGTATAATATTTTCTCCTTAAAAATAGAAATAACAAAGATATATTATAATAGATAAATAAAGTTATTTGAACCTATACGGATTGGTAGAAAAGATAGTCATACAATTACAGCTATCAATTGATGTCGAACGCATATGGTGAGCAAAGAACCATCGTCATTCAATCCAAAATGGCGAATTAAAACGATCAAGTAGATCTTAGAAATTCGATTGGTTAAATGCAGAAATTATACAATGAAAATTAAAAATACGTAATTGTAACATATAAGATGAAATTAATCGTTCCCATCGATTTGCATTTTAAAATTCATTGTCGAAATTTCTTGAAAACTACAAGCTTTGAATTTGTGGAAAATGATTTTTAATCAATAATTCAAGTTCATCAAAAGTCATATTTGTTTTATTTATAGAAATATGTGTCAAATAGTTAAACACAATTGAATGTGATTTTGTTTGTTCAATGAAAGTTCCATATAGATCACGCAATGAAAGACGACGAAGTTGTGGAATATATGATAAAAGAGAAATAAGCTCATGCAAATAACAACCATTATTTATAACAAGATGCTCAATAGAACTATATTTATTAATTGCAATGGATAATGGTTCAGATTCAACAAATTTTGTCATTGTTATTTTGCAATATTTCAATACGGGTAGACGAAATATTCGACGATAAAGTTGATTTTTATTTTCAACGCAATCGATAACAATGATAATCAATGAAGAGAGACATGATAAAGATACTAAATATTTTAGAAGTTTTTCAACATATTCGGATTGAATATTATTTATGTGAAGAGCTTGAAGACGTGTCAATTTTGATACAATTCGAATTGGTGAAAAAATCACATCGATAGTAAATAGATTTGATAAACGAAGTGAATTTATTCGATGTTTATTAAGCATAATAAGATGTTTGTATTGATGTTCAAAAGTCGATCTGGACGTTAATGAGAGATTAATTTTGATGGGAAGATTTGAATCAGTAAGGAGATTTTGAAAACGTATATTAAGATTAAAGAAAGCTGTGTACATATGATAAACATCAAGAAATTCGAATATGTCATAGATAATTTCATTTGGAATATCTTGAAAATGAGTGCAAGATTTTCTTGATGATCTGAAAGATAAAAATTAGATTTAGAAGAGGGAAAATAAAGAATTTTTTCTTTCCACTAACCTATTTGGATCGTCTTTTAGCTTCTTTTGTTTATCATCGGGGTACATGTGCAGAATGAGCACACTATTGTTATTTTTATACATAAAGAAAGAATGAAAAAAAAAATTATTGGCGATCGAGCACACCATCTTAATGAAAAAGAGCGAGTATTCAAAATAGATGTCGATATGAATGTGGAGAAGGTATATAAATATGATTTCATTGCAAAGAGACTAAGGATTTTCGAAAAACACGATGTGCAGTTATTAATTAATATGAAGGTCGTATCACTGAACAGAATTGTTTCATCTAAAGCAATAATAAAGAACTTGAAAATATACATCGTTGATGCAAAAAAGATATTTTGTAAGAATTCAAAAACGAGGAATGTAGGTGTAGGTACAGCTCAAGACTTCACCCACACTAGCACCCTCTTTTGTGGTTTCCCGTATGATGAATGCTCGGAAACAAATATGTAGTTCCGTCAGGTATTAACAATACAACGTTAGCAAGAAAAAAGACGAAAAAGTATATCCGTTTGTCCGATAGTTCTTGATTAGATAGAACTATACAAGATTTAATCCTACACAAAAGATGGCAGCATTGATTCCTAGACTCAACATCAAGTGCATTTTGAAAAGAACATAGCAAGGCTATGTTTTTTCATCAGTGCAGAAAACAATATCTACCGATGTCGTCAAAATCGCCTCATATGTAGGGATTCATTGCGATTTTTCTGGGGGGGATTGGCGCAATGGTAATATGTTGGATTCTCGAGAATAAGCATCGTGTTCGAGCCTTCCCTCCCACAGCACCATGTTTATATAACTCTGTTCTATTCTACACGTCGAAAGCTACTCGTTCGTCGATGGTCTATGCATTCCACTCGCATACCAAAATGGTTCGACTCGGCAAGCCATCGCTCATAACTCACGTTATCTATGCCCACAGTTTTATATGCTTCATGTTTTGTGCTTTGCTTTAATTGCTTTTCATTCTTTATAAGCAACTTGTTTTCAAAATCATTTGTCCCTTTAGGCCCTATCATGGGTAGAGGGTTAAATAAATATCGCATGAAAAGAATTGCGATTTTTCTAAAAACTAACGATTAATCGCGATTGATTGTCGTTTTTATAAAAACTAATGATGAATCGTGATTGATCGTCGATTTTTTCGTAGTGTAAAACGGTGGGATGTGGGTGTTGGGTTTGGCTATGACTGTGAAACTAAAACGATACCCACACCCACACCCAATTTGTATGCGACACATTCTGTGCACGACACATTTTTCTGCTGGAGTGCACGACACAATAATTCACGACACATAAACACGGCGCATTTTAATTTAGTGTGTAGAGTAAAATGATGGTAAGAAGAGAAATATACAAAACAAACAGATGCACGAAACAGCAACAAACTACATTTACTCAAGAGAGTGAAGCTTTTTTCGTTAACACACTTTCATCCAGTTTCACTCTTATAGACGCCTACAATCTATTGTTGTTTTCACTGGTGAGTCCAACATCAGCTAACTTATAAATCGAATTTTTTTTATCAAAAATTTACAATATTTATAAATGTGTTCTGCATTTATCAATCCAGCAGATTTATATATTCATCTGCTGATTTTGAAAAATATAGAAATGATTAATAATACATTCTGTCCATTTATGAATCCTGTAGATGTCTAACTTAATTTCATCGCTGAGTTCTAATTATACAGAGAGTGAATGGGTGGCGAACATGAGGGTGAGAGTAACTGTTAGGAGATAGCACTTTTTCCTTACTCTACCAAATCAAATAAAGTTATTCTATTTTCCTTTACTCGGTAAACTTTATACACTTTATCTAAAAAGTAAAATAAAGGAACATGAAAAAATTTTTGTTTATTTTTTTTTGTTCACTTCTTAATTCAACTTCATGCGTCGATGCTACCGAAACATATCGCTGTTTTCCAAATTTACTTCGCTGTAAAATAAGTAGAAAATCAAGTCAAGAAATGTTTAAAAATGTCGATTTTTATTAATAAAGGAAAAATGCTGACTTTCTGGTCTGATCTGATGTTATTTCCAATATTTAAACTAGAATATCTGATATCAATTCACTTTACCTTACTTTTTCAAAGTAAAAACAAAGATAGAGTGCCAATCCTAACGACTGTCTTCTCTTCACCCTTATTCACCCAGGTCTTTTATAACTCGATAGAAATAACTGGAAAGTAAAGCATATGTTTCGATGCTGAACATGAAATCAAAACAGAACAAAGATGACCAACGAAAAATGAATTGAGCAGTGAAAATGATCGAAAGCAGCTGGACTAAAAGCAACTGCCAATAATTTGTCATCATCGGGTGCAGCAACTTAAACATGAAGATCAACCTTAAACGTACCTTTGTGTTCTAGTTTTCATTTCTCTTTGCTTTTTACCGGGGTAAAAGAAATGGTGTCTTAATTTCAGATGACTACTAATAGAAACGATTTGACCATTGAAGAATGGAGTAAAATGAGCAAATTTATACGAGTTTTGCTTGAGGATCATGAAAAAAGACTTATTGCAATCGAAGGTCAAACAGAAGAAGGTGAAGGTGATGAGAAAACGACAAAAGCAGGTGTACTAATATTGGAAAAGACACCGTTTGTATTCGACCAAGTAGTTGCCTTAATGAAAAGCGATGAAGATCAATTTAGAGTCGATTCGATCAATGATATATATCGCAAGTTTACGGTTTCGGCTCGCTCAACTTGTAACGGTATGTTTTCGTTGACTATATTCTCTAGTATCTGAGACCATCGTTTTCTTCAGATGTTAGTTTGACCCTCATTTATCCTGCGATACCAATGCATATAGCAAAGTATTCAAAAATAGAGCTTCGTCTTGTTGCTGAAACTCGTCATCGATACGAGACTATCGTTCTACCATACATTGAAAAAAAGCAATTCGATCTTCAATGGATTTACAATATTCTCGATGGTAAATCTGAATGCGAACGTGTCTTATTCGATGCCGATGATTTTATGCTTCTACCCGGCTTCAGATGGGATGGTAAAGTGAACGATTCTATGCATATATTGGGAATTGTCAAAACACGTAATATTCGCAGCGTACGTGATCTCAAACTCGAACATTTGCCTTTGCTTCAACATATACTCGACAAGTCTACAGTAAGAAAAGTGAATATTAATATAAGAAGACAAACTATAGTGTGGTTGTTACTATAGAATTTCATCTCATCGAAATATGGCGTATCATCGAAAAATATCCGCGCATTTTTTCATTATCCGCCCACGTACTATCATTTACATATTCATTTTACTCCTTTAGAAAATCGAACGTGTGGCGCTGAAGTCGAACGAGCTCATCTCGTGCAAGATGTAATCGATCATATTCAACTACAATTGACTATTATCAAACGAAAACACTCTATTACAAAATAGCAATCACCGATTCACTCTATCAACTTTTCGAAGACGATGAAGAATGATGATCATGATGTTCAACTTGAAAACTACGCTAGAAACAATTAACGTTTAACGTTACAACCTGCTTGTCCCTTGACTGAATCCAATGTGATCCTTCTCTATCATTGCTTGCTGAATTCTGCTTTGAGAACTGTTACGGGCTTTGCCCTCACATATACCATCATCGTTTCTTTCCCCTTGTTTTTTTCTCTTCTTTCTTTTCTCATCTTTTTTTTTGTCTTCATGTTTGCATTGATTCCACCTCTACATTTTCTTTCTATTTCATCGAGTCGTCCGACATTATTATCATATATATATATATATCGGCTTGTTCAAGCGTAACGCGATGACGTTTTGTCCGCTGTGTCTCCAAATTTTCTCAGCAACAAAATCACTTAGAAATTTGATTTTTTCGTCAGAAGATGTGTCTCCTTATGTACTCTTGGAATCCGGTAAATCTGAGTTTATTTAGCAAAGCATTCTGAAAATCATAGCAAAAATATACAGCGTAACGCGAAGATGGACAAGGGACAAAAGTTTGAGGGTGTTGTACTCGTTCTTTGTTTTTCTCCAAACGTATACTATTTTGAACAAAATATTTCACAATAGATTTATAGTAAACACTTTGAAGTATTAATGTGAAAAACGTTTTGGGTGTGGTTGTGGGGTGTGAGTGTGGATGGGTAAGGGTGTGTGCGTGTGTGTGTGGGTGTGTGGGTATGGATGTGGGTGGGTGTGGGTGTGGGTATGGGTGTGGGTGTGGGTGTGGGTATCGATGTGGGGTGTGGGATGTGGGTGTGGTGGGTGATTGAAGAGAAGACCCACACCCCACACCCACCCACACCCACACAAGAAATAATATTTTTTTAATGTTTATGATCAAATGATAACTATAAGAAAAATAAAAACTTACAACAAGCACGCCAAGAATAATCATAAGAAATTTGCGAGTTTGTTGAATTATCGGATCTCCAATCATCGACAAATCTTTAGCAACATGCCTATTAGAAGGAGTGGTTGTAATTACATTGTTGGTATTTTGTTTGGATTGCATTTCAATTGTACGAACTTGTGCCTATTATATAGAATTATAAGATAAATTGAGTATCAATGCAGTCACAAATTCTAAATTAACTCGTTAATAATACTTTGTATTTGTCTGTCTTTTAAATCATTGTCAACAATCAAATATGTCTAATATTTAGCTTTTTTAAGATAGATTTTTTTTCTTCTTAAATGTTAGTCTCATAATGACAATTTATAGGAAAACAGTGTTTCACAATTTCTATGTAAGAATGATAAAACTTGTAAAGTTGAATCTTTTTTCGGGGGTAAATGGTTTTCATATGAAGAACATTTGAAAGTCTTTTAAATATAATCAGTTGTTTGCATTAGTAAGAAAAAAAATCACAAACATTGTAACACATTACTATCCATAGAAAAGTACTGATGAATTTATTCATCAATAAATGAACATCTCAAACAATCACAAGTTGAATTTTGCACCTATACTAAATAATTCAATCGAAATAATATCTGGACAATGAAAAACTATCTATGGATGAAACCGATTCATAATTTGAGTTATTCAGCTGACATTGCTTAAGACAATATTGAGCTTCAATATATAAAACCTCTGTTCCTGTATAAGTTGTTGTTTACTAAAAGAAAGAACTATTAGTTTAGTCAGTACATTATTATGTAGGACTTCACTCATAAGTTAGGTTAATCTATATAAAACGAGTATTTCATTTTCTATAACAATAAAAATGTCTTGCAATTTTCATAAAAATTTTAAAAAAAAACTTTCGAGAGAAATGCGAATGAACTTGAACTACATACGAATATATCAAAAAAATGATTAAAATACAAACCTGACGAACGGCTCAAAGATGCGTATAAATGATAAGGATAAGTGTCATTTGAACGAAGAATACAACGATATGAATGTATGGGTAACGTTCTTTTCTTTTGATGCTTAAGAAGTAAAAAAAACATTTCAACAAACACTTATGCTATTGTTTAACTGAATCATAAACGTTGATAGCTTGTCACTAAACGTCAACATAAGGTACATTTACATAACTACGGTAGATCCATTCGAAATATTATGCATTATATCCAACATTGTCTTAATCAATAGAATAATCTTCCTTTCTTTTTTTTTTTACTTTCGTCTATTAAAAAAATTGTTCGATACATATTCAGAATATGTATACAGTCATATCTGTTAACGAAATTTTAAAATATTATTATTTAATTCAGTAATTATTATCATTAAAGGTTCAGAGATTGAAATAATTTTTTGCTGAATCCATATAAATATTATGATGAATTAAAATATGCTGAAAAATAATGTTTAATATGAATTAAAGAGAAATTAATGGATGAACGTTTCGAAGTGTCGAATCGTTTTTGAGTCAAAACTATGAACATAACGTAGGATCTCATAGAACTATGAAAATGCTGAAAAGAGTTTGAATTCATAGTTTATAGTTGCCATGATACTTTCCTATGATGTGTTGTAGCCAAATGTTGTTCTCCTTATTCTCAGTCAAATGTGAAAGTTTAAAAAAATCTTGTGTAGTTGTGTAAAACCTTGAGAAATTCTTATCAAGTTACAAAAGCTTTTTTTCAGTCAGTGCATTCAACGCAAACTGTCTAAAATATTAGTAATTATTTCATATAATTTCAAAAGAGTAGCTCATACATAATCTTGTGTTCGACAATTATATGGATGCAAACGTCATTTTTGAACACATTAGACCAAGATGCAATCGGCGCATTTCTGGAATTCCAAATTCCATGGGAATTTATTGAAAATTCTGGGAATACTTAAGTTAGATGTCTCTAAAACATTGAAATCATAACTCATGCTCATGCATAACAAATGTCACTTCTTTCATTTTATATTTCGAAACCCATTCCTTTGAAAGAACCATGAAGACGTATAGAAAATAAAGATGCGAGTATAAATTTTTCGTGGGGATGAAAAGATGATGCAGATCCACATTTTCATCGATATTGTTAACTAAGCATCTTGCCCATGGAAAAATTTTTCAAGAAAAAACCGCGGTTTCAACCGATTTTTAAAAGACGCATAAATGATCTGATTTTCGCGGTTTTTCAAAATGCGGAACAAAACCGCGGTTTTTTTCTGAAGAATTTTTCCGTGGGTGGGCTACGGAAGTGACTGCTTTCTAACGAAATAATGTGAGCCAAATCATGACATCTAGTACGATTATTTATACAGTTCAAATAGGTAAGAAATCGCAAACGCTTTGTACAATGGCGCTCATATTGGTTCATAGAAGGGTGAATCGAAAAACAATTTTAAATTTGACACAAAATATATAGTTACCATTGAGTATGGGATGGTTGTTAGTGTGCGCTTGAAAATGTTTTTAATATATCCCCACCCACATCCACACAATCAAGTATTAGCGTTGTCCTAATCCTAATGCTAAGTCGACATCCCTACATCAATCCTTCTGAAGGAAATCACTTTCATCTAACAATACCAGCTCCAACTAGAGAATGTTTTTGTTGATACTAATCAATCAAATTAATATTTTGTTGAATAACACTTTTGAATTCTTTCGATACAGGGTGTGGGTGTAGGTATTGATTCGGACGTGCTGATAGCTCAGAAGAACACCCACATCTACACCCTCAAGTTTCAGCGTCTTGCGTTGATGCTATCGCGATATGCTAATGAAAAGACGAAGCGTGCTTTGTCACACAGTCGAATTTCGAATATCCATATCTTACACCAGAATTCAATCAAAAAGACTGAAACTTTCAGAATGAATTACTGTTTATTTCAAAACAAAAGAAGGGTGGTTATTTTTCGAATAACTCTTTAGCGGAGAGAGCTATCGACCTAAGGTTTTCACTAGCAAAGAGAGACTGACACTCTACATCTTTCTATATATTGGTTAACAAATCTAGCTTATGGGTTTGATAAGCAATCAGTTAAACTCAAAGAACCCATTAAAGTCCTTGGAAAAATGTATAGGATTTCAATTATAAGGAGCGGATGAAGCTTGTTTTAATCAAGATCTGCAATTCTAAGGAAATTCGAAATTACTCTTTTGTATCATTCAAAACAGGGTGTGGGTGTGCTCAACGATGATTAGAAGACCCATACTTACATCCTCAACCACACCCATATTTGGTCCGGTTTGCTCTGCTCACACCCATACTCACAACCTATTTATCAGTGATACATAGCTCAAAATGGCGTCAGTCTTTGTCTGCGACACTTTACGTTTCACGTAGATAACTTCGCATTATTTTTCCAACCACGATAATTGTTATCAATTCATAAACAGACATGTAAGCAAAGATGTTATCAGTAATTTATGTCCCAATATTGCGTCATAAAAATGCAATTCTGTTATCTACTTCACATGTTTTTTGTTGTGTATCATCCCATTACTAAGACAATATATTATCTAAAAAATCTCGAAACTTCTGTTTACAAACTAATGGTAAATATTATAGCTTATCAGGTAGTTTGTTTCAAGTGAAAGACAAAACAGTAGCTTTTTTATCATATAAAGTGTTGTAGCATTACCTCTCATTTAGAAGTATTTCTTTCACAAGTTACCTTCCTTATTAAATTATTAAAAAAAGTATTTCACATACCATCCAATAACCACCGATATTCATTTCTTTCAAAGGTAAGTCAATGTCATATTCCGACATAGACATATAATCGCCCTTTTTAGGAATGGATGATGACAGTTGGTGTTCAGTATGCTCAAAAGAACTGGGAATTTGTGTATGTGCTGGATGCAATAATCGGTATTGTATTGGACACTTTACTGAACATCGTCAATCACTGGAAGCAGATTTAATGAAAATTGTCCAGATTCGTGAGAGCTTTCAAGACGAAGTAAAGAAGAGAGAACAAATAAATTTTCTACAAAATACGCTGGTCTCTCAAATCAATCAATGGCACAAGCAACTAGTAGACAAGATAGGTCAATTAAAGGAACAGACCATAGATCAAGTGGAAAAGCTATTGCATAACAAAGTCAAGGATGTAGAGCTAGAACTTCAAGAAATAACCAAACTATTGCAAAAACTTCTAGATACAAAGAACTACTTCGAAAAGAATATTAAACTATCTGAAGAGAAGTTAAATTTTCTGAGAGAAAAATTTATTCGAATATGTGAACCTCCCTCTATTAAGTTGGATGAAGCGCATACCAAACAAATCAATTGGAACTCTCTTATTTATGTCGATAGTGGTGAACAGCAAGTAATTTTGTATTTGTTTGAAAAAAGAACATTTCAATAATTTCTACTATGTTTGTCTTACTATTGCAGTTTGTTTATTTGTTTTTGACTTCTGTAATATCTGTAAAATACATATTTTTAGACAAAGGTGCGTTGTTCATCAGCAGACATCAATTGTTCATGGTCAGGATTGCGGAATGACCTTGACGGTCATTTGAAAGAATGTGTTTTCGAGCCGACTAGATTGAAAATAGAACGCTTGGATGAACAAATCAAGGAGAAGAATTTTCAGGTAGAAAATTATAAAAGTGACATTGAACGTCTCAATGTACAAGTGCAACAATGTCATGAAATTCCTACGTATACGCATGAAATTCAGCAACTGAAAAACGAGCGAGACCAATTAACAACTCAAGGCACAAAATATAAACATGAAATCGACCAACTGAAAAATGAGACGGAACACTTGATGAATCAAATGCGTAATAAAGAATCACAAATTACAGAACTTACGGGAGAAAACGAGAAGATGCGAACTCAACTGAGAGCAATAAATGAAAGTGAGTGCTGAAACATGTAATCAAGCGCGAATTTTGAAATTCACTTGACTAGTGTCTATACTATAATATCTAGCCAAGTTGATTGGTATTATTTGGTGGATCAGATATCATTATTTACAAATGTTTGCTATGTTTCATTCCTTCAAGTAGATTTCTCTGTGTATAATGTTATGTAGGAAAGAAAGCGTAGCTTCTCAAAAGAGATACTTTTAAAAAAAGGTAATAACTACTTAATGATCCTATAGCTACTTAATCATTCAACAGCTACTTCAAGTTTTGCTTTGACTATTCACACATCTCACGTTTATTTTAAGTTGCTGTGCGCCTATTTAGAGTTTGCGTACCGATTAAAAGACTCCGCAACCATTTTAACATGAAACAGCGATTAAAAATCTCGTGGCTGATTACAAAAACCCATAACAATTTATAAACTAAGAGCCATTTAAATAATATAAAATATTTCTTTCATTATTTTATAGCTATTATAACCTTTTAAGGCTATGTGAATGGTTTCATAAATATTGCAAAAACTTTATAGTCAAGATTATTTGAACAGTTAATAGTTCTCATTAGATGCTTGCACACTTTTTTGTATGTGGCTCATAACTTGACATTATTCTCTCTTTCCTTTCTCACTACTATGTATAAATAAAATACCACTCATAATCTCATAAAGAATCTATATCTGCAAGGTTCATCATATTATGAAGAAGAATAAATGAAATATTTCCACAAACTAGTATGCAATTTAAGGCGCCAATATCAGAATTCTTTTTTTACAAACTAAGAAAGAATTAAAATTATAAATATTTGAATTCTTTGTTACAAAGTAACTACGGACTCTAATTATGAATATTTGAATTAATATTTCACAAAACGCTGGACTGATTTAGATCAATAGAAAAATATTTTCTACATGTGAAATACACATTGAAATTATGAATACTTGTACTTTTTTGCAAACGAAATAGACATCGAAATTATTAATATTTTGCCTTCTTTTTCACGGAAGTCTTGCTCTAATGAAACCATTAAAAAGTGATTCAAATCATGAATATTTGAATTTTGTTTTTTTCCATCCCCTTCTCAAGTTATATCATTAAAAAACAGATATTATGATTTTTCAATATTTTTAGGAACCCGATAGAGATTCAAATTATGAATATTAATTTCTTTTTCTTTAATTTTTGTTAGGAGCCCGATAATGAAATTTAATCATTAAGAACAAAGAGTCAAATCATGAATATTTGAAATTTGTTAGGAATCCAATAGAAATTCAAATTTTGAATGTTTCGATTTTTCATCACGAACCAAATAGTGATTCAAATTATGAATATTTGAATTCTTTTTTCAACCGCCCTACATGCTCAATAGGGAAAGCATTAAATAGCTGTAGAATCATTAAGTAGCTATAGAAATCTATTAAGTAGCTGTAGAATCGTTAAGTAGCCGTAGGATGATTAAGTAAGTTTACGAAAGCATTCAGTAGCTGTAGAAGCATTGACTAGCTATAGAAATCCATTAAGTAGCTATGCTTAACAAAATACAGGAGAGTATTATTGAAAAGTATTTCTTTTAAGAATGAGCCGTAGGAAAGATGTTCCATGGTAACTGATTATCAAGCAACAGAGAAATTCATGTCCTTTTTCAGATAGAACTGCCAGAATTATTTCAACTTTTTCGATTCAATTCATACTATCTAAACTTGGTTTTATCGATTGATGTCTCAAAATTTCAGATTTGTTTAGCAATGCTAGGGTTATTAAACTGAAATTGAAATTTTCAAGTTAGCACTGTGCAAGTTTAAGTATAAGAGGTAGCTTTTTCTCTAAAATTTTGCTGATATATATATGTCATAATATAGAGTAACGCTTCGGAAATGTTGGACTGATGAACATGGGAAATCAGCTCTTTTAAAGTGTACTCAAGAGCAAGCATATTATATAGAAAGAGAAAAGAGTAAATTATTCGTTGAAATTTTATCAAACAGCGAAGATCTACATGTAAGTAATAGATTGTGACTGTTATGTGATTTACAAGAATAGATTCGTACCCAAACTAATTAAGTCTCTCAATTGTAATTAAAAACGGACAAGATAAGTATTATAATAGCTAAACTTGCTGCTCAAGCCTTTCAAAATAGTAGACAAAATATGTAAGTTCAAACTCGCCTGAGATTAATCGAATGAAGTCAATGCTTCTGAGAAGAATATCAGTTTTATCGGTATGAGCCCATTAAAGTGAAAATTAGCAGGTGTGCTATAAAGAATGATACTTTCTGTATTTTGACGATGACTCATTAGGTTTTAACCGTGACGAATCATTTTTTCCAAAATATTACCCATTTCATGTCCTTCAAAAGTAGGTATTTGCTAGATCGAACATTCAATTGTAGCCTTTTCTGGATAATGAAAAGAAAAACTACAAAAACTCGTACTTTCAAAACACGATAATTGAAAATGGTTTGTCAAAATGTGAAACAGGCATTATCTAAATGTCCGAAGCATTGAGTCAATCATAGTCTATTCGAACGAAAAAGTTCGCTCAAAAAGTGAAAGCCTCGTTTGAATCGGAAAAGAAAAGTCTCGACTCGAAAACTGATTATTGAGCTAGATTTTACTCGAGGTAGTATTGGTTGAATACAGAAAAACGATCTTCATCTTCGACCGTATAAGAAAGTGGTAGAACCATTCATAATCGACAAACACAAACAAAAAAGAAAAGAAATCGAATTGGGTGTGAGCACGTCTTCATAAAGGGAATACGATGAATATTCTGCTATTGGATGATGAAGTGTTCGATACTGATGGAGTCTATAACTCACAAAACTACTGAGTATGGGCTGTGAGTCGATACAAGATTGACAAAATAGGTGCCACCAAGCGGAAACGAAAATTTCCTCAGAGAATGATCATTTGGGTGGTTATATGTTCCAAGGGAGTGCCACCATAGATCATTTTCATGGAATGGACCATCGATCATGAAAGGTACATTCGATAGGTACTCCCTGTAGCTGTTAAGTATAGAAATAAGACTCTTGGAAGTAACTGGACGTTTCTACAAGATGATGTAAAACCAAACATTCATCATTTAGCACTACAATGGCCCCAAAACAGTTCGGATTTAAATTCACTAGATTACAGCATTGGAGATGAGCTAGCTCAAGCAATCAATTGAGATCAAGTCACATCGAAAACTACTTTAATTGCTCAACCGAATCAAACAGTTAAAACAATTCGCCAAGAGGTTGTTTCTGAAAGTTATTCTTGTTGGACTAATAGACTGTATAGTATGTCCGCAAAACAATGGTGATTACTTTAAGTAGTAAAATGATCTAGTTTTGTAGAGCATCAAAAGACGATTGCTTTTTTTTCCAAAAGTTGAATCTGAAAGATTGAAAATGAAAGATATATCTTTAAAATATGAAAAGTATCATTCTTTATGATCTACACAGAATTAGGAAATCAATGACTTGTCACTAATCTAAATATTACTAAGTTCCAAAAAACTTTTGTTATGTTTTATGATATTCTAGTCCTATGTGTGCATTAAATTTTCAAACTGTTTTCACTTGTGATTCCCTTCTTATCTATATTGTGCCATTAAAATCAGTATTTTAATATGCAAGACAAGAAAAGTCGGCTGAGAAAGGTATCACAAGTAAGAGTGAACGTTTCCATATGATTTCTCTTTTTTTCTCCTCCTAAATAAACATAAGACCGGCCAATGAATTACAGCACTTACGAATAAAATCAATTATACAGTGCTGGCCAAAAGTTCCAACCGTCCTTGAATCACAGTTACTCTAAGAGTTAGTCAGTTGAAAATTGTTTTACTTCGAGAAAGAAAAGACATGTTTAGTTGATCAATATCCCATTATTTAACACTTTATTCCAGCTATCTACAATATAAATTTCATTGAATATCTCAAGCCTCAGGTGAATTCCGTCATAACAACGGCTAAGGCATCTACTTCTCTGATGCTTCTGGTACGCAAAAGCGTTCTTGTATAATGAGTGGATTTTTAATAGCAAATGTTTAGACTCAAATGAACGACTTGAAACAATAATAAGTTGATTTTACGTATTTTCAATTGAAGTTTCAAAACTTCACTTTCTTCTTCCATTTCATTACTCTTCTTAAGCGAGTTAATGCTTATTGTATATAATCGTAATTCATTACTTTGATTTTTTTTCGAATCACTTAACAGTTGTATAGGGTCTATATCTGTAGAAAGGAAAATCCTTAAGCTTATTATGTAAAGTTTACTTCAGATAGTTACACTTTGAATTTAGAACTGGTATTCGCTCAACCTGAGACCTACAAGATACTTGATTAAAGTGATATATTTCTCATGGGAGTATTCATTTCAAAATACATGTAAAAGTTCAATTCTAATTCAGAGAACTAAGAGAACAAAGCTTTTGTTACGAACATTCCTATATTCTGTGTTTTTTAATCAGTTACTTGAGATAGGTCCTTTACGAGTATAGTGGAAAACAATTCAACAGGACGCTAAAGGTCGTTCAATTTATTCGATGCTTATCTAAACAATAATCTATATGAATAGTTGTCAATATTCTTTGATAGTACAATAATAAATCATCAAGGTTTTCCTAGGTATGATGTATGTTTGACAGAATATTATATCCTCACAATAATTTGAACGTTTTTCTTTCCAGTGAGCAAGATTTTCAAATAACCTACTTGTGCCAACTGTAACCAATGTCGTTATCATCATACACTTTTCATAATAACTCGAACCCTAACACGAACTTTCATTATTCATCTTGAAACAAGAAGAAAATAATTGAATGTAACATTGATTGGATTGTTCCGTATGATAGAACAATTTTTTGATTTTGCAAACTTGAATATTTTGTTTTTAAATGACTACCATAGAGAAACATGACTTTTGGTACTATTTACATTATTCATTTGACATATATGTACTAATAAACTGTATCGTTCAAATCGTAAATATAATGTCGACAAAATAAGTTCATTGAATCAACCGGTGATGATGAACATTCATTGGATTAATTTCTTTGAAGAGGTCTTTTTGTCTTGAATATTGTCTTGATATAGGCAAAACAGGCGAATAGGATAGTTTAAAAAGTTGGCAATGGATAGCGATCATTCGTGTGCGCTCTGATCATCAATTTTTTCATTGATGGACCACTTTGTGTGGTGTGAAGTTAAATAGGTGACCAGAAACTCCAACGTTAAAATAATTCCTGTTTCATCAGAATAGTTTTCAATTCGATCACTGAAAATGGGTACGTCTCGAGTAAGTGATATTGACGAACACCTATGTTGTCAGAGTTAGAATAATTCACTCGCCTTATTATGTTTCAAAACAGTTAAATGTTGAAAGTTCAACTTTAAAACGAACAATATTGATGAGTGACATGATTGGAAGGACAGCGATTATGACGGTTCAACTTCCATATAATCTTTTGATCAGTTGTCAACATTGTTGAGTTTCATTCAAAGGAAGTTGATGAGATTTATGATGGTATCAATTGGAAAATTTATGTTGATTCACGAACTTTATCATGTATAACAATCAAATCGCTTTGTACAAGTTATTGAGAGACGCGCAAACATTATTAAACAAAACTATTGGAAAACAATGGTTTAGATATTAGACGGTATGTTCAGACTCAACCTATTTGAAATCCTGTTGTTCAAACGGAAGACAATTAATGAATGTAATTTCGATGATTATTATTCGGTAGTCATATGATCATTGATAAGCACTAGCAATATTTAATTTCTATTCCAACATTAACACAATAGATAAACATTAGGATGATGAACATTATTCATTTGACGTGTGATCCTTTGCGACTTATACATGTATCGTCCTTGATTTCAATAATGAAAAATCTCTTTACAAAACTGTCGCGTTGAGAATCATTCAACGTTTATACGTTCTATGGTCGAATTTTTCATTGATGAGCTTTCATTCAAGTGTCAAACTGAGATAAAAACATAGATGAACAAAATCATTATAAGCGCTTCAAGCGTCATCACTATACATTTGCCAGGTAATAGTGGATGGATTGCAATCAAAAAATTTCTTATGGAATCGCATGAATTAAACATGTAAACAGAAGTTTTGTTAGAATTATTCATTTGCTATACGATCAACAATCAACTGAAGATATTTTCATAAGTGTTTCGCATCGATGAAAATAAAAGAAGATGCCATTGATTATGATCATTCATAGAACAGTGCAGACTGTCGTTAGTGATTCTGGATACAATTCTATTTCACAGTGCCTCTAATTGTTAAATGATTGATTGGTGCAGCGTGTACTAAGAAGTGTCCACTTTCATGTAATCTTGAATCAACTTTTCTACTTACAAGTACAGCTTTATATCGAAGCAAAAATATGAAAAGCAGGCTTCTCTTGAAAATCTTCATCTTTCTAATCAAAGTTAATCCAACTGACAAGCAAGCTTTCGCACTTGGCAAGTACAGTTTTTGAATAAACACCTACTGCAAATTGTTCATGAACTATCATCTTCAAAAAAAACAGCTTGACCTACACCACTACTGCACAGCTCTATCCATTATTGAACAAAAATCTAACGTGTATGTTCGTTCACCATGTGATTTTTAACCAAAAGGTACTAAGAACCATTTTTTCTTAAACGTAACGAACACATTTAAATGAGAATCTGATAAAACCTCATCGCACGCTGCTTGATATACGATGATCTCTTGCCAGCGAAAGTTCTCTCACAACAAAGCCAAAATACACAAACAACCTTCTCGCGGGAATATTTTACACCATGATGGTGTTCTCGACACGTACACACACCAAAGCTCCCTTTGATTGCACGAAATATGTGACCTTTTCGATCTTAATACATGTTCATTTATCAATTCGTTTTTCAACGGCTAATCCAGTCTCCACTCATCGTCGAAAATCACTATATCTAGTGAACAAAAAGCTATTTAATAATGTTCTACTGACATGTGATCTTCAACTAGTAGATCGGCTTCTAGCTTTCGCATTGAAGTGACCCAAACAATTAAACGAAATTCTTCTAAGTAAAGTTCTTTTACAATGAGATCGTCGGGAAGCTTATCATATCATAACTTTTCCTTCCAAATGAGCAACACACGTCAACAGGATTCTTATAAATAACGTTCCTTTAACATCTGGCCTTCGATGAACTGATCAACTCGCAATTTTTACTTCCACGTAAGCAAAACAAATCAACCAACTGTTCGTGAGTGATATTCATGTGGTATGCGATTCGCGGAGAAATCCTGAACTCGGAATCTTTTCTTCGAAGTGAGCAACACAAGTCAACAGAATTCTTATCGTTGTGTTCCGTTCACATGTGATCAACGGTGAGCTAATCAATTCTACCTAATGCTTCGAAGCACGCAAAGCAAGTCGACACAACTCTCTTGACTACTGTTCATTTAACATGCGATCTTCTGTGAGTTCATCAATTCGGAACTTTTGCATTTCAAGTGACCACAACAAATGAACCAAATAATGATAAGTGATATTCCTGTGATATGTGATATCCTCTAATCTCGTCAATTCTCAGCCATTGCTTTGAAGTGACCAAAACAAAACACCAACATTGTGATAAGTAATGTTTCTTCGAGATATGATGTTCTCTGACCCTATTAATCAGCAACCTCTGCTTCAAAGTGAGCAAAGCATATGAATAGAACTTTCATCAGCAGCGTCCCTTTACTCAGTGGTCTTCATTGAAGTTATAAACTTGCAACTTTTACGGCGAATGAAGCAAAATATGTCAGCAGCACTCTCCTCAGTAAAGTTCTTTTGATATGTGATCTTCGCTGAGCTGATCAACTCACACCTTTCGCTTCGAAGTACGAAAAACAAGTCAACGGACCGTTCCTTAGCGATGTATCTTTGATTCGCGATATTCAGTGAAATTATCAACTTCAAACATTTGCCTTCAACCGAACAAACTAAGTCAACAGAATTGTGATAAGAGATCATCCTTTGACATGTGAAGTCCTTTCGCCGCATCGATTCGCAACCTTTGCTTCAAGGTGAACAAAAAAGCCCTACACACTGTTCGTTAGCGATGTTTCTTTTGTATGTGATATTCAGTGACATGATCAACTCTGAAAGTTTGCTTTGAAATGAGCAAAACAAATCAACACAGTTGTAATACATGATGTTCCTTTGACATGTGATTCTTTTCACCGTATCAATTCGCAAATTTGACTTCTAAGAGAACAAGACAACCCAACACACTGTTTGTTAGTGATGCTCCTTTCGTATGCGATGTTTGACGGCCTGATTAACTTGGAGCTTTTGCTTCAAGATGAGCTAAATAAGACAACAGAATTGTGTTAAGCGATGATCCATTGACATGTGACATTCTCTGACATCATCATTTATCAGCCTTTGCTGCGCAAGGAGCAATGTAAGTCCACAGCCTGGTGATAAGTAATGCTCCTTTGACATGAGATATCCGATTACCAGATCAGCTCGAATCATTGGCTTTGAAGTAAGCAAAACAAATGAAGCAAATTGTGATGTGTCATATTCCTGCGCCTAGTGATGTCCTCTGATCCTATTAATCAGCAATCTTCGCTTCAAAGTGAGCAAAGTACTTGAACAGAACTTTCTTTAGCAACATTCCTTCACCAAGTGGCCTTCGTTGAAGTCATAAACTCAAAACTTTTGCTGTGACGTGAGCAAAACAAATCAGTCGCATTCTGCTTCGTTAAGTTTTTTTGACATGTGATCTTTGCTAAGCTGATCAACTCACACCTTTCGCTTCAAAGTGAGAAAAACATGTCAACAGACTGTTCGTTAGCGATGTACCTTTGATATGTAATATTCGATGAAATGATCAACTTCAAACATTTGCTTTCAAGTGAGCTACGCATATCAACTGAACTCTTATAGATAATCTTTCTTTCAGATGTGATCTTCAATGAGCCGATCAACTCGCAACTTTTGCTTCAAAGTGAGTCAAATAGGTCGACTAACAGTTAGTTAGCACTGTTCCATTTCATATGTGGTAGTCAGCGATGCGATCAACTTCGAAAATTTCCTTTGAAGCGAGTAGAACAAATCAACAGAACTGTGATACTTACTGCTCCTTTCACATGTGATATTCGATGAGCAGATCAGCTCGAAACATTTGCTTTGAAATGAGCAAAACACGCCAACACAACGCTCTTAGCTAGTATTCATTTGACATTCGATATTCCGTGAGTTAACGAACTTGAAACTTGTCCTTCAAAGTGAGAAAAACAAGTTAGCAAACTCTTCTTTAGTGCTGTTTCTTTGATATGTGATGTTCAGTGAAATAATTAACATGAAAATTTTGCTTTGAAATGACCGAAACAAATGAACAGAATACTACTAAGTAATGTCCCTTTGAGATGTTACCTTCGGTGAGTTGATCCAGTGTGAACTTTGGGTTCCTAGTGAGAAAATCAACCCAACCGACTTTTCTTCATTGATGTTCTTTTGATATGTGATGTTCGGTGAAGTAGCCAATTACGAACCCTTACTCTTAAATTAGCAAAACAAGTCAACAAAATTGTGATTGATGATGTTTCTTGGTCATGTGATGTTCTTTGCCCTCATTAATTCGCAACCTTTACTTCAAAGTGGTAAAACAAGTCTACAGAATCATGATCAGTGATGTTCCGTTGACACGTGATGTTCTTTGACCTTATTAATTTCCAGTCTTTGCCTCGAAGTGAGAAAAACAAGTCAACAAAACTGTGGTAAATAATGTCCGTTTGTCATGTGGTGTTCGCTGAATTAATAATGTAACAAGATTTACGTGGCACCGATCAAAAAAAACCAATGGAATTTTGTTTAGTAGTGTTCTTTCACATTGTCATCTTTGGCGAGAAGATCAACTCGCAACTTTTCTTTTGAGATGAGCAAAACAAATAACTAGAACTCTTCTACATACATTTCCCATGTCATACAATCTTCGATGAGTTAGTCGACTGGGAACATTTGTTTCGAAGTGAGTAAAGCAAGCCATCACAACTCTCGTCATTAATGTTCATTTGAATAGTGATCTTCTGTGAGTTGTTCAACTCGAAACGATTCCTTCCAAATGAGAACATTAAAACAACAGTATGTTCGTTACAGATGTTTCTTTGACATGTGATGTTCGATGAAAAGATCCACTCGGAACTTTTGCTACGAAGTGAACAGGAGAAGTTAACTTAATTCTCTTAGATAATGTTTGTTTAACTTGTGATATCTTCTGATCTCATCAATTTGCAACTATTGCTTCGCAGCTGCCAAGAGAAATCAACCACAATCTGCTCAATAATGTTTCTCAGACATGTGATCGTGAGTGAGTCTAACAACTTGAAAGTTCTGCTCTGAATTGACCAAAAGGAGTGAACAGAATTCTTCTAAGTAAATTTCTTTTGACATGAGATCCTTCGTCAGTGAATGAAATCGAAATTTTCATTCCAAAGTTACTAAAAGTGATGGACAGAATTCTGCTAAGTAAAGTTCTTGTTACATTTGATCTTCCATGAACACATTAGCTCGCAACTTTCGCTTCGAAGTGGGCAACAGAAGTCAACAGAATTCTTGTTAGTCATCTTCCTTTGACATGTGATCCTCGGTCAGCTGAGCAACTCTTAACGTTTGCTTCAAAGTGACCAAAAGAAGTCAACAGAATTCTCCTTAATAAAATTCTCTTGACATATGATATTCAGCGAGCTGTTGTACTGGCAGCTTACATTTCGAAGTGAGTAAAGCAAGTCAACAGGAATCTTATAAATGATGTTCTTTTGGCATGTAAATTTCGGTGAGTTAACAAAAGTGGAAACTTTGGCTTCTTAGGGAGCAAACCATGTCAACAGAATTATTCTTAGTGAAATTCCCTTGACATGTCATCTTCCGTGCGCTGACAAACTCGAAAATTTTGCTTCAAAGTGTCTAGAATTAGTCAACAAAATTCTTCTAAGCCATATTGCTTTGACATGCAATCTTCGGTGAGCTAACAACCTCGCAACTCTTGCTTCGAACTGAATAAAACAAGTCGATAGAGTTCTTTTATATAATGTTCTTGTAAAATATAGTTTTTGGTGAGTCATTGCACTCGCCACTTTCGCTTGGAAGTGTGCGAAAGGACTGAACACAATTCTTCTAAGTAATAATCCTTTGACATGTGATCTTCAGTGAGCTGAGCAACTCGCAGTTTTTGCTTTGAAGTGAGTAAAACTAGACCATGGAACTCTTCTAAGTCATGTTAGTTTGACACGTGATCGTTGCTATTTTCATGTTCTTGGATGGTTCATTTCTGTGGTAGCTATCAAGGGAAGCGACACATGTTGTGCCATGTTCTTTTGCCGCGTAGTTCTCTATTAGGTGATTGACTTGTAACCTGGTGCTTTAAGGCAGCAATAGAAAAGATAGAATATGTTGTTTGTGCCTCGACAACAGAATGCCTACGAAGTGAACACTTACAGAAAAATAAAACTGACGGAGAGCAGCGATTGATATTGAATTGTGGAAATTTTGGGTGTGCGCGTGCCTGTAAATGTGAGTCCTACTGTGCGTGTAGGCGGGTGTGAGTGTAAATGTGGGCGTAGGTGTCGGTGTGTGGGTGTAGGCGGGTGTGGGTGGGTGTCGGTGATATAGAAGGAGTAACATCCACAACCACATGCACACCCTTGAACTATACTACATAACCAATAGTTGATAACGCGAGACTTTAATACTGTGCAAATAACAAAAATATCATGACTAATTCATTATATAAGAGCTACATTTTATTAAATAAGGAGGCTATAATGAACTAATAATTAATCGGCTAAACCAGTATTCAAGGAGCGAAAAATATTTCGAGTTATTTAAAAGAAATAACAGAGTGAAAACCTATTTAGCCTTGTAAACACGTTTTAACATGTAAGATCGATAGCGATAACGACAAAAAAAATGTGTAAATTTCGAAAAAAATACCCATCTTAATGCACTGGAATATGGTAACGCGTTTTAACTTGTTTAAAACTCATGTAATAACAGCGTTTGAATGATAATATTTCGTTTGAACACCGTTATTACAGAACCTTAATTCGTTCAAACGGGTTATTTTTTAACGTTTTTTTGCCTGGGTAGGTGCGAAAACGCCGTTTCAATACACATAAAATTTCTAGCCGCTTTTACGCTACGAAAAGCTGTTATTAAAGCGAGGACAGTATGGGGTTTGAGCTTGGTTTTGAATATGAACGGTTGCAACTAAGAAAGCATCCAAGTCGAAGAGCAACATGCACATGCACAGTCATGTTGGCATTTTTTATTCTTCCATCATAGATTCGTTAAACTGTATTACTTACGCGGGCTTCACTTTCCTCATCATATTTTATCATTCGTTTACTATCGTTTTTTTTAAATTTCTTTAACACAGTATTTCATAGCTAAATATTCGTCTAGGTTATTCATAAGATGGACACTACTACCCAATTTCAACACCTTGCAGTACCAAAAGATTCTGATGGTTTCTTAAAGTGCTTCACATTGTCTAGCTACGACTGTCCAGAAGCCAGGGAAGCTCGTGCATATTTTGAGAAATACGGTTTTGTGGTCATTTCAAATGTGTTCATTGCAGAGCAATGTACAAATACCATCTCAGACATTTGAAACGTAATCGAATCCTTGGTAGGACAACATGTGAGAGACAATGAGCAACTTTGAACTCCAGAGTATGTTTCAATTAATTTTTCAGATGGTTTTTCTATTTCTAATAGCCTTTTAATCTTCTCGGTTCCTTTAGGCTTTGGAATAAAACAGGTATTCCAAGAGAAGACATTATAGGTAGTACTAGTCTCGGGACACGCCAAGTCTTATTTAATCAACAAACTCCGGCTCGGCAAACGGCTTTTGCAGCCATTCTGGGAACGGAAAATCTGCTAGTGAACCAAGATCGTTACAGAATGTTTCGATCCACCAAGAAGCATCGGACGAACGACCATGACGAATTTACATTTGGACATGAATCCATGGGCTTATATTGAAGTTTAGTTCTGATCTATTCCTATAAGTTCAACGATTTCTCTCACGCCAATTGAAATTTCTGACAAAGCTTCGCTATAAATCTAATGCAGACTAGATCACAGAGAATAACGAACCGGGTTGCACCAAAATTGGAAAGCTGCACGTATAGAGGTTGGTCAACCTTGCCGATAATCTTGAAGAAGACGGTGGCTTTTGGTTAGTTCCCAACTTCAATAAGTATTTGAAACAATGGGCTGCTAACCGCAAAGATCTGAATTATATGTATGGACGCTACATTCAATTCATCCTCCTAAAGATAGATGACATTCCAGAATTGTATAATGCTGCTTGTCACATTTCCACTCGTGCTGGCTCAGATATTCTGTGGGATCAGCGCACAATGCATGGATCACGAGCGAATTTTACTCTTCGTCCTTGTTATGCTCAATTCTTCAAGATGCTTCCAGCGAAGCATTCAGCTATGACACCAGAAAGAGCCGAGAAGCGGCGCAAAGCAATCCTAGCAAAACTTCAAACTGTAAACATTGACAAAGACACTGATCTCACTCCTTTTGGAAGGAGACTTTTTGGACTTGCAGTCTAATTTCAGTATACTAAGACAACAAACAATGTAAAAGCTGATTTCCTATATTTAAAAAGATCTTCGTTTTCTCTATTCAATCAAGACGAAAATGTCGATTCTTTCATTAATGTATTTGAAAATCATTTGAAGACTCTGTACACTATGAAAGGATTAGCAAAAATATGTAAAGAGCAGATTAAGAAAAAGAAAACTGCCAGTTATCTTGAAATTTTCTTCGAATATTTTTCGTTCGTATGAAAGTGTAAAAATACTAGAAAATCTTTCTAGACGGTCACGGAGCGAAAAAAACATGACCTTGTTATAAGGATTTGGCATTGATATTAGGTGTATAGCAGAAGACAAGCACACCTGACTGATCTAAGTGATTCATCATATGTTGTCAGTTGCTTGCTCAGCTCTAATATACAAATCGCATCACTTTAAAATCTATCTATCAACGTCTCAGTGGATAAGCAAAGCATGCTACTAAATAGAAAAATTGAATGAATTTTTGATCACAAAAAACAACTAGATGGCAATTAATGATCAACGGACTAAAAAAGGAATTCCTTGCTAATTCTCAGCTGTCTTTGAACACTATCTATCCAATACTATTCGACGTTGCTTTTGCCTTTGGAACCTTCAGTAAAGTTGAATTGAACACTGCTATGAACTTTATATCTTAGTAGCTAAATGTCAATGAAAATTCAACAGAAACTATTAGAAAACATTCAAAATTAGTTAATTGTTTTTTAGTTCTTGATTCTTTTACATTTTCAAATCATACAATAACACGTCTTGATTTTGTCTGATATAGATCAATGATATTCGAAAGTTTTCTATTTTATGTTATATACCCTGCATCTTAGCTACTATTTTGGTCACATATAAATACCGATCTTTACAGAAATATGGTGTCCCGTGATTGGGAACAATGGAATCGATTATGTATATGCTTATACGCTTCTGAATACATCGAAGCGTGATGTTAGGTGAATGCTTTTCTTGTTTCTTTTTTGTTTAAATTCATTAGTTAGAACTTAAAAACTGTCGCCTGCCTTCGGTTATACTTAAAGATGTCTTGAAATTAAAGCTGGTCAATATTAAGAGCGCTTCATATGACGTGTCGCATAAAAATAATGTAGAGCATTGATGAACTAGGATGTAAATGTGAGTGTGGGTGGACAGAAGACTGATATCTATCCGCACATTCACACCCCTCTCCCACTTCCCTCTCCGACACCCACACACCCTCATTAACGGTGCATCCTATCGAGATACTGCTTTCACCATTAGATAGGCATTGTAAAATAGCACTTGGAATATATAGGATGTCCAGGAAATCACTAGACAAAGAAAAGTTTGAATATTTCCGCCATAGTTCGATCATATGAACTGACATCTTTATCACTGATAAAGTAATGTTCATAGAACATTTTCATAAGAGAAACATTATTAAAAATCGATTTGAAGTATTTACAATTGACTTTAATAAAGAACTGTAATCTTTCAGAAGTGATGAAAAAACAATATATTTATTCCTTCAGTCAAGAATAAATGACATCTAACTTTTTTCAATTAATTGTTCATACAAGTGTCGCTGAGACTCATATTTATTTTACAGATATATGTCTTGCTACCTAGTGTAACCTGAAAGTTTCAGCCATAAATAGCAAGACTATGTTTACAAAACTATAGTATTAATTTTTCATAACTAGTGAACTGTTATGGACCTTTTCTTGAAGTCAGTTGTACTACTTAAAAACAATGTTTGACAACATTTCTATTATAAATATGAACTATGAAAAGTACTTTATCAGTGGTAAAAATATCAGCCCATATGATCAAACTATGGCAGAGGTATTCAAAATTTTCTTTGTCTAGTGATTTTCTGGACACCATATAGAATACTTTTATGGGAACATTCTCCTGGGTGAATCATCCCAGATAATAGTAGGCCGGAAGGGAATTTGGGGCGGTCTATGAGCATTTTCTTGATAATAGTACTATGCTTCGAGTTGCGGTTTGTGCTGTTGAATAGAGCTTGTCGAGTTGTACTTGAAATATCAATTACTTTTTGGTGGAACATTCTGTGGAGCGAATCGGCCCAAAAATTACTTTTGCTGCAAGTTCGTGCAATGAAAGAAACAATGGTAATTTTGATTTTTTTTTATTACTGTAACATGTATCGAGCAACAGTTTTTACCATTCGATGCACCTCATCGAGTTGTACTTGGAACTTAGGATAGCAGTTTTGAAGCATTTGTCTGGACGAATCGGTCCTAGAAAACTCGAGTCTGGACCTAAGATATCCTACGTCAACAAACGATCGTTAACGACTGTCGTAACGTTCGTCCTGCAGCTTTCAAAGAACAGATATTTGACTCATTTAGATACTCAACGCACATACGCCAGAACTGTTCTCACATCGGTGAAGAAACGAAATTTATCTATTATCTCTACGTGTGCAGGTGAATAAAGAAACGAAATTTATCTATTATCTCTACGTGTGCAAGCGAATAAAAAAACGAAATTTATTTATTATCTCTACGTGCGCAAGCGAATAGAGAAGTAGAACAACGCAAAATCGATACAAATGTATGAACGGTTATTTTTCATTTTGAATTTATGTTCGGTTACTTTGTCTTGGTATTCGTGTCCGTTTAATGATGGATCATTCAATAAAACGATCGCAGGCACTGTCATAATTCAAGCTGAATGTATGTATTTGACCAGTCCACTCGAATGGAATCAATTTAATCCAAATACATTCGATGGTCTGTATTATAATTCAACAAAATCGATTCCAGTCACCGATCTACACATGAAACGTTTGTTTTTGTCAAATTTACCGCCACGAAATACTTCACCAGTGAAACATATAATCAATTATTGGCTTCTCAATGGTGGTGGTGGTTCTCAAATTGTAATGGAATCATTTGGAATATCAATGTTGCAACAAATTATTTCGAATAATTACCATGAGAAATATCATCAAACGAATCCAATTATATATTTATTTCAATACAGAGGAGCGGGATTAAGTAAACCATCCATTCATTGTCATACGGCGACAACTTGGGTTGATTGTGCACAAGAATTAATTCAAACAACAGTACCAACTTCAGTGAATGAATCATTGAGAATAATTCATGCAATGTCAAATCAAAATATTGCTCAAGATTTACAGTATCAAATTCAATATTCGATTAATCAATCGCAATTGATAAGTCCAACATCAACTTATATCTATGGACTCAGTCAAGGTATAAGAGGATAGACAAAAGATGCTTCTCATGTGCAACAAAAGTAATTCGATCATTTTAATCCCATAGTGATAGCACTAAAAACTATCTAATCTTGCTTGGCTTTGTTAAAATATCATATTTAGTCGCTTAGTCAGAAATGCGCTACAATGGGACAAAATATCGTTTCATCGGGGGCCACAGCCGCTTATCGGGGAGGGGCGAGCTATGCCTGCCGGTGCCACCATCCGGGTGGCTGCGCCACTAATCGTATTCGTATGTGAATTCCAGATTTTTACTCTTATCTTCTGGTTACGATAATATGCTTTCGGTATCGATAATTTTGTTGTCTTTTCTACTATAGGTACAGCCATCATTCAATATTATTTATCAATTCAATCGATCAATTCTCAATTACAACAAATCAACGGAGTAATTCTCGATGGAATTATGTCAATAAAAAAGGGGGATACATTTGAAAATCAAATCAAATCTATAAACAATCGATTTTATATGTATCTATCAAAATGTCAAAATGATATTCAATGTTTGAAAGCCTTCAATCTTGTTACTGGTACTGATCAGGATATTATAGGTGTAACATTAAAATTACAAATGCTCTTTTTGACAAACATGACTAATCCTCTCTGTACTACTAATTTGAGATTGAATAGTTGGAGGTTGTTTTCACTTATTGCCAGTCAAGGAATCGAACTTATTACTACTCGGCCAATTGCTGCCATTCTCATTGCTCGTATATATCGTTGTTCTGCTGAAGATCAACGAGTTTTATCTCATGCATTGCCAATTTTGATTGCATTGGTAGAACAATCGTTATCGCCACAATTTGTCGATCCGCCGGATAGGTATCCGGCTGATGGCATGGTTTTAAGTATTGTAACAGTATGGAGTGATTTTGTTGGCTTTACTTTGGATGAAAATGTTAAAACGAATCCTAGTTTTTTCAATGAGTTTTGCATCAATGTTAATGTCACCAATGAATTTTCTTTCGCACCGATTGGTCCAATCCCACTTTGTCGTGAAACACAAATATCAAAAAATAATTATTCTATACCATCCGTATTTCAAGATATTTTGTATTCGAAAAATCCACGTTATTGGGGCAATTTTCAAATCAATCCAGAAATATTTCGGTCACGTGAAGGTGGTGCATTGATGTTGAATGGCGATTTAGATTACAATACACCGATGTATGGTGCACAGCAAACTCAACTATTATTTCAATTAGAACATATTCGAACAAAATTTGTCGAAATGAAAGATCTAACGCATGTTACGAATTTTCAATCGTATACGAAAAATGCTGTAGTTGGATCGACAACATGTACAGATCAGATTATAGTTCAATTTTTATATCAACAAGAATTGAATTTAGATTTGGACGCAATCGATTGTAATTGCAGTTTGAAAGAAAATTTGTTTGGAATCGATTGGTTTTATTCGAATCCGGTTGTTAATGAAACATTATATCAAATGTTCGGTAAATCAACAACAAATTATTGGGGAATAAATATAACATCTCATGAAACAGTAAAACCCACTCAAAATAGGTTGAGTAGATTGTCGTTTAATGGATTATTCTTTATTCTGTTGAGAATAATATTTAGTTGTATTCTATTTGATTGTCGCTGAATAAAATGAAATGGTAGCTGAAACTATTTTTCGATGCCGAACATGAATCTAGCTTTCGATTTCGTATTTAGAGCTAAAATGAGAAGAAAACAAGTCAAAATATCATCACAATTTAGAGAAAAACCAGATTTTCGTGTTTTGACACCTTTCTTGATGCGAAAATGTGACAATCTTAACAAGTGGGATCATACAATTTATATTTTATAGGATATTATCGATTGGGCGACACGTATCTTAAACAAACCGAAAGTACCAAAGTATTGGAAAGATCATCTTCCGTGACTTCAATATGTGTGGGTGGTTTTCTAACGATTTGTATGCCATTTTATGATAAAGTGTACACTTTTTTAGGGTGTGGGTGTGGGTATAGGTGTAGATGTGGGTAAGAGTGATGGTTAAGAATTTAGCCATACTCAAACCAACCCACGCACTAATCCTCCTCCCCCCCCCCACGCCCACCCCCCCCCCCCCCCCCCCCCCCCCACCAGCCTCACCCACCCCTCACTATATGTTAAGTCTCAATCCTAGTATGTTTAAAAGACGACAGCTTGCCGGCAGTTGATTACGAAAAGCATGATTCGTGATGGTCACTGTTGCACACCGAGTGTTTTATTTCATCATCTATCTATCCAATTGACCTCATGAACTCTTTTGGCATACGAAAATTATTCAAATTTATTGATCAGTTATCGTATTATCAATCTGCAGAAGTGTGCGAGTCAGTACAGAAATACTTGCACTGACTGATTACAATATTTTCCCATGAATGATTGACAGATGTGAATTTTGTGTGCAATGTATTAAAGTAATTCATTTCCTACGGTTTTCTCTTCGAGAATGCGAGCCTTTTCCTAAGTCAATACTCAGTCTCATTGTGAACTAAACATACTAGACAAGTAGTCAAATTATAAAAAGAAAATTTTAATAAATAATGGTTCTAATATTATTTGGACGAAACAAGACTTTCAAATACTCTTATGATAAATCGTGTAAGAGCAGTGTGTCTATCAGGACAGCCCGATAATTATATTGTGAACTATGTTATGCTAGTTATTTAAAGAAGCAAATAAATAGTGGTGTCCTGTGTGAACAACTTTCCTTGGTTCCCGTTTCCATGAGACTCTCAGAATTCCATTACGGTTTCATTATTTTACGTTTCAAAAAAACTATCATTACCTGATACTAGCTTCTCGCGACATCACGTTTTTCACAATGTAACATGTCGTAAATTAAAAATAAATTTGGGATCGGAGGTTCATCTGAGCAATGATACAACTGAGATTTGCTGTTTGAAAAAAGTTTCATTTTGGTGTATTTTCTTTATACTAATTTGCTGAATTTTCTCCATATTTATTTTAGTGAATACTATCTATATAAACTCGGTGAATCTTACCATTATTCAATTTCACGAGTGTCTTCAACAAATCTACAAGATCAACGTTATCAAAAGCTGAAACTCAAGATTTAGTAAGTTTGAATAGTCCGTCGATTTGATTCGCAAAGCCTGCAAATGTAAGAAGCGAATTTGGGGCAAATTATTCTCAGATTTATTTACAAAATATTTTTCAAGATTACATTATATGCTTAAAATGTAGAACGGTATTGAAATGGACAACTGAGAGTGGAAC
>CAJNOP010000142.1:298352-316747 GCA_905250075.1 Rotaria sp. Silwood1 | reverse complement strand
CCGCTTATTCTTTATATATCATTACAATATTTTTTGTGTTTGAATGAACAGGAGTAACTTGTATATGTTGATTGATTAATTGTCTCCAATAATCTCTGTTTCTGGTGTCTCATCTCCAGTTTTTAATACCAAAAGTCTCGACATCTTTCAGTATTCTGGTCTCCCAATGTTTTTGCATGCCAACATTGCGAGGACGTTTGCTTCCAGAAAAATATGAAAACATGACTTTTTTTTATTAATAATATCTGATTGTTGTCATATTCCCTTCTGTTTACAAGACCAAACCATCTTAAACGATTTTTTCTCATAATGTCTTGAATTGCCGGCTGACCAGATAATTTTAAAATTGTAAGATTTGATACACGATCATTTAGGTTTAAACCAAGTATCGTTCTTAAACATTTCATGTAAAAACTATTAATTCGACTTTCTTGAGCCACTGTCAAGGTCCGTACTTCACTACCATATAGAAGAATAAAAAGTATGCAAGCTCGCAAAATACGTAATTTGGCATTGATAGACATTGTTTTTCTATACCAAATAACATTTCTTAACATATTAACGGCTGTTGTTGCTTTTGTTAATCTAGATTCTATAATAATTGCACATTGAGAAAAAGTTCGCATTGCAAATAGACGCATGAATCACAATTGAGTTTAGCGTTTTGAAATAAAGCATGAGTGGTCATGCTTGAATTTCATTCTTGCAGATACTCATATCCGACATTATTTCATATTCACGCAACACATATTATTCACATACGAATATTGAAGTATTTGTTGCATGTATATGCATGACGATCAGAATTTTCTTAATTCAGCATGCCAATACAAAACAGCTACATTTTCGAAAGCTTTTTCTAAAATAGCTCTGCAATGATATGCAAACTCTTACTATTTTGTATAGTGTGCACGATACTGCATAAAAAAATTTAATTTTCAGTCCAACGTATGATTATTTATTCTACATTAACAATCAACTTACTCTGAGATGTGGGTGTTCATTTTCTCTTCAGCGACACCTACATCCACAATCACACCCACACCGCACACCCACACCCGCACCCACAATCACACCCACACCGCACACCCACA
The DNA here is from genome assembly GCA_905250075.1 of Rotaria sp. Silwood1. Classification (NCBI taxonomy): domain Eukaryota; kingdom Metazoa; phylum Rotifera; class Eurotatoria; order Philodinida; family Philodinidae; genus Rotaria; species Rotaria sp. Silwood1. The sequence continues at coordinate 315,653 of CAJNOP010000142.1, read as the reverse complement.
CCCGCACCCACACCCGCACCCACACCCACATCCACACCCACACCTACACCCACACCTCTCAGCCTATAATAATCTGTAACTCTTCAAAAGCTATTTCGGACTTCTTAATGGAACTGAGATCTTGCGGAACAACTGCCTGACGAGCAACTGTCGCTGGGGAGGAAGTGTCGCCGAAGCATTTATCATGAAATCAGAAGAATCATAAATTAATTCATTGTTGTATTTTAGCTACAGTGATCTCGGCGCGTCATGTATAAAAGAAACAATTTCTGATGTGAGGAAGTTGAATATAACGTTGCTGCAATCTCGCTGACACTTCCTCACACGAAATCGTCACACGGTTTGATTATTCAATAATTGCTGATGGATCGATTTCAGTCGCCTTCGATCGATTCGTAGACTGGTCGATAATCTATTCTGTATATATTTATTTCCTCTACTTCGATATTTTCTTTGCTGTAGCTGTGATGATTGATCGCTACAGTAGCTTACTGTTTTCACTGGTGACAAGACGTTCTATAGATTAAATAGGGGAAGACTCATATGCAAATATTCGGAAAAGTTCGAAAACTAATTAATGAAGGTTCTAAAAAATAACTACGTTAAGCAAAAAGTGCAAAAGCTGTCTTATTGTCCGGACCACGTCCGATTGCTAGTTGTCATAGGTGTAGCCATAATTTGTGTCAGATTCACACTCGACACGTTCGATATCTTCTTCCACTTCTTGAATCTCTGCATAATTACCTTCATCTTCTTCCAAGCTCTTATTAGTTGCGCTCTCACCCGAGTCGTTATTCGTCTGTGTATAATTGATGGGATCCTCAGTGCACCACGTGTCTTGCCCCATACTATCAACATTCAGTCTCTTCACTGTCCATGCAAGATTGCATAATTTTGGATTTTGCATGTAGTCATAAGGTATATAGCAATAGCCTTTATCACCCTGAGAATAATTCTAATTATGCAGGAAAACTTGTGGATAACAGATATAATACTCACCCATTCTTCCCCCCATGAATTTCGCACGATAAATGCTTGCGATGAGTCACTGTAGCCGGCTGCAAGGACGGCATGTCTAAAACAGTAAGAACCACTAAATAAATTTTTGCTATATGTCACCTTTTATTATAAGCTAACAAGAAGTAATGAAAGTCTGCTAAGAAAAGGGCATAGAGGTGTGGACGCGGATGATGAGAAGGCTAACACTCACACCTACACCCTTAAGAGTGAATAAAGTTTTAGTTGACAAAAGTCTTGAAATATACGTCCTGTAATGATATTGGACAAGATCTTGTTGCAATCTTGGCAGCAGTCTTTTCTTATGTTCTTGAAAAGATTCTAAATACATTTGAGCAGATCCTTAGTAAGAATTCTGGAAAAATTCGGTGAAATCCCTTTTGTTTCTATCAAGATCTTGATCAAGATTGAGACTGAATCTTGAGGAGATCCTGTATTCTTGTTTTGGAAAAAGTCTGAGTAACTTTCAGAAGCATCCTGAACAAGATGCTGACAAAGATAAAATTCGAGAATATGTTAGAGACACAAAAGGCAAGGATTTGTAATAGAACCTTGATCGAATTGTGACTGAATCCTGACAAGCCCGGATCCCATCTAATATTTTCAGAGTTTCCTGATAAATGATTAGGATTGAAACTAGAGTATTCGAACAATGTGAATTATCTAAAGTGATTGCATCACCATTGACTGAAACAAGCTTTAGCAGAAAATTGGTGTTTTTTGTGTGTGTCCGATGAACGATCGACGTCTCGAATACACGCTTTTGCTATAAAAATGGTCGTGAAGGGTCGCTATAAGAATATGAAACTCTAAATAACATATTTACCTTCCGTGTTTTGTTCGAATGATTTCGTTCTGTTGTGGAATAGGAACAATACCTCTTGGTTTTGCTTCATCGAACGATTGATATACATTGATACTGATGAGAATTGGAAATCCTTGGGCGAGACAAGCCTTCATCTCGTGCAAATTAAGATCAACTTCGAATGCTTCAGTAATCTTGTGTTCTCCAGCAACATCATAACACATTTGATCAGGTTTGGCATTTACTTTTCTTATATCGTACGGCCATAAGCTTTCAAGGCAGACCCCTCGTTCTGACATGGTCTCGACTGCATAGGCAATGGCAGATCCATCATCGGACATCCATGTACTACCTCGAAGATTCTTCAATCGACTGTTGTAGTAGATGAAGAGACGACTGACGTCGATTTGAGTACCTATAGCCTTGTGATATAAGTATTCGTAGGCTCCAGCTATAGCGTTAGCCGTACTAAAAGTCAACATGAGATAGTGAGCATTTTAGCAAACATCCTCCATCCCTAAATACTCATCATCATGCTATTGCTTGTCAAGCCTGGTTCCCATTCCTAGGGTAGTCACTTGAATATACCCAACGGAAGTCTTATTCTAACTTCTACTTTCATTCCTGGAAAATCATTTGCGATGCAAAATTCTTAGGAGTCACCCCTCAACTGTATAGTATGCTTCAATTTACTATTGCAGAATTCATGTCTAGATACTCGATCAGTAAATTAAGCATTAGTGATAATAAATGTGATCTTGCTATATTTTCATGACAGGAATCTTAATTAGAGTCGAATAATCTGACAACTAATCAGTGATGAAGGCTTCCTTTCATCTGTATATTGTCATGAGACACAGCCAATTTAACGAAAAAATTGGACGTTCTATTATTGAGACATCTATTTTTGACGAGGGAATTACACAAAAACAGTAAAAATAAGCAAAACAGCATAATGAAAGATCGACATAATACGGTACTACATTTATCGTCTTACTCCTACTTGTAACTGTATGTAGAACAAGTAAAGCAATGGTCTCATGCTGATGTCGACCTGTATAGACTATCAGCCTCCAAGTAGGGCGTGTTTTATAAACAATGGAATCATGACTATTTATTCCTTTTTTTTGCAGCAATTTTTTATTGTAGAGACCTGTGTCTAATCCTAAGATATTCTTCGTTCAATTCTAGGACCATCATACCTCCTGATTTTACCTGATTTTCAGTTTTGCCAGGTTTGATTTTAACGATAGTGTGAATCAACAAAAAAAACGTAGAAGAATAAAATAACTGTTATGCTTAGAGGCAATAATCTTTTAGATCATCTTCTTCATAGTGAAAATGCGTTCCGATATTTTTTCTGTGCCTGTTTCGAATGGTTATTGCAAGACAAGTTTCAATCATACAAAATCTCTATAAAATGACAGAATAAGTCGAAGCAGGAATCACCTTGTTGATGCCGATGGAAAAATTTGACTAATCGGTTATTGCAGCTTTACTAAATTTCACAATTACTCCCTGAATGATCAAGAATTGTCAAAGCGAATTTTTCTCGCCAGAAGAATATGGTTATGCTGCCAACATCGTGAGAATGAGTTTCTGAATAGTTTACGTTTCATTTCCAATTTGTCTTTTTTGGTTACTGTCGTATCCGGATAAAATACTTATGCTTACTTTCTTTTCATCAATAAATGAACAGATACGAGAATACCAGTACAATAAAATACATTCGACTACAGGGATGTCTTATAATCTCAAAAAAAAATTGTAAAAACATCGGAGAAATGAAAATTTCGAAAGTAACAAGTGCTGGAAGAAAATTCCAGAAAGAATAAATCTTGAGCTCTTTTCGATGACTATCCTAGTATAGTAGATAGAGCACCAGAAATCTGATATCATTCACATTCACTTGATGCAGTTATGATTAGGGTATGTTTTGATCATTACCGATCAAAGAATCACCGTTTTTTTAAGCAAAAATCGTTCTGAATTCAAAGAAAGAAACATTTCAAAAAACCATCAAATCGTTCAGCTCTGTAGTTTTCAGCATTCTTCTGACCGATCTTTTTCTAACTTTTGTGGTAACCGAAACCATGGATCCGGTCGATTTGTCTCCTGTTTTTTTAGAAAAATCTCCTGATCAAATATTGATTTTTGATGGAAAGCTTCTGATTTCTAAAATTTCGATTTGGTAAACCTGCTCGGTTCTATATGAAACTGTAAAACGATATCCTAGTGTAGGAGAGTCTTTCGAGCTTTGTACTAGTCTTCTACGCAAAGGTATAGATCACTCAGCTTTTTTATCTATATTACTTTCAGTCATACTCGTCACAACAAGTGAAGCTTCCTCTCATTTTTAGGAAACTTTCATGTCTGTTAAAAAAATGCATGAAATATAAGAACCAAAGCCTTCCGTACAATCTCAGGGTGTGGATGTGGAGTGTTAGCCTTCTTATCACCCATACCTGTTGCATAGGCAAAATTCTCAATAAAAAATGCAAAAGAACTCTTTTGGTAACCGTAGAATCTGGATGAATGCATAACAATGAAATATTTTTTGTTCGCATTGACACATAAAAGAAGTTTCTATCAGATGTTATTTTACAATTTTCTACAGAATTGAATCGAGAATATTTTGAAACTATGTAAAAGTGTTTACGATGGAAGCTGAATGGAAAAAACAGGAAATATAAATGGTCTTATTCTGCACAATGAACCTATTATTTTTATTCCAATAGACACCGCATCGGAAGGTAACACATGTGTCTGTCATACTATCGTACGAAACATCACTCACCAGCTATTAATATCCGATTGAAACTCGACTTTCGTCATCCATGGACGAAGATCGACTTTTGGTGGCAATTCTGATGGATCATAAATAATGTGTTCAGTAAAATCGTGTGATAGTGATTCTTTTGCAGGCTTTCGGCCAATGTCGATATCACCATTAAGACGATAGCGTTCCTTGGTTGTTTGATCGTATAAATAGACCTTCTTGATAGTTTCCATGACCGTTTCTAAGTCTGCCGTTACCTATGGTGATCCAACCACTGAGCAAGTTCAAGGTTGTATTCTTCTCTCGAAATATGAAATAAATCAAATTGTAAAATTTTCAAGAGCACTAGTCAGGTTTATCCGACAAATAGCTATTCTCAAGCAAAGTAGTTCGTTTGTGTTCGAATATTCTACTAGCATGCAATATCACGGACGTGACATGAAGAATGACATCTTCAGTGTTTCATTAATATCTCGGTGAACTTCCATCAACGAGAATTGAGTCTAAGCTCAAAAGATGCCATATTTTATTCTCTAAAAAGTCATATGAAGAGAGTGTGTGCAACATGGAATTATGGGAACAAAGATGACCAGTGCTGCTATGCGCGAATATGGACCACCTTACAACCAACGCTTTTGTTCATTTTTTCGATATGCGTGAGCCGCCAAGAGAAAGGCAGAATACGCCATTTGGTATCATTTGCAGTGGTGTCTCAGTGGAAAAATAGTTCAAAAGTTTTTCATTGCAAGTTTTTGAGATCGGAGCCTGATCAAGTTTTTTCATTTTATGTTTTGAACAATCTTTTCATGAGATTCTTTGTAGAAAATGCATAACTAGTTTAAAATATAACTATTCGTTGTGATTATTTCATCAAGGTAAAGCAAACTGTTTACTCAATTCGTCTAAACCGGCCCAACTTCCATAAAGTCTTCTTTTCCAATTCATGTGGTATTAGGAAGAAACGATTCATGGTTAATACTCTGTTTTCATGGAAGTCTTTCCCTAGAATCTCACTATCTTATCTTACTGAACTGTTTCGACTGCGCTAAGAAAGAACAGGCTGGAAAATGTCGAAAAAAAATTGGAGACGCCTTCCATCAGATTTTACAGATGCTCAGATATTATTAATCTGCTAAAAACACGCATTAGAAAGTGGCTCCTTCTGTCCCATATCAGTGCCAACCGGCTATAATCTCACGAGTAAGAGTTGCACATAATCTTTTCATATGATTCTGTAAAGAGTTGAATATAGAATCTTGTGAGACTAGACTCAAGTCTCTGTGATGAGAACTCGCAGAGATACTAACAAATTACGGATGGCATCATTTTTTATGTCGCATCTATTTTAATAGTGAAATTTTAACAACCATTTCTACCGTCTTCGAAATGTTTTTCTGTGTCGATACCTAAGAAGATTTTCCGCAAATAAGAGTAACAACAATCTAAAGTCGGAGAGAAACATTTGCCAGCTTTTAATTTAGAATGAAAAAACGAATATGATAGCGTGTGACAAAAAAAGAAATGTTTATGGCTGTGCCATACATGATGTTGAAGCATCAGACATAATAAGACAGAAAAGCGAAGAGAAAATTGAATGTTAGTTTGTGAATATCCAAGAATGTAAGTTTTATGATTAGGTGGTTTGGAAAGTTGGTGCTACTGAACCTAGATTACATACATGAAACACTTAGTTTACATCATCGTGTAGTGCGTGCATTTTATTACGATTCACTCTTTTTTTGCCTGATTACATCATATCTGCTGTACTGAAAAAATAGTTTTTACAAAGCAGAGCTGCTAAACAGACCATATATTTACATCCTGACCTGACTTTCAGGCACCTGCCAAGATGAACTAGGCTGCTAATTGTTTCATCTAGGAACAGTTGATAAAAATGTATAATCAATTACTTCTAATCTTTTTCATGTGCATAAACCATTAGTCAGTTAATTCTTAGAAAGATAAAAATATAAAAACATGTTCGAGAAACAGTCGAAGGACAAGAATATGGTGAAATATTAATTTCATATAAGAAAAACAGCATTGTATCTATTCTCAGGGCTTCTCTTTTTTTTTATAAAGATGCTGCCTAACAACCAGCAAGCAAATGCTTAGCGAGAAACACCAGCCACATGTCAAGAGAAAGCGTTAAGAATAGTGAAGCAATCAAAATGAAACTCTTTGCCTCTTACTACCTATCAGTTCAATGACTTAAATCAATAGCACATGAGCAATATAGTAAGCACCAGGTCAGCATGAAAACATTCGATCGCTTTGGAAAAATGATAGAAAGGAGAGAGGAAAAGGCTAATAAATAATGAAATCGTCCTCAAGAAATGTGGTCTCTTTAAAACCAAACAATCAAGCAAGTCGTAGGAAAACTATCGCTATTGGCGCTGTTAGATCTATATACTACAAAGTGTATGGAAGTTAACAACACGTTGCGAGCAGAAGAGAAACGAGAAAAATATGATCCCTACACGATATTACAATACAGCACATTCTGATAGTGGGTATATATTTTATCATGAGACTAGAAAGGGCACCTAATTGTGAGTCAACGACCAATGCGGTTTACCGCCACGTTAATGCTAAAAGGTGCTAGCGCTACATCATCCACTGCTGGATACGGTCGAATTGAACTGTTCATTACCTACAGGCTTCCGCTGAATTCATTTCGTGGCTTAACCGCCCTTCATCATTATGGCTCATCTAACACAAGTGATTGTTTGCTTTAATATCAGAATTCAAACGGTGTCTTACTACCATCGAGTCACATAAATGAAAATGCGACCATACCTATTTCTTTGATGTTATTATGGGAGAAAAGAACTATAGTATAGATAAAATCTTACTGTTGACCGCAATTATCTTTTCTCATCTGGTGATGTGGTTACCGGCAGTCCTTTTTTTTACAAGATTCAATAGAAGATGCAGATCTAAGCGCTGAAATATTTAGATATTTAGTGAAATTATTTCCTAGGGACAAATTGGATAGTTGCATGATTTCATAGATGAATGCATATACTAACGACAGCTTAAAGTAGTTATTCATTGAAAGACGCCTAAAGTGTAGATCAATCAGGCAGAGACGTAACTCAATACTAAAAGTGAGGAGGTGTGTGACGTCGACAAACCTCAGATTTATGGTTGAGGCGCGAGGAAGCTGTATGCACCAATATCTGAGACATGAGAAATATCGTCCGTAGAAACGTCAGAGACAGAGAAGGCTTAGTTCTCAATAACCTTCATCTCGTGTTCTATTTGCCTTCATGCAATCAGAAGAATAGAATTGCGAATTCAGATTATCGCAGACCATAAAGAGATATTTGGATTAGAAAACAGAACTCGATTTGTAACAAGACTTTAATGATCTAATCAAGGTAAGCAAACATGAAGTGGATAATAGGATTATTCTTGTAATTAGCATTGTCATGTCGCTCCACGAAATGAATAAGGCAGTAACTTAGGCATTTTGGAAGTAAGAAGACATCAATTTCGAACCACTAGTTGGAGAATTGCTACTTCTTACCTTTGAGTTTCTAGATGGTGTTCACCTATTTTGTGTTTGTCTATATAACTCTTGTTTCAATCTACTACTCATCGCTCCTTTCCGAATTCTAATTTCTAATTTCCACTCGTAGTCTAAATATGTTCTCCTTCTGATCTGTCGTCACTGTTGCGAAACTCTGCCTGATCGAAAAGTTTCCGTTCGATCCTCGAATGACAAGGATACTCAACAGCAAATTGATTTTACCTTCCAATAATTTTATTCCTGCTCTAAAGTAGGAAACTGACATGACCAAATATTCATGGCAATTTCCGACAAGAACAACTCCTTCTTGCAAATTGCTTCCAACAGTGACATCGCGTTAGTTGAAAATAAAAAGAAAACCTGTGAAGCATACTTCACGCAGTGAATAAAAATGATGAATCCTTCAACTGCACAGTATTTCTTTTATACCTACTTCGTAAAGGTCTCGAAAATGTTTGAGAACGATTAATCAGACGTATTGTCGATACATTCCTTTACCAACGTACTGATTTTACATTAGATCCATAGTGGCAAAGAGTAATTACTCCTCTCCTGCAGCGAGCTACATTAATGTAGATCGCTGCAGGAGAGGAGTAATTATTTTTTACAACTATGGAGCTAATGTAAAATTGGTACATAGGTAGAGTGACACAGCGACAATACGTCTGATTAATCGTTCTCAAACATTTTCGAGACCTTTACGAAGTAGGTATAAAAGAAATTCTGTGCAGTTTAAGGATCCACAATCTTTATTCATCTTACGAAAAAACTACGGATCTCACGGCAAAATCATGAAAAAATATCGCCTTTTGTATTATCAGATTATAATCGATTTGAATGACATTGCTTGACGCTAGTAATAATCAACTATTGTCGTTAAACGTTTTTAGAGCATGAGAAAAATTTGATTTTGAGATAATAAAACAGAAATCTGATCACAGTCAAATTAAAACCGTGCTGTTTAAGAGATATTCCCTTAGATTCCGAAACATAACGACCTGAGCAACATTTTCTTTCGAATTTTCAATATATAGCCAGAAAGACTAGGGCGTAGGTCTGGTTGTGCAAGTGGGTGTGTGTTATTGTATGGTTCAAATGCTAATACCTACCGACAACCTCTGTTGCTTCGCAGACTTAGGCAAACAATGAAAGGCATGCTAGGTGATCGTGCAGACCTGATTGAAAGTGTGAGTGTGGTTTTACATTTTAGTTAGATCCACGCTCATGTTTGATCTTCACCATCAAATGCATCTTAAAACTGCGAAATTTCTACATTCAATTGTTCGAAATCTCTCAATCGATTTTAATGGATATCGAGCAAGGAAAGTCAAGAGAAAAATGATTTCAAATGTTGTGTCGATTGTACCGAGTGAATATTGTCATCGGTCTCTTCTCGATGGTCAATAGCACCGATCAATGAAGTCATATAGCCAATGTTTGCGCTCATCGATCAATCATGAACAATTTCAGATGATTCTTTGAAATTATCGATGAAACCGTAGAGTATCTCATTCATCGAACTATACAATGCATCAGCAGTGTCAAAGAAATGACTGACGAAGAAAAACTTGAGATAGGCTGCACTGATCTGAGAATGAACGATCATTGAAGATTTGATTTCCAATAGAACATCGGCATTCGTGTTGATAGAATTGAAAGGAGACCCTTTGTCGTTCGACTGAATTTTTATTGATACATGATGCATGGTTTCTCGATCCCATAATCTTTGATGAATGTGACAATCGTTTGTTGTATCACTTCATTGAAAATAAATTGATATTGTACAATTTAACAAAAAATTGATTAATCATTCAGATAGCAAGTATCATTCATTGTCCATGATAACGGTATAAGCAATTTCATCAATGCTTGCAAACATGTAAGATGCTGTTCTTGAAATAACTGATCATCTCTATCTATTGCGATTATCAAATATCCTGATGTGACTACAAAAAAAAAACTTCTTTACATCCTACGTACAATGTTCTGATCTATTGATGTAAATAACAATCTTCGTTCAAGTAACACTGGTATACAATCAATCTCAAATTACCCTCATTAAAATCTCAAAAATAAATGACAAATACAAAGTGAAAGTTCACAACGAAGATGTGAACGTGGATTTGGGTGATGAGATGACCCACATCCTATCCATACCCCGACTTCTCTGATACTCACACGTACACCCATGCTCACACCATGCAACATAATAGGACATTGTTTCTATTACTATTAATATATTAGGATTAATCCTTTGGTTACCAACAACGAATATATACATGATGAGCTGTATAATTGTGAAAACTTATGCAATCACTTATACTGCCCGATTGGTAGATACGTCTGCTTAAATGCAAACTTCGAGCAGAAGTAACCTTCCGCATCATCGTTTGTTTTTTTTACAACCCGTCTATTTTACGCATTTATATCTTTTGACAGTAGCCAAAGGATTAATTATATCTAAAAATGTTAGTACCATGAAAATATTGATAAATGTTAAATAAAGATAAATCGATGAAATCCAAAACTTTGCAATTGATTATTTTATTTTATTTCTATAATATTATTCTCTGTTCAGTATAGGACTTAGCAACGTTTGGTTCGTGTTACTTGTTGTAATAGCAACATGTAGAGATGGTCAAAGAGAACCCATCATAAAAGGTAAATGTACTTCATATAATGATATACTTGAATATGAATAATAACAATAGATAAAATTATAGGTACATAACGCATAGTACCAGCAAAAGATTGTGATAAAGTTTCACTTACTGTATCAAGGGGTGTAACAAATAATTGAGCAAACGTCATTGATAAAGCCTTTAAAAAGAATAATCAATATTGTTTTATAGGTAGAAGAGAAATTTACCTAAACTGATTGTAACGTGTGAATGAGGTGTAGTAAGTAAAGCATTATGATATTCCAAGCAATCATTAGCTGATAATTGAATGAAACGGCCAAAGTGTGTTTTAATAGAATCAACTATTCCCATTGAATGACCTAGGGTGTGGGTGTGGGGTGTGAGTGTGAGTGTGAGTGTGGGTGGGTGTGGGTGTGGGTGTGGGTGTGGGTGTGGGTGGGTGTGGGTGGGTGTGGATGTGTGGTGGGTGTGGGTGTGGGTGTGTGGGTGTGGGTGTGGGTGTGAGTGTGGGTGTGTGGATGTGGGTGTGGGTGTGGGTGTCGATGTGGGGCGTGGGTGTGGAATGTGGGGTGTGGGATCTGGGATGTGGGTGTGGTGTGAGTGAAGAGAAGACCCACACCCCACACCCATCCACACCCCACACCCACATCCACACCCACACCCACACACCCACACCCACAACCACCCCACACCCACATCCACCCACACCCATACCCACACCCATACCCACACCCATACCCACATCCACTCGCGCCCACACCCACCCACACCTCACACCCACACCCACACCCTGAATAACTCTTTATTCTATTCGGTAATGATAGATAGTACACCTGATGTATCTAATGGAGAAATTTATACGATTGTTGTTCGATTTGCAAACAATTTCAATGTCGAAAAAAGACTAATTTCGACGGTCGAGTTGTCAAGTAAAATTGGTTTAGATATTTGCAACATATTTTTTTTCTATAATGGAACGGCTGAATATTTCACCGAATAAATTGATTGCTCAATGTTATGACAACTGTAACGACATGGCTGGTGGAAACAAATGTGTTCAAGCCTGTGTTAATGACAAATTACAACGAGAAGTAATTTTCATACCTTATGGGGCACATTCTTCTAACTTAGCAGTTAAGAATACTTGTGACTGTAGTACAGAATTTATTTCACTATTCTATCTTTTACAAGAACTGTATAACTATTTTACAGGAAGTGCTAAACGACATCATATAGTTCAAGAAAAACTTGTAGCTTCAGAGTTTAGTCTACTGGTTAACAATCTTGAGAGTGTGGATGTGGGTGGGTGTGACTGTGCGTAGGTGTGGGTGTGGATGTGGGTATGAGCCAGAAAATCTTCCATATTCGCACCCACACTGCGTGTGAAGACAATACACACACTCACACCCCGCACACCCACATCCATACGCACACCCACACCCATACCCACACCCACATCCATACCCACACCCACACCCCACCTCTATGGGTTACTTGGTTGATCTCTTCATCTATTCTTTCTTGTTTCTGAAATGCTATTGTGCTGTTATCTTTCTTCATTACTCATGTATTAGAAAACTAGAAATTCATCGGTGCTTCCGATTTTCAATCTGAAGCTCAATATGTGACAGAGTTCCTTACAGAGAGTCGAAATATGTTGTAGTTCATACGAGACACGCAACTGTTTCGTCATCTAATCGGATTTGTCAACAAATCAAGTAAATTATGAAACTAGAGAATCAGTGCTCTAGATTCACTTGAGTTATGCTTGCAAGTTTCTGACAAAAGTGCGTATCCGGTGATGAACGCTGCAGTGTTTAGAAATGTTTTTTTGTTCATTTTTTGAATTTCAACATGTATATGGGATTGTGGTCCATTTTTGATTAGTACCACCAGTCGAAGACCAAGCAACAACATATGTATTAGGAGATGCATTGCTTCCTGTGATATCCATAACTTTGCTTGCAGCTGGACAAGACATCGTTACGCCACTAAATAACCATATTTGATTTTGTGCCACGATATTTGTCCCTAGAACGAGATTTGTTCCAGCAATACCGCCACTGATTTGAATCACCAATCCAGCAGCTGCGTTTCGAACAGTTCCATTTGGATCGAAAAACCACAATTGAGTGTATGGAATTACACCGCTTCCATTATTAATATAATTAGTAACAAGCTGAGTGCCTACTGTAGTTGAGCCACCTAAAAGATCAATCACCAAGTGATTCATTAATGATTCAATGTAATAAGCGTGACCGCAAACACCTGTTTCAATTGAAAAAAAAGTTATATTTCTTCTCAGCACAAAATCAAGTGATTTGAAAATTGTTATGACAATTTATTATCTGACAAAATACGGGGTGTACGGGTAAACTTGAATTTGGTCGAAAACAAAGATAAGGACGCATGTGAGAATGTGAGAGTAGTGGAGATTTTTACTTTCATAACCTGTGATTATCGGCACACTTACTTTTCGATATTTGTACCATTTTGAGTTTTTGACCAAATTCAAGAAAATCGTCAACCGGATAAAAATGAGGTGCTTAATTGACAACTGATGCATCACTTATTGTAGAATCTCATCGAATTTCGACCAGTTTCTTCAGGATCCGATCGAATTCCAACATTATGGATCTGTTAGTGGATACGCAACCAGGATTTCCATCGGATCCGATGGGATTCAACTGTCGGATTGTTTGTCTTGTTGTGTCTAAAATTATTTTAAGGACTATTCGAGAACGCTTCTTGCATAGATTTAACAGCTGAGTTTTTCCTCGCTATTTTAAAAATTTGTAAGAAAGCAATTAGGTAGGCTCTCATAGACTGAAATACAAAAATAATAATGCTTTAGTGTTAGTTTTATACAAAAAACAGAAGTATTCTCGAATAGCCTTTAAAATAATTTTAGATGCAATAACTGATTATTCCATAGTTACCGAATTGATTATATTTAAAATATTCCTAGTAAAGATATACTTAAATTTTGTGTTTAAGTGTAACATATGGATATGTATATTCAAGTATGATTTATTCAATTGAAAAATCTAAATGAGTTGAAATCATAATACTCTTAAAACTCAAGCTTTCAGCTAAGAGTCCCATAATAATATTTCAAACAACACGATACTTCATTGTTCCTTAAAAGTTTAGTATAGGGATGAACCCTTTATATCAGATGTTCTACTCACCGAGCTGTATAAAATGGCAGATAGCCCATACGAAACGGAGCATAACATCTGCTGATCTTTCCTCATTAGCGGTAAGGTTAAGTTTTTCAATTTAATACTATGCCAGAATTTTCCTTATAAAATGCCTATTTTTCGGAAATAACTATTTCCAAAGTTTGACTGAAGCTCCCCGGCGTTAAGGAATCCTTTTTCTCATAGCATTCATTTAGCAAGGCATATTTCAGCAATGGCTATCAGAATTCAACAAGCCTATTCCTTACCCAACAAGTACAAAAGGATACTAAAATCGGATTGGCTGAAGGCATGCCATGCCAAAACGGATTTCTGGGGCCGAAGCCTTTGATAAAACTGTATGCAAAAGCGTTTTCTTTTTAAACATAGCCTCTGCATAAGGAACATACCAAAATGAAATGGTATTTACCTCATGCTAATCACTGACTCGCTCAATTTGAAGTGAAGTGCCAAAGAGAAAAGCCTAACCTAATACCAAGTATTAAGTGATTCATTAGCACTTAATATTAACAAATTAACAGGAGGTTGTTGATCTTTCTTTATTAATACCAACGGCTAAGTGAAGCCACTAAAGATTTGTTTTAGTTGACTCACTTTAAAAATGGTCCAACCTAACAGCAGCTATCGATATCTCTTGAAAAGTTATAGGGATCATCCTATACAGGAACTAATGCACGGTGAAATACGAGTGAAGTACAGGGAAGTATGCACTCCCGAAGTCCCACTCTTTCCTCTTGTTTTGACGGCGCATCTTTTACCAAAAAAATTGAGATTACATCATTTACCTATGCCTACATATATAGAAAATAAAAAAGTCCTTCAAACATTTTTTATTATGTTCAATAAGATGCGAATAAAGATGTGCGGAACTGGACTCCGAGACTATATGATGTTCTTAACTCTCTTAGTTTTCAAGTAAAGTTTTTCGTGTATCATAAATTAATTTATTATTGTTATACTAATATCTTGTACTACAAAATGCAAAACCACAGCATGATTAGAGATATGTTCGACCAGTTCTGATTCTGATTTCAGTTCCGACCACCAGAATCAGTACCGAGCCAGGATCTCGAGAAAACTGCCGGAACTGGAATTCAAGGTTATAGTAAAATATTTTCTAATCTTATTCAAATTATCTCATAAATCATATGAAATAGAACATAATTCAAGAAAAAACACCTGAAAAGTGCTAGTCGTCGACTAAATAAGTCAAAAAAAAAACGAGTATTGTAGTCAATCCTACGAACCCATTCGATTTAATCCAATCTTCAGAGTTCTATCGGAGTTCTAACTGCCTTCAAGTAAGATCATCTTGAGTTTCAGACACTAGTTGAAAACTTATCTAGAGAGCATATAGATTTATCAAAGAATAGCGCTGACTGCATAAATTCTACAACTTTATTTATCAATATTTTTCAAGAGAAACTTGATTTACTAACTAAAGACTAATCTATTTTATCAGCCCAAAATATGCCTAATTCCCTGATAAAAAAAAGCAACATGCATTCAATCAAAATGGTTCTTTGAACTAAAAAGCTATAGACCATCGAAAATGAGGGGAAAAGATCGAGGAACTGCAGCCACTTCTTTTTCTCTTCGTTGCGCATGATCGAATGGGCTTTGTTTTCTGACATGATGTTTCTCCATTTTTCGAGATATTTGTAGTGCAAAGTTGACGTATCTCAACGATCTTAGTACATGGGAAGTTCAACACTTTTCAAGAATTGAAAATATATTCATTAAACCGTTACAGGAAACAATACTTAACTATTTAGCCTACTACTTACCAGTAGTAGTTGTTGTTGTCGTCGTTGAGGTTGTTGTTGTCCTCACTGTTGTTGTTGTTATTGTCGTTTTAGGGATGCCGATCAATGCGACAAGCATTGCAGAAATGCCCGCGCCAAAAAGTAGAAGAGCAAGTAGAGACAGAAATAAACAGATAGGTGAATATTGGCAATGAATGTATTTAAAATAGCTAAATGAAACATTTTTAAAACTTAATAAGAAAAAAATGCAAAACAACTATTTACCATTTCTTTTTATTTCTGTACGACGTTCGATGATGAGTATCCTGAAAATTCACTCCATCTGACCATAAGCCAGTTGCCTGAATTAATTTAAAAGATGAATATAGATAAAAGAAAAAGGATAAATAGTTTCATTTTGGTTTCACTTCTATCATCGAATCAAATAAAACTATTTGTAACAATAACTCAAATGCAAATATGACCCATTGGTACAAAAATAATTTTACATTTTACTAACAGAAATGGAAATATCATCAAGACTAAGTCATTTTAGTTTTTACCAATAAATACTTATTGACCATTCGTTATCTTTCTAAAATATATTCTCGAAATTCCTTCAATACATCATCTGACTTTTGATCAAACTCTAACCTGTTTTCTAAGGCAGGTGTTTTTGATGACACCAGGAAAAGTTCAATTACAGTATGGAGACTAACTAAGAAAAAGGCTGTTCAAATACTTATAACATGATAGTATTTCCTTGCGTTTTCAATCCTTATTTAATACTTCCCTTTTGAAACACTTTTTTTCGACATAAACCCTGTGTAAATGAATACATTCCCAGTTTGTTTTATGTAAACGATGCTCAAAGGCAAACATTTTCTTTGAAAACACGTCAAAATGCAGTTTTTGCGCAACAGAATGCTAAAGTTCTCTAGTTCTATTGTCATTCTATTCTTTTTCACTAAATTTGTTAGATATAAATTCTATTTCTTAAAATTAGCTGTTGTATGGGTTCAAATTACGTCGCTCATTGATCAAAGGCAAAGAAAGTGTAGAAAGTAAACATAAAAATCGTTTACTTATAGAAAAACATTAGATTTTTATTACAATGATCATTCTCGCAGTCTGAAGAACCACTTTATTAAGGGTTTAGCTAATAGAGTATGTGGTCAAACATACTGGTTGCACACAAATATACTTATTAGGATAAAAAATTGTTGAACACTCTCTCTATCAAATTTTGTATGAAACTAGAACTTGTGACCGTTTCTAAAATTCGATGAAGATGTATATACTTCAAAAATAAGAACTTGTTCATAGAACGAAAACTAAACAATTTCCAGATCTTCAATAATAAATACTTAGGTGTATAGAATCTAATAATGAGTATGCTCCTCATTTTCCTATATCACCTGTATTGATGACTGGGAATATTGATCAATTTTGGTGGCATTGTCGGCAGGTGTTTGATTGTTTACTGATTTACCAAAATTTTGTTTGACAATTTGTTTGGCAGATTTATCCTGGGCTGTTGCAAAGACATCCCCGGGGGGGGGGGGGGGGGGGGGG
>CAJNOP010000142.1:254755-298252 GCA_905250075.1 Rotaria sp. Silwood1 | reverse complement strand
CCCCCCCCCCCAGCCACCATCACGGCAGCCTGGGGTTTATCTTGATGATAACGCGCAGCCAAAATAGTTGACATCTATTTACATAAAGAGAAAATATGAATAATCAAAGATTTTAAGAATATAACCGGGAACAAAATGTCTTGAGGATTGGCAGACTGATTGTTCGTCGGATGGATATTATTTTTTGGTGATCGGGTGGTTACATGGATAACAAAACGAGATCGCATATCTTTTGTCAATGAATGATGATACTAGATTGAATGACTCGTAAGAATAAAGACAAAAATTGCAATGGTGAATTACGCACTTGATGAGAAACTTTATCGACAGATGGTACCGATAGCGGACGATAAAACGGAATATTGTGTGGATCTACAAGTATAGTCAACAATGCTGGATAAGAATAATTATCCTGTGTTTTGCTATGTTTATCGACTTGATCTTGATTGTAGTGTGCGATTGTGTTCGACAAGAAAATGAGCGTTTCTATTTCACTTCACTGATGCATCGTATTATATATTGCAGACAGGAGAAAAAGAATCAATCAATAAGTATACATGTTGTAAGTTTCTTCAGGATGAAGAGATGTATGCTATGCAAAGTCTTCTTGTATGTCTATATGAGGCACTCAGATTTCATCAAATAAATTTTCTAACGAAAAAAATTGAATTAAGATATTTTATTTTTTACATCTGATACAAAGTCATGAATTTCGTATAAATAAAATTGCTGCACAAGCAACAGTGAATTGAAAATGTCACTCACCCCCCCCCCCCCCCCTTTCTTGAAATCACACTCACAATACTCAGATTTTTTTACTTTTGTACGCAACAACCAAAGAAAAATCGTAAGCCTCGTATCACCTAAAATCACTGTTCCTTTAATCCTGTGTGACTTGCTGTAGGAGTCCTGTAGGTGATAATTGAAATCATATGGTAGTATATTTGAATAGTAAGGAGCCAAATCAGTCTATGATTTTTTTCGATTTAAAACTGAAATCGAGAATAGATATTCACAAATAGTTTTCAACACTAGGGTAGAATCAACAAAATTTTCTTTCAATTGAGACGCGCAAGTATTTTATTTCTCAATGGAAACATTGTGATTAAAATCAACGACGTGAAACGAGCTTGAACATTAGCGTACTGTGATGGTATTCCTTGAAAATCAATCAGAAATCCACTGCACAGATAATTCGTTGCCGGTCATTTCGACTTTGGTCTATTTGTTGCATAAAGCAAAAAGAAAAAATAATTGAATGGAAAGAAGCGTTTCCTTTTTGGCTTCTTATTCAATGCAACACACAACTCAATCTTTGGAATAATAAATAGGTATCTATGTCAATAATAAATTAGCGAATTGTATTGAAATTGAATTGCGTTTGAAATACTCAAGTCTAGGGAAGAAATTCAACGAACCAAAAAAACTAGTTTTACCAGTTTTGGGCTCTTTACTAAACTAACATCTCAGCTAATAGAGTATAGAAAAAGCCAGAATTTTCATATCTGAAATCTAAATAAAGTTAAGCTATAAACAGAAGCTTCGACAACATTTTTCGATCTACATTTTCTTTTACTTTAAGTTCAAACTTCAAAACACGCGCTGATGCAACATGAGCACCATCCATTAATAAAAATCAGATTACGAGAATCTTTTTAGTATTACTCTATGTCAAAATTCTATATCAAAAACTGAATTTTAAGTTTTGGGTGTGGGGTGTGGGTGTCGTGTGGGGTGTGGGTGTGGGTGCTGTGTGTGTTGGCGGTGTGAGTGTGGGTGTGTAGAAGCTACCACGACGCGTTTCGACTGTTGCTTAGTCAGTCTCATCAGGTGGCTTAGTATCTCTAAGTCGATGTAAAGAATTTTCGATTTTAAACAGATCAATCTATATTTTTTTTTAAATAATATAAATCAATCTGCTACTCTCAGCTTTTGCTTTTCAGCAATCGAATAAGTCGTTGTAAATATTATTATTTGAAAAATATATTGATGATGGGCTTGTATTAAATTAAAATAAGAAAAGTGATGCAGATTATATTTAACGCCGATGCGTTTCATGTTTATTTATTGAAACTTCAAACACTCTTCAGGGCATTGCATTACAGAAAAAATTAAAAAAGCACAAACATAAAATTACAATTAAAATTCGAAATAACAGTTGAAATGTAGAACTGAAACAATAAGAACTTATTTCAAAAAGTAAGTCTAATGAAATGTAAGTGGAAATACAATACTTATTAAATATTTGAGCAGATTCTACTGGAATAGCAGTGAAATACGATATAACAATTGAAATTTCTTAAAGCATTTATATAATAAGCAAGTAATATAATTTTTCAAAAGCATTTATACAATAAGCAAGTAATATGATGTTCCTTTAAAAAACGAGGGTGTGGGTGGGTGTGGGTGTGGGTATGAGTGTGTGGGGTGTGGGGTGTGGGTGGGTGTGGGTGTGGGTGGGTGTGGGTGTGGGTGTGGATGTGGGTGTGAGTGTGGGTGGGTGAGTGAGTGTGAGGGTGTGCGTGTGGTGTTGATGTGAATATAAACAAAGATGGCAGTCACACACCCACGCCCAACCCACACCACCCACACCACCCACACCCCATACCACATACACCGGACACCCACACCCTGATTGATGAAAGTCACTGACTTTAAGTCAACTAATAGCTGCATGGAGATTAGCAAAACTCTCTTTGGATGAATTTGAAATGGAAAGATGCTCGAGTTCTACCGTATTCTGACGTTTTACTTTCTTCTGCTACTATTAAATTCATTTTGAATAAGCAACCATGACCGGTGTCGACCTTGCTTAAGGGTCTCCTCAGATGGCTGCTTATTCTTAATGTAGTCATACATATAAACACTGTATCTCCTCTATTTTATAGGGGTTGATTGCAGTTTCATCGTCATTTATGATGATGAATTATACCTAAACCTGGATAACATTTCCCTTTGAAAGAGCGATAACGCAAAGATGGCAACGCATCGAAGATAGGAGAAGTAAAACATTCACTAGATTCTTTGTCTACGTTGATACGTCGGTAGACTGACGTTTCAAGTGTTATTAACCGAATGAGTGATTCAAGAGTGAAGATGAGTTTGCAAGTGCATGCAATCTTGGGTTTGACACGATCCACAATAATACTGTTGGAGCTTCGATATGGCCCATCGGTAAACAGCTCACAGTTCGCCTTGATCAGACGACTATTGGACGCCAGTTTTTTTTTGTCCATGGCATCACTTATTTACATGGGATGAGTTCGCTGTCAAAATGCCTTCAATTCGTTTTCTCCTTTCATATCAAATCGTAGCTCTCATCTATAATGCGCAATATTGATTCAAAGAATTGTACAATTGACGACATGGTGATAATGAGTATTGTCTCTTATCTGATCGGTTGGATGTCGACAATGATCTCGACCCTGATGTTATCACTCTCAATGTTCTGTTCGTTTTCATCTACGATGATAAGGTCGGATGTACTTGAACACATCGCACACACAAAAGCCCAATTGAAACATGGTCACTTCAAGACACTATTCCCTACATCAATGTATAAATGCAATGATTGCAACAAGATAGTGTTCCAATAATGCATTTCTTCTACCCTTGTCAATCGGCATGTAGTTCATCATAATAGATTGTGGCTATTAGTTTCTCGCCGTCGAAATGATGGATTTGGTCTGAAGATGACCGTGAAGATCGAAAATTCACTAGAGCAAATACATTATTCGAAGACTCTGTCACTGCAATCATTCGATCTATACATTGATCATACCTATTTTGCTCATATCTACATCTGCAATCGAATCTTCCATTTTCTGATTTTCACATCGAACTCCACACATCTCGAATCAAACAGAACCAACTTTCAACATTCCATCCATCGATTTCGACACTTCACCCTTTCAAAGTGCATCCATCCAAATCGATAATGATCCTAGCACTCTACTTAACTACGCAGCTGCCACGAATCACTTGGGGTATAACGTCGACCAACAACAACAACTACTGCTGACATGACCTCGACAAGAATCAGGCTCGTAGCCAGGCATTTCCCAAGGGGTGTACACACCAACGGAATATTTGTCTCGCGCTTAGCGAGAAATGTTTCACCCGTATTCCTCCAGGTATTTTCTGGCCAAAGGATGCCTGGATACCTTGAACACCGCCCTTGACTATGGACCTCACAAGAATTTAATTGATCAAACGAAGCGAAACAAATACGAAATCACCAAGCGCAATTTCGTGCATTGTTCGTATCACTTTCATTCTACAATTATCCACTCTCTTTAGAGACCTTTTTCTACTCTATTTACTCGAATTACTCTTCGACAGCGATCGGTTTCCCTTACTCTTGTCAAAATTGTCCAAATAAACTTCGTGATAGGTTATAAAATGATAAATTGCGACTCCTGTACGGCGAACAACTACTATACAATCTCTTCGTCCGTGCTGCATATCTGCTCTATCTCCGATGTGCCACCTGTTATTTTTCCTTTTGGTCTAGTGCCTTTTCTTTAAACGCTGCACTTTAGTGTCTATTGTGTTGGTTAATAACGTTTCTTTTTGTTATTGTTGCTGTGTACTTTTCTCTTCGTCTTACTCCTGCAATCTATTCATGTGCTACCTACTACATAGTTCTTGTTGTTACATCGTTCGTTGTGTGATCATCATCATGATCGGCGAAAAATTTTTGATTCATCAAACAACGTCCTTGGCACAATGAGCAACTTTCCCTTAGCAGGCGGACATGAAAATTTTAAGAGTTTTTGAAAAAATTCATTGAGTAAATGTTTTCAGAAAAAAGTGCATAGCAGATTTTGTAGAGCGTAAAAAGATCTGCCAGGTGAGATATTGATCGGATTTTTCTGTCATCATGGTGCTTATAAAATAAAAACTGAGACAAAAAAATGATGTCCGCCTGGTTATCCACTGTGCTTGGACAGGTGGCGTGTAATCACCTAATATAACCTCTTCAAGTAAGTCATGCTTTCACTCCTTTGCCTTTCTATTTACATCCGCTCTATAACGAGTGGGATTTTTTTTCTTGTTCTGCCTTGTTACTTTGTTTTTTCTCGTTTTGAGTCTTCGATATATAAATGAGAGGCAGACAGAAGGCTGAGCCCAAAAAGAGCACGAACTAGAATCAGGTTGTATTTTTTCTCAGCAGCAAAAATTACACGACAATATGATGGTAGTAATGAAACTTGCCTGCATCTTGTGTATGGTCCTCTGTGCATGCTGTGCATCAGGTAATTAATTGCAAAAGGGAAAAGACAACTGTGGATTCATTTGAAACATTTTCGTTTGTAGCATTGGATGCGTCGACGAATCAACTTCCAGATTTGGGAATTAGGCCAGTAAGTGATAGTTTATGTTTGAAGATATTTTTCTTTCTTTTTCATTTCAACCTAACCTTGTTTGATCGATTTTCTGTCGACAGATCATTACCTGTCCAATGCTGCCGTGTGCACGACCGCCATGCGACAACCTTGAACCAACTTTTACAATAATCAATGGCAGAAGATGTCCAGGATGCCCACGTTGTGCTGTTGTCTGTCCAATACCGGAGTGTGCGCGACCACCATGCGATAACCCTGAATCAACTTTTACAATAATCAATGGCAGAAAATGTCCAGGGTGTCCTCGTTGTGGTCCACCAATACTCGAACAGATCTGAGAAGAAACTCGAAACTTTGAATCGATAAGCAATTCTGTCGAATTTGATTTCAATAAAATAAAATAACAAGAAACAATTTCCAAGAGAAGCAGATTTGAGAGATTGTGATCTCTCAAAGTCGTGAACAGGTCACAAAAGCAGAACTTGTCATTTGCACAAAATGTGTGCTGCGATCTAGTAAAATCTGTCGTCATTCAATGCCTGTTTTTTCCCAAGTGTGTCCTAGTTGAATTGATCGCTCATTGTTGAAATTTTCTTCTATTCATGATAGAAAACGAAACTTGAATCGAATGATGGCCCAAACGATGAGCTCATATTTACTTTCTACTCTGTTTGTAACATCATTGTGGCGAATATTTTCAATTGAATTCACAAGTCAGAAATGAGTTCGAAGGGACACTGTCAATCAGTTGATACGATTTCGGTTAGAATTATAGTATTGAATGAAAAATGTCAATTGTCAATTATGGTGATAGTTTTTCTTGAATGGATTTTTCTCAGCAAGCTTACCATTCGAATTCAGACAATTGACTGTAGCGGCAAAGAAAATCAATCGAGTTTGTTTATCGAACTTCGTGTGCACTTCAATGAAAGCGATGCTATTAGTATGGTTTTGATTTTCGAAGAGAAAACAGTAGTCGGAAGTGAGATATTGATCAGATTAGTCGATCACAAGTAAAAGATGGATGATAATTTCAATATTTTAAACTGGTAAATTCTTAAAAATATTTGTAAATAAAGGATATTCATATTTATTATGTAATTATATTTGTCAATAGTTCCAATTACAAATGATAAAATTTGATTTTTGAATATACGAGTAAAATCAATCTCGTTTGAACATAAAGACAAAAACGTTGAGAAAATTAAGAATTTTTGATATGGATAAAATTCTAGCATCTATTCTTTTAATCGCTCTTCCTATTCATATCTTATACTTTTTTTTTGTTCAAAATCTTAATTCGTATACAAAAAACTCTTCTTTTCTATATATTGATGTTTCTATTTCCAGTTTTGGTTTTACTCTTACTTCGTAGCTAAATATAAATGAAATACAAAAGTGTTTTGCAACAAATAAAAGATGTAAACTGTGTATAGCATTTATTCGAATAAATTTTTTTGATTTTCATCTCTATTTTAATGTATTAGTAGTTATTGAAAGTATTTCAAATAAAAATATCATACCAGTAAAGAGAGATAAAGCAGTTTCCTTTTCAATATTATACATTGATATCCAGTTTTATACTCGGCCATTTGTCGATATCATCAATGAAAATGAAAACATGTGAGCACCCATACAAGAAGCATTTGATGGCAATATCATAATATAGAAACAAAATGGTCTTTATCTTTCTCATTCTGCTTCATTATCTATTTACTAATAGAAAGAATTGTTATTTCATGTGTATGTACAAGAGTCGATGCAATATGTGTCGACACAGCAGCGCAATAGCCTTCATGAATTGAATAATTCAAGGCAATGATTGCCTGTACTATACAGATAGAATTACAAAAAAAAATCATATAGCCTTAGCTGAAACAATAATGATGATAAAAATTTGTTCGAACAAGATGAGAATTTAAAAAGAAGTGTTTATTTGAAATTGTATCCTTTCTTTACAATTGTATGAGAAAGAAATGCACGATTACAATCTTACTATTGTGCGCATCCTTTGCTGACGTCGCTTTGTCTCATATAGGTGTAGAGAAATTAAGAGCCACATCAGCAAGGTTTGTTTACAATAATAAAACATTGATAATGCGCTTCTTTCTTCGCAATTCATTGTTAATATCTATGAATAGATTCATTAGCTGATTAATGCGCAGATTGTAATTACGATTCTCATCAAACATAAGTCATGCGTCTTTCTGACGTGTTTTAAATGTGATATTTATAGCATCGTGAATAATTTTGTTTCATGAGTCTTAAAATAACATGAAATAATATTTCGTAAAACACTTATTTACGTAGATTTTATGTGGATTAGTTTAATCTACAACTGGTCTCAAAAAAACTTGGACATCTTGTTATGTCAGTATTTTCCTATATACAGTGGACGTCAAAAGTCTTGCACCACTTTTTTGTTTTGGTTGGCATTTCAAAAATACACGACATAGATTTTAATTTCTTTTTACCTTCGGATAGCGAAGCTCGAGTACTATATGTATGCATATTTTTTAAATGAATAACTCTTGAATCAAAAGCATTCGAAAAAAAACAAACTTCAGTACTACAATAAAAACTACCCAAAAAAAGGCAAAACGGTACGCTTGTTATGAGTTTGAGTAAGATCCTAGTAATGTAAAAATCGAATAATTTTTTATTTGATATTTTTACATGAATCGATAGATCTCGATGAGCTCTACAAAACTGTCTATATTAAAATTTTTTAGAATTCTCTTCTGGGACAAAAAGGATTACAAAATAATTGCATGCTTCGTGTGTTCTATATGAAAAGTCAAGAATCCTTTTTATATTATAAAAGGGTAAAAATTACAATTTTATTACAAATTTTAGTCCCAGAAAATGGTTCTAAAAAACTAAAATACAGACAGTTTTGTAGAGCTCGTCGAGATCTATCGATTCATGTAAAAATATCAAAGCAAGTCTTATTCGACTTTCGTATTACTTCAACTTTAGTGAAACTTCTATAACTCATAACAATCATACTATTTTGTCTTTTTTTGGGTAGTTTTTATTGTAGTACTGGAGTTTGTTTTTCTTTGTATGTTTTCAATTCAAGAGTTATTCATTTAAAAAATATGCATACATATAGTACTCGAGCTTCGCTATCCGAAGGTAAAAAGAAATTAAAATCTATGTCGTGTATTTTTGAAATGCCAACCAAAACAAAAAAGTGGTGCAAGACTTTTGACGTCCACTGTATATGTCATTCTCCAACCTTTTCATATATTGGTTGATAGCCTACGACGAGTACTATCGAACACTATATTTCAATATTTTATTCGTTCACCTTTAGAAGAAATAAGAGACAAACATATGTTTTTCATGGACATCATAGAATTTTTTACAACATTAATTTCAATATTTTTGAATTCTTCAGCCAAATAAAAACTCGAGTTCATCAATGTTTTTGGGTTTTCTTTCTTTCAACTTTGTGTCTTACCGATCGACCAAATTTTAGGTATATGTTTAAACTCGTCATTTGGATGTTTTGACCAACGACGAACAATGTTACGAAAAAATTGTACATGTAAAATCATCATTTCTCATGTTGTTTAGCTCATTGTACACGTCGGTTTTTTTCTTCGGATTTTAACATATGAGTACTTTTTGCTAAGACATTCCTATAACCATATTCATGAAGATGACGATATACTGCTGATGTAGATACTGATGAATGATACGTTCTCATTAAATTTTCTTGTATTTCATTAAGAGTTATTTCATTGTTTCGTCGAATATATTGACCAATAGCTTTTTTTTTCTTTTTCACTCAGTAGACATGGTCGACCATTTTCACCTTGATGTTTAAGTGAATTTCTTTGTTTTAATTTGTCAATATTCAATATTGTAATAGATAGTGCTCAGTGGAATCTTTGTTTCACGATGAATAAGGCTAGCAGATCATAATACCTTTATTCCAATAGTGTAATATTGAGATATGATGATTTTTTAAATCACTAGTTGGTGTCATGATTAAGTATATATGTATCGAAAAGAAAAGAAATCACACTTCTGTATGGTGAACATATAGTATAGCTATCGATGATTCATCCCTAGAAATATTAGCTTTGCAATTGCTGTCAATGGCAAAAAAATCGTTACAAAAAAATTTAGTTTTGTCCAAGTTTTTTTGAGAACAGCTGTATATAGATATTGATTTAAATAGTTATAGAGCCTAAAATTCGTGTTGATTAAATGTTCTTATGATTTTATGCTCTGTTGTGGAAATAGCAAAGTTATCCAAATTTGACAACACAAAAAATCTGTTTCTATATCAGAAAAAAATAAAGAATAAATATCACATCCATTTCCAATTCTCATAGTTCCTGTCCAGGCTACAACATTACTTTAGTGCAATTTCTGTGTCAGATTCTTAGAAGAAAGGATTCAAACGAATGGCAATCATGATTTGTAGTTCACTATATTCCTCTATCAATAAATAGTCATCGGTAGAATTGCTTTTAAATGTTTTGAGTGAAAAATTATCTGGATGAATATGTCTGTTCATTGTGTGTATAATTGATAGTCGTTCTTCTTGGATCAAATTATTCAGAGATAGATTTTAATCCAGTTGTGTTAAAAGATTTAAAATATGGTTTTTTTTTGACCTTCATTCAATTGGTTTTCATCAATTTGAAAAACTCATAAAAAATTTCTTTCATCCTATTGAAGTTTGACGTATTTCAATATTCAATGATTTATCATATTCACATGCAAAAGAATGGAAGGAATTAATTTCATCTTCAATGCCACACTTACATATTTTTGATATGAAAAATAGTTATAGTGAAGCAATGGATCAAATTTTATATCTTTGTTTAAGTGATCATTTTAGATCGAAGTTTTCGTATGAAAAAGAATGGTTTTTTGATCATCAATATGATTGTCATGAAAGTTCAAATAATGGAATATTGTACTCAACAAATCCTTATCGGTAAAAAGAAAAGAGTTATTTTTTTTTGCCAAACTCAAGATCTTAGTAGTCACGATCATAGATCAATAAATGTATTTTCATGGATATTGGGGAGAAAAATGACAGTTGGTTAATGTAGACTGTACAAGAGAAATCAAGATGAAAAGTCAACATTTATAGATTATTGTAGGATTTGCCTTCAACATTATCTTCTGAATTGTGATGTGTTTGTTGAACTGACTTTTTGTTTAGTCCAAGTCTCGTGTTTCTAATCTTTTTGATCTTTTGTTCATCTCAACTGAATTTATGTTTATTCATCTAGTTGATAATATAATGCAATGCTTCAGCAGATAGAGGAACGATTTTATTTTAGGTGTCAAAATCAAACTAAGAATAAATGAAATTTTCAATCTTATACAAAAATCATCCTCACACTGACGAGGGAACATAATCCAACTGTCAAATCGCTTTTGAATCGAGTATAGTCTCAAATGATAGATCACAGTGAGTTATTAAACATTTAAGAATGGTTTGGTTTTCAAGGACTCCTAAGTAGAGATATACGCTGGTTACTATTACCAGTTTTTCTGTATTATGATATTACCGTAATATGTTTGATATCTTTACTAAACATACTCTAATGTGATTCAGATTTATATCATTAGTAGGGCACTTGGTACTGATTAAGATTCCAGAGTTTGAAGATAAATCGATGTTTTCTACTGAAGATATGAATTTGTTTCATACAACAGTTGGTTATTAAGAAAAAAACATGTACTCTTACTCAACGTGGCAAACATTATTCATCTGGTATTTTTAGCAGAAATTCTTCTTATAGGTAGCATATGAAACAAATTCATATCTTCAGTAGAAAACATTGATTTATCTTCAAACTCTGGAATCTTAATCAGTACCAAGTGCCCTACTAATAATATAAATTTGAACCAGATCAGAGTATGTTTAGTAAAGATATCAAACATATTACGGTAGTACAATAATACAGCAAAACTGGTAATAGTAATCAGCGTATATCTGTGCTTAGGAGTCCTGGAAAATCAAACTATTCTTGAGTGTTTAATAACTCTCTGTGGTCTATCATTTGAGACTACCCGATTCAAAAGCGATTTGACAGTTGGATATGTTCCCTTGTCAGCCTTCTGAAGGTTTTTTCATTTTCATTTGCTATATTGAACTTATCGTATGTATATTGGTGGCCTAACGCATGCGTGATTTTACCGAGAAACAGCGCAATTTTCTGACGTTGAAAAAAAACCGCAGTCGTGCATAGCAGTGTATGTAAAAGAAATACAAATCTGCCTGAATATAGTGTGTCACATTATGTGCAAATATTTCTTGTGATTGTGTAAGAACAGACAAATAAAAGTAAATATATTTCACTTTCTGTGTACAGATAAATTGATGGTTTGGTTATTCATTATAAAACTAAAAGAAACAGAAAGACACAAACATTTAGTTTGCTTCATATTCTGTTGACATTATTACACGAGAAAAGGCTATTTGTCCGTGTAATTTTCTTTTATGCACGCGAGTGTGAAGACAACGGCTAGATTTCAACGATTGTAAATCAAAACCATCAAAAAATAGGCTAAACTTAGGTCCGCAGCATTTACAAGACAATAAAGATGTTCAAAAGAATTATCATGTCTGCAGACACAACGTCTTCCGGGGCAGTGACAACCATTGAAGCATGTTCTGTCGAACTCTACCTCCAAGTCTTCAAGTACGTCGATGCTGCTGCACTATACCACGCCTTTAAAGGACTAAACTCTAAAATCGATTCAATTCTGTATCAGGCAACTCTGTGCGTCGATTTTGTAGAACATAGAGGTGTTGTTTCCTAGATTGAGAGCTAGAGTCTAGAAACCGAAATTCACCTGTGTCTGTCTGTCTGTCTGTCTGTCTGTGGGTAACGCGGTCAAAATGTCCATGGTAACTATGGTACAAATGACTATATGGTTAAAATGCCCACAGTAACTGTGGCACAAATGGCCATTGGCTAACCGTAGTTCAAATGACCATATAATCGTATGGTACAACCGACCATTTATGGTGCAAAGAACTATATAGAAATCTAATCGAAACGATCATTTGATAACTATAGTTCAAATAAACATGAAGAAGACTGTAAGGATTGTTTAACCCTTGGACGCTGTTCTAATTTTTTAACACCATGACTGTTTGTGGGTCCGGTTGGACCCACAGGAGAATGTATAAGAGAAGTTTGAGTTCTGTCCATTTGATTCGGAGTTGTCATGTATGCAACGATGTTCTCCATCATGATCTCTCGAGGCGCGAATGAGTTGATATTGGTGCAGAGAAAGAAGATAGTATATGTGATTTAGAACACATTTTTCTCATACATATTTTTCTAAGAATAGCACAACGATGAAACATACTTAGAGAAATCATTCACCTGACTATTTCAATATATTCCGGCAAATGTATGCACAAATGCAACAAATATGATATAGTCACTCATAGTCAAAATAATAGAAAATTTCTTTCTTGCTCATCTTTTATTATCACCTCAATAGATAAAATACTGTAGAACTAGTTTTATGAGTACACTTTTGTAGTTATTCTTGCATAGGTGTTGTTTATTCGTTTGCTCATTGCTTTTTTAATTTGTTGAAGCATTTTTGCTACATGAATCACAGATAACTGTTATGGTGCTGGTGGAATGAGGAATACAAACATTGTTTTGACACATATCGCAGATCTGCCTAACCTTGCGCCCTGGATGTGCCGGACAAAGATAACATCTTTTCTTTGTCTGCGGTGGATCAGCAGTGTGCTCTACGATGTCCGATTTTAATTGATAGCCAAGTGACTGTAGAGCAAGCTTGATTTTTCTCTTGAGACCGGACTGTTGACTACGACGTTCATTGTGAGAACTCGTCAAGGCTTTGCTCAACTGTGTCAAGAAAATACGCCGAGTGTATGTTTTTCGAATGTTCCAATTTGGATTTTGGCACAACCAAATTGTCATTGTGTTGATTCCAGCAACGTCAATCATGTTAAAAAATATGTAAATAAGCCATCGACGAGTAATTCGACGCACCATGTAATTCCCAATGCATTGATTAACTGCATCAACACCGGACTTGGTTTGATTGTAATCATGAATCGTATTTGGTAGCTTTTTTCGTCGTCCAATATCTCAGAAAATTTATGCAATGTAGAAAGTAGGATAATAGGTTTTTTTTCTCTTTTGCCTGGTAGAACAAGAGCATACTCGGCCTTGAAAAATAAAACCATGTTGAATGTAGATCTTCTCGAGCGATCTTCAATGCATTAGGTACAAACGAACGTTTGTGATCGACGACACCAAGAAGAGTCATCTTGCGCTCTAACAAAGCTTCCACTAATTTAATATCGGTTAAATATCGGTCGATTGTAATGTTGCGACCTTGCTTGACATTATTTGGTAGCTGATCGACCAAGCGTAGAACAACGTTTGCAGCGAGATTTTTCTGCACGACGTTGCCTATTTTTCCAGTATATACTTCTAGTCCTAACACATATCGACTATCAGCGTCGCATAAAGCCTAAAAGTTGATGCCATATTTTGCGGGCTTCTTCGGCATGTATTGCACGAAGAAGCAACGGGTGGTGATGTGGGTATGTTGGGGTGTGTGAGTGTCGGTGTGGGTGGGGTGTGCATGTAGAAAAGCTTCACACCCACCCTACACGCGCACCCACACCCACACCGACACCCACCCACACACCCTAGTTCTTCTGAAACAGCTAGGGATCATAAATATATCATAGATAATAAGAAAAATTGTTTTCGAGTAAATATGATGCATAAAGCCAATGCTTGTGCTGATTCGAATAGTTTTTGTGATAGAAAATTTCATTGTTATTGATAGGGAAGACACTTTTTTTAGAAAACAATACGAATCTCTTAAAATTATATTCGTTCTCTGGAACTTAAAGAATAGCCATGCATCACTGTAGTCATGAAGTGTCTTTTCTTAATAATAACTGTGTTCATAATGATTCATCAATTGTTAATGATTAATAAATCACACACTTATTTAGAGAACGCTGAACTATCAACTACGTCACAAAGAATAATTTTATCTGCCTTGGTCATTTAATTCATTATACATGGTTATTTAAACTATGTTAAATTCCAGACCTTATTCTTTCATCTACGGAAAAATACAATTATGATATTGTAGCTGAAGAGAAAAATCAAATGTAACCACTTGAATAACAGTTTAGTCAGTGTTATAATCAGTCCTTCTCGATTAGATTATTAAGAACATTTCAATCCAGTATTTTTACTGAACATGTAAAATAGAGAAGTGTAAGATCATAAGTAACTCTTAGAATTGATTCTACTTTTGCGAAAAAACCTGTAGGGAGAAAAGAGAAAGACTTCACTTCTATGTACTCTATAGTAGTTTTTTTTCTAATCTTTTCTTTTCAATGTGTTCTTTCATGTTTTAATGTATTATTAGAAAGTGTTGTTGATATCTTCGTTTTGTTGAACTCTTTTTAAGCTAAATCAAGCAAACAAACAGTAGTTTTCAAAAATAGTATATTTGGAACAGAAGAAAGGTATAATCCAATATTTAAGATAAATAAATAAAATAAATGTTTTGTTGAACATAATTGTTGTTAATCTACTGGCTCTTGTTAGATGATAGCCATTCATTATAATCATCAGCAGAACTTTGTCCTGCTTCTACAATACATTGTATAATACATTCAAATGATTCCCCATTTTTGACAAAATACTCTGATAGTGTACGTCGATTATCCCAATTTTCAAATTTGTCTTGTCGTCCAAATCGTGAATTTGGTGGTACTTCCAATTTTGTTTTCAACTCGCCGACCGTGAGTGACAATGGAATATTGTTTAGATTCACTGTATTATCACCTCCTTGAGAAGATACTACAACAGTAATATTGCTTAAAATAGTGTCAGAAGACGATGTAGACGCCACTTTTAATTTTTATGCTGCTAATAGATCTAAAGATAGGCTGAGGCAAAAAAAAATAAAATCCATTTTAACATCAATTAGAACTAACTCGAAAGTATTTAATGAAATGTTCGATAAACTCCTACACAAAGTTTACAAAAAAAAAGATTATTTTATAGACAATTCTTCGTTTTTCTTCATCTTCTGAAAGTGTTAGATAGTTGGAAAGATTTTAACATCCGAACAGAAAATAACTAAATAGTTCAGTTAAAAATTTGATCTGCTATATAAAACAATATATATTTCAAGATAGAAAGATTTTGACGTAACTGAAATTTTTTTTCTTTAGCATTTTCTATAATGGTAAAATGCAACTCTATTTCGATAACTATTAAGAATATTAGTCTCATCGAACACATTTTTTATAAAGTACATGAGCAAAACAAATTGCTTGTCAAAATTCGAAATTTTGTCTTTGTACACCTTATTAAGTCCAAGTATATTCGTCTCTAGGAATATCTTCAAACAGATGTACATGCTTCAGCTGAGATACTTTAATCAATAAACGTACGAAATTAATTCATGTCTTAGAGAGCTTTAACTTGACAAGGTCTTGGTTTAAGTGTAACATAAGCCTCAATGTTAGTTTTTAAAATTTAGTAATTGCTTCAGAGAAAATCTCTACGATTAGTAAGTTAGATGTCGGTGAAAATTAAATTTCGAGAAAAAAAGTATCCTGAGTTTTGGCATTTATTGAACAACATGGTTGGCTAAATAATGACTAGTACAGAAGCAATTCTGTCTCAGGTTTAGAAATTTTTTGTTTATGAACAAAAACCGATCAAGTTGCTGATTTTTCAAAAAAACAGATCAGATAAATTAACTACAAGTTTGAATACTTAATTCGTCCAATAGAATTTCTTTTAATTTTCAGATGAGACACATAATCATTGAATAGCATCAAATGCAAAATACAAAGTATGTTCTTTATCCACACATAGAATCTTCCATTGCCCTAAACTTGTTTTAGTTTATTTTTAATTCATAGAATGAATCAAGTCCTTGCGCGCAATAAACTTCTCAGTGAAGTTGTTCGAATTTCGACCTAGAAATATGTTTACAAAAAGGTCATGCTAGTGGACGATTTCATATGCGATTTTTCTTAAAACTAAAAAAGAGCATAGTTTAGATTATGCATTTGATACCATTATAAATTATACTCTCTTCTGACAATTAGAAAACATTCTATCTAATGAATAGAATACATAGTTTGGAAAGATTTTTATGTAAATCTAAATACAGTCTCTCGTTGGATTATGTAAATGAAAGTTAGGGCAAGATAAAAAACACAAGATGGTATTTGTCATTTTATTAAACTGATTTCATTAACTAAAATTCTAATTGTTCGAATGATTATCGTTTCAAATTAAAAAAAAAACAAACTCTACTTTTTATATCAAGCTTTAGAGGCAAATGACTTTCACAGCTCATCGATGTCGATCGCCATTGTTTGATTATCGATCCTTTATAATGAATAGATGCTATTCTATTCCTAAGTTTCATAAACATATTTTTTCAATGACATAGATGTCGCCACATACGTGTCTAAATGTAACTTTTGCGTGTCTATAATTAACGTATGAATTGGTATCCAAGGTATGACTCACTTTGATCACAGAACTTCTGAATTATAATTGTGCAGTTCACTATCTGAATTCTTCAAATTGCTCCTTTGATAAACTATTAACTGTAAAACAAGATCATTTTGTTTTCAGAATTATATTGATAGTGTGAAAGAAATAGCACACATCTTCATCAACGGACTTTTGTTCATAGTCTCATTTCGTTGTGAACAGGAGTGATACTAAAAACCTTCAATAGGATAAAATCGACTCTAGGTAGCCTTTTTCAAGTTTTCTTTTTCTTTTTTACTAACTACGTTGATATAAGCATTCGAAAGTTATCCTTCTCTGTTGCAATAATCTCGAGAACACAATCAGAAAATACACAGATAGACGTTTTTTGTATTACCTTCTTGACGTATTGAAGAAGGTAATCGATTTGTAAGGAATCTTTTTCTGTACGAAACTTATATTTGAAATCACCATCGAATATATCTCCACGCCTTTGTACCTTTGTTTCGCAATAAACAGCACAAGTAAGAAAAGTTTATTGTACTCCCAACAACAGAGAAGTTATGTATCTCACTAAACAAGAATGTATCCAATGAAACTTAACATAATGGATTATTCTAAATTTTATCCTCCATCTACATAGGGCTACGATAAGTTTTTTTTAATATATCCGTTGTTCACGGCGTAACAAGGTATAGTTATCCATGATAAGCTGTACTTTGTTTTCGACGTACGGACTCCAGTTCTTAGAACAGTTGAGAGATTATATGAAAAGTTTCGTAAAGATTAAAAAGATGTTGAAGACAAAAAAGTGTGTGGGGTGTGGCTGTGAGTGTAAGTGTGGAACTTCTTTTCATCCACACTCACACCCATCTCATACTCACACCCACACATCCACACCCCTGTTATATCTGAAGGTCGAGTTTTTTTTAATGAAAAGTTGAAATTCAAATGCACACTATTTTTAGAAAAATGATTTCTTTTAATTTATTAATTATAAGTTCACATGTACATAGTTAAGAAATCGTAATTCATTTTAAATTTGCATGCTGATTTTTTAAACGAGCAAACAAAATTCAATCAGACTTGAAACAATTTCATAACAGTGCTGGTCAATCTGATTATTTAACAGGTCATACTCTCCTCTTAATTTCAAATTTAGTAGCTAGGTCTGTGATAAGTATCATGTTCACTGCAATCGCTTGAATCAAAAGTGCTAGATGCTCAGTTGTAGCATAGCTACGTAATGGTCGTTTCGAGCATTTTACTATGTGCTCGATAATAACTAGTTGATAATCATGGTCATTTATGTCATAACTATGGTCATTTCTACCACAGAAACGTTCATTATTTTGTACCATAGAAATCGTCATTCGTGCCATGGAAATGGTCATTTGTGTCATAGTTGTCATATGGTAACTGTGTTACAGACAGACACACGTGAATTTTCGTTTCTAGACCCTATCCTTTCAGTCTAGGGAGTATTGATTCCAAAAATCGTTTGAATAGAAGCAAGCAAGGCAGAGCAAAGGGCAGCACAATGATGACTATGACGAACAAAGAACAAATTGGAACTCTAGAACAACGGTCAACTCTTTCGGATTAAATTATATCATTTTATTGGCTCAAATATTTTCAATAACTCACCAAAGCTCTACACAAGAGATACGCTTCTTTTTTGATTGTTTTATTCTGTAGTACAGCAACTAGCCGAGTCACAGTGGGAGAATTTGATGCTAAAAACATAATCAGATCATGCTTACCTTCATGCAGTGATACAGGCAGCATGTGCTGATGTTTGTCAGTGTACTATCGAGACATATTGAACATACTACGAAAAGGCTTTGAAAATTCTACCATAAAAAGCGAAAAAGCTGAAATAATGGTAATAAAATATGCAAAATGTGTTCGACTTTAATACTGCCCACATTTGAACTGTGTGTATGCTCAAAATCTTGAGCAATCTTGAGTAACAATGCGCATGAATAATCCATTCTAAAAATCTATTATACAAGGTTTCCAATAGATTGTGGATGTACCTAAAGAAATTATCTTAAAAGCCCCATGAACATGCACATCCTAAAAATGTACACCATCTTTCGTTCTGTTGAATTCACGACTATAAACAGATGAACGAATAATTTCTTTTATCCTTTCCTCTTTATTTATTTACGTAACCAATAAGGCAAAGGAGTCGTTGGTCTAGAGTAGTACCAATAAGTGAATACATTTGAAGAATTCAGATTGACCCGAATAAAAAGACTTAGTCATTTTATTTTGTATACAAAAGTTTTGCATTCAAATTCTTTTTTTATATAGTATTTGAAATTTTTAAAGAAACATATGGATCAAGATAAACGAACATTAACTTTTAATCAATCCAAAGAAGATGAAACAAAGGAATTTCAAAGTAATTTATTCAAATAGTAGATACGAAACATTTTTTACATTTGCATTTTAATAGATGATCTATCAATAACTTGTATTGAAGATTTACCTAGCGAATTGTTCGATGCAATATTTTATTATCTTGATGGTTATGACACATATAAAGCATTTTCAAATCTTAATCATCGTTTTGAACAACTTATCAATTCTTCATTTCTTTTATATAAAATCAAACTTGATCGATCAAGATATAAGAAACTATTTACGAATAACTATAAACAATTTCTTCTTCTTAATAAGCATAACATATTTTCCATCAAACTATGGTCACTATCAAAAAAAAATGAATTTTTGTCGTCGTTTATCACCGACTCGTCAATGAGCTGTCTCGAATCACTTCATATTAGTGGCACACCATCAGATATACTTATTCCAGTTCTTATTAAATTAGCCGACTTACCTCGTCTTTTTTCGTTATCTATTTGCACATTTAAAACTTCTAAACATCTACATCAGATTTATCAATTAATACTAGCTTTACCTAATTTAAAGTCAAGCAAAATTTCTGGTTATTCGAACGAAAGCTTGATTCAACTTTCGATGGCTACCAATGAACAACGAAGTACTATTGAATATTTTTCTACTCATCATCATTTAACTCTCAAGCAGCTTGTTGCTTTTTCGTCTTATACACCTCAACTTCGTCGTCTGTATCTTGCTCACACAGATGTGTTTAATCTAAACATTCAATCTATCTTACCAATCACATTAACAAATCTAACACATCTTTCGATACGAATTTTTGTGGGAAATTTTGATCAATTTGAAAATATTCATTAGCAAAATATATTCTGAATTAAAATGTTTACGTGTTTGTTTTAAATACATGAAGAAAGCTTCTTTTAGCGTTCGTCGATGGGAACGATTAATTTTAAGATATTTGCCTCAATTGGAAAAATTTAATTTAGAATGTTTTGCACATGTTGATGGTAATCCTAAATATCCTATATATTCCACATTACCAAATCAATTCAATGCATCATTTTGGATTAAACGACAATGGATACTTGAAACTGAAATCTTTAATAGGTCTATCAAGTATTTGGTTTGTCCATATAGGTATATCGAGATCTTTTTTTATATGAAATAGATTATTTTTGTTTCTTTTAGAAAAAGATGGTATGATGATACACAAAATAAGACTTTCGATTCTCCTGTTGAATTTTCGAAATTAACTCGACTTACCGTTCGATCCATTCGTTTTCGTCGTTGTTATCAAGAAGCAATGGTAGCTATTAGACGTCTTTCAAGTGTAGCACAAATTTATCATTTGGTAATGCTAAAAGAAAATTTCTTAACTGATGCATTAATTGAAATTATGAAATTATTACCAGATCTTAGTACCTTAAAAATTCGTTCTTTATCATTAGATCAACCGACAAGGTTATCTTTTGAAGAATCAATTATATTTGATCCAACAAAATTTACAAGTAAAATTACAAAGGCATATCTTGAGAAGATGAATGATATTGAACAGTTTTATTTTCTTTTGGAACTGTGTCCTCATATGATATATTTCAAAATGAATTATCTAGCTGATATGGATATTCAACATGTTTTACGGTGTATTATCACGAGAATTCATTATGATCGTAACGATCATCTTCGTTTATTATGTTTTCGCATTCCAACAACAGATAATGATGATATCATTAAAAAATTAGAAAAAATGATTATTGTTGAAAAGCTTCTATTGAGTTATAGAATAAAACGTGTACTCGATAATGTCTATATAGAATGGAAGTGATTATTTTCATTGTAGTACTGATGCTTATACGTAAACTAGTTTTTAATAAATCAAAAAAAAGCTCTTGAAGTTATCAAAGTTAATATCAGCATATGATTTTTTAAGTGATGTTTCTTTTTTTTTGTTTGTCTGTATAAGTATTCAATGAAGCATCTCTTTTTTTGAGTAAATTTTCATCAAAATTTCAGAATTGAAAATACGTAACCTACAATACATAAATGTTGAGATCTATATTGCTTAAATGGAAAATACCAGAAGTCTATCTTTTTTTTCACAGATAGAGCATAGTACTTCTTTCATACCTTGACTATGTGTGCACTTTAATACTTTGAAAAGGTGTATCGATATTGAGCAACTAGTGGAGATCAATCAAGATTTGTTTTTCGTATCTGAGGTTCATATTTTATGAACCAATGATTGCGAGAATGGCACATTGTCTGATGTTTGTTGAAACATCGTTTGAGATCTCTATATGATACGAATTTTATCCGATTCTGCCGATATGATGCTTCGTTGGTCTAAAGTAAAATCCGAATAATATAAGTAATCTATAGATTTAAGGCGCTAATCTTAGTAATGATCAATGCTTGCTAGTACTTATAATGGTAAACCATTATTGTAGTATTGCTGACAAGTTTTTTGTTAATAAAAGATTAAAGTTTTTTCCTCATCAAAGATTTGTACAGAAAATAGAACAAAACTTTGCAATCAGGAAATGACAATTGATGCTTGATATAGATACGATAGGCAAAGCTCAAGTGTATCACATGCTAAATGTCGATATTTAAACAAAACGCTTGATGAAACATGACATAGTTTACTAACGATTTCTCAATATGAACAGATTGAATTAAGATGTTTGTTCTTCCTTGATAATCAGAGCAAGATTCGATGGAAATGCAAAACCAAATTTCGATAATAATAGTAAATTTTCATTCATTATATATGTATGAAGAATTATTGCTATCTGTGCAATGTCAGAAATCCGAAATTCGAAGTGCTTCTTACCTGAGTGTGTGGGCATGGGTGTGGGTCTGATGGTAGTGTGACTATCCTTTTCATCTACACCCACACACCCACACCCTGTTTCCCACAACATATATCGAGTGTCCCATAATAAATGGTCAATTTTTCTATTTCATATTTTAATCTTTAAATACAGTTTAAAAAAGCACAGAAATTAGAATTAGATGCAGCGTAAAGATCTCTGCAGCTACAAAGGAAAGCTTATTTTAATTGTATACTTGGTATTTTCAAAATAAATGGAATTCTGCGCAATCAATTTTCGACGCTGTGCATAACGGTCTCACAGAATTTTGTTTCTTTTCAAAACAAAGTATACCATTAGAAAAGCTTTACTTTGTACACTGTAGAACTTTTTACGCTACATCTTGAGGTATATGCGATAAAACCCATTAGGTGATAAAAGGATGAAATAAGAAAAAAATGATTTGCTCATTGGAATAGAAAAATGATCGTTTAGGTATAATGGATATTATTCTCACGGAATTTTACTTTTTTTTTGAAAAAAAAAATTACACAACCAAAATATGCTTTACTTTGCGCATTGTAGATCTTTTCACGCTGCACCTTCTGGTGTATTATACTTTTTTAAAGAAAACATATTAAGAGATACACAGATAAAATAAGAGCGAAGGAATGGTTTTTTGACACCTTCGAAAAGTGGTCGTATAGCATCTGGTCTTTTTCAAAATCAAAATTAAACAACCTAAATCAGTCTTGCTTTGTGAATTGTAGAGCTTTTCATGCTGCATCTTGTGGTATACTCGGTTTTTTAATAAAAATTTTTAAAGATTAAAATCTGAAATACAAAAACCGGCCATTTATATGGAACACTCGTTTGAACGAGATTATGAAATTGATATTGATGCTATTGTAACTGCTTTTCTATCGAAAAAAGATAAAAGAAAAAATTTTTTTTGAAAATGAACAAAATAATTGTATATCAT
This sequence comes from Rotaria sp. Silwood1, assembly GCA_905250075.1. Classification (NCBI taxonomy): domain Eukaryota; kingdom Metazoa; phylum Rotifera; class Eurotatoria; order Philodinida; family Philodinidae; genus Rotaria; species Rotaria sp. Silwood1. The sequence continues at coordinate 275,211 of CAJNOP010000142.1, read as the reverse complement.
TCTCGAATAAGAATGTATTTTTTCCTATTAATAATAAACATTTGTGAACATCTAATAGTGATTGAAGACTAAAATTGAAGAAGTAAACGTACTCAATAAAAAGTGCATATCCTAATTAAAGCGGGTTTAATGCACTACTAGAGGAGTTAATGCTCGAGCTTTGCATACAGTATAATCAAGAAGTTCAGTTCTCATGAAAAAACTTTTTTGCATCGGACTGAGCAAGGGAAAGAAAGCAGAGCTCATTTAACAGTTTATTGCTACCCCTACAAAACTGACCTTGCGCCGCCCATGATAATATTTCAATAGTCAGTATACACGAAATATTGAGGTTGTGAGTGTTGTGGTCGTTCTCTCTTTATCCATCTCGACACTCATGCTATTTTCCAACGGTGCCTAATTCTGCTACGTCGTGGTTGCTTTGTTTCGAAACTCTCACATTCTTTATTGAGAGTGGCACAAGACCAGTTGAGACGATTGTCTTCTAAATAAGTACGGTTTTTGTTATAATTAGAACTCTTTCTAGCTTGTTTGAAGCAACGTTAAGAAACACACAGCACGTGTAGTGAACAGATGAAACTTAATTACTCGTTAGAATCAAATAAATTGTTCCAATCATGAGATAAACTGTTTTTATCAAGATAAATGAGACTGAGCACAAGTGCACCTTGAAATCTGAAGACTACCAACACACATCAAACTTTTTCTTAGAAAAGAATTCTATTTTATTAAATCTTATGAAACAAGAAAAACAAAGCAGGGCATTACAGTGGGTGTGGATCTTGTGTTCACACACACCCTTGAGCAAATCGTTTATTAAAACAAGAAAGAGAATGGAAATGAATGTGGCATCTCAATAGGTCATAGAAATACTGACACCCATATCCTCATTAAGTTTTCTCTCATGAGTCAATACCATTCTTGTACTGAAAGACATGGATAAAACCTTTTTAAATCCTTGTATCATAACATTTCTACTAAATTTGAAGTCATTTATTTTACCCAAAGTGGCTTTCTTGAATGCATGAAAGTGTTAGTGTATAAACATATATTCATTTATTGTAGAAATTAGATTATATATTGTGCTTTGTATGCATTCAATCCATTTGATGTCTTCATAATATTAAACTAGCTTTGCTTCAAAAACAAAATATTTCAAGTATATGAAAATGAGTATGCACAATTGAAATTGCTCGATTATCAACTGTATATGAGAATAGCCATTGAAATTTTTTTATTGTATAGCTTTTTGTTTATCGACATACACTGATATCATAAAAGACGAGTTTCAAAATATAACAATAGTGCAGTTTTTTCTTTCTTTCTCTTGCTTTGTAATATCTATTGAAATATAAATGTTTTGTTTTTATTTCGTTTGCAAGATTCATTGCTTACAAATCACTCATGCAGATCATTATATGGACAACGTGCACATCTTGTGTAGAGCCTTTGCGATAGAGGTATTGTTAAAAAAAATCGATCAAAAGAAAAAAAAGCTAGGCAAAATAACAAACAATAGAAAGCGTGTAAAGTTGCCTCGGTGGTAAGGTAAAAACGAAAAATCATTTGATAAATCAAGCGAACAGTGTTACCAATTCACCTACAAGCCTAATCAACACAACCACAATATAAAATTTTCTTCTTATATTCGATCTTATTCATTTTATTGTGGTGAGTAACTTATTAGAATGATTTTAAAAGCAGAAACAAGATATTCGATAATGCGCACGTAGCATCGATATGATTTAGACATTAGACGCAATGGAGATAGACATGAAATCGATTCTAATGATGATCTCATACATGTTTCTTTTTAGCTAGTAATCTTCTTGATTCAGTTTTCTATCTTTTCTTTTCTTTTCAATCTAGTATTTATCTGTAAGTATTTCTAAGATAAGTTAGAGATTATCTGTGATTGAGTGTGAGCATAGGTATCAGTGGTTACAGCATTTTTTTGTACGTGTGGATGAAAGAAAGATCCTTCTTGACACCTAGACCTTCGCTAAAATAGCATATAAGCAATTCAGCTAAAATGAATTTCACGGTGATTTAATCAGTAAGATCAACATAGGTAAATTCTAATTCGGTTTCAATTTCAGCCAAAATCGAGTATTGGAAGTGCAAATTGATCGGAATCAGAATAAAATGCATGTCTTAAGTGTTGCAAAAGAATTCGAAAAAACTATTCATTTGCGATTAACTACAAACACTCTATTATTTAAAAAAAAAAATAAATTGCTTTCGCAAAATTCTACAATAGCTTCAAAATTTTAACATTAATAATGGAAATTTCTCTTTTAAAGAATTGACGAGTTTCGAAATTTTCTTTCTATGAAGATGAAATTTCTGAGAATTGGTTTTTCCCATGGGAAAACTTTGGCAATCTGTTCATCACTATTGTAACTTGAATTTTATAACTCAATAGATTAATAACCATTAAAAAATTTGTTTTCGAAAACAGTCTAGGCTTCCTTTTTCTTTTATTAAGTTACTTGTTATTGATTGTTGTTGAATATTATAGATAAAGTATAAATCAATAAAGAGTCTCGTTAGAAAACTTTCGACCTGATCGTTATTGTCCATGTTATAGTTCATCAAAAACGTTACTATCGATTCATAGTATACAGCAAAAGTCATCAAATTTCATAATAATCATCAAAGTGGTTTTTTTAACCTTCACTGATTAATTATTGTGTCTCGGAACCAAACTGATTCAGTCAATAGATTAAACGATTTAATAATTCACTTTTAACATCATCAAGTCAAAATCACGTCATCCTAAAAAGACGATTGTTTTGTGAATTTTCGTATGCCATTTTGAAAACATTAATAGTGAAATTGTTTATTCTAAGATATAAAACTCGCGATGAGTCGATTTCTCGACATTGATCTTAATGACAAGAGAATTTCACTAAACTATGGTTATAGACGTCAATCATTACTTTCACTTGAACATGCTCTTGAACCTATTGTGCCTCGTATTGATCATTTGCGTCAATATATCAAGGAAGCTTTAGAAAAATGCCATTTTCCATCCGAACACAACCTTACACATGACGAATCAGCCTCGATTTATCTTTATACCATGGAGTGGGGTGCTCATAGTTTATATCGATTGTTGAATAAGGATCTGAGATCCGAAAATCCATCTGCATTGTCACCATGGGGTAATTATCTCAAATTATTCGAAATTGCACTTACAAAATTGCCCAGAGAAAAAAAACGTCTTTGGTGTGGTACGAAGGATGGCGTCAACAAAAATTTTATTAAAGGTAGTGAAATAATTTGGCGAAGTGTGAGTTCTTGCTCAACCACACGTAATGTCATCAAAAAACTTCTCGGCAACGATACAAATGCTATATTCTTCATGATTGAAGCCGTAAACGGTAGAAATTTGAGTGGCTATACAAAATATCCAGATAAAAATGAAGTATTGCTCGGCCCAGGCACTCGATTAAGTGTGGAAAGTAATGATTTAAAATTTAATGATGGTCTAAAAGTTGTACATCTAGTAGAAATAACGGACAACAATAATGAAACATTACCAGCAGTCACGGATACGATTAGCATAACGTCAAAACCAGGTAAGACTAATATATATATATATCTATCAAAAATACGTGTTCTCATCATCAAAGTAGATAACAATGTCATTTTCGTTCCAGCAATAGAAACTTTCAAAATTCTTTTGAATATGGATTCTATGAAAATCAAAAAAGGCATCCAAATTTTGAAAGTGTCTATTTTTTGAGGATATTAAAATATAATTTTTATGGACAGAGTTATATTTGCAGGAGTTCATAATAAGGAAGTAGAATTTCGACTCTAGAACACAATAGAATTATGAAATTAAACAACACATTTCTAAATGACTTTGGCATTTTTCTTTTATTCTAATTCGTTGAGTTCTGTATCGTTTTAGATCTTCTTGTTATCTGGCTTGATTCAGAAATCAACGAATCACATCAATATTATTCTGAATCAATTAGTCAAATACAGAGTATTGTCAATGATGTGAAAATTTTCACTGATATTGCAACATGCGTCAACTTTTTAAATAAAGTAAAAAACACAAAAATATTGCTGGTGACAACTCTATCACTTGGTGAAAGTATAGTTGTTCACATTCATCATTTGCCACAAATCTATTCAATATTCATATTCTGTCGAGACACGACAAAGCATGAACAGTGGACAAAGAACTGGTCCAAAATTAAAGGTATTGAAGCAGATTTCGAAGCGATTTGTGAATTAATCAAAATCGATGCGAAAAATATCGAAAACGAGTCTATCGATACCTCGATTACTCTGAATAATAATGCGATAGATCAAAACATGGATTTGATCGATCAAAGTTACATGTACACATTTCTACTAAAAGAAATTCTTATTGCTATGAAACATGATAAACGATCAATTCAAGAATTTGTCGCCTATTGTCGTGATTCGCATGGTAACGAATTCCCAAAACGTGACATCGAACAGTTTCAACAAGAATATCATGAACATTCACCCATTTGGTGGTATACAGCACCGCATTTTCTGTACTCAGTGCTTGAACGCTCCTTGAAAACTCTAGATTTTGAAGCGATCATCAAGTTGGGCTTCTTTATTCGCGATCTTCATGAACAATTAGAAAAACTTCACTCCAAACAGTTCAAGAAAGGTAAAGGAAAATTATTGACTGTCTACCGTGGCCAAGGACTACCACAAAGTGATTTACAAAAATTAAAATCGCATGTTGGCAGTCTGTTTTCGTTCAACCATTTTTTATCAGCTAGTCCAGATCGTCTTATTTCTATTGCCTATGCTAGACAGGCAGCCGAGAACCAAGAATCTATTGGAGTGTTATTTGTGATCACTGTCGATCTATCGATTTCATCGACTCCATTTGCAAATATTCGAGATTTACAATATCATTCAGGTCAAGAATTAGTACTATTTAGTATGCACAGCGTCTTTCGAATTGAACGAATTCAACAAATAGGCAAAGGATCTCGATTTTGGCAAGTACAACTTACAATGATGGAACATAACGATGGCTATTGGAGCTCTCTCACTAAATCCATGGGAAACGAAATCCAAGGACCAACAGAATATCACCGATTGAATAATTTGCTAAGAAAAATATGCAGTTTTGAAAAGGCATTTTATTTGTGCATGATGCCTTTGAAACAAACTAGTGATGACTTTGAAATGTGGAATTTTTATTATCAACTTGGAATGATAAAAATCGAGCTGGGTGACTACACAGGAGCGATCTCTTATTTTCAAAAATCAATACAAGTATACGAAAAGAAATCCGCTATCAACGATCCTCATTTAGCTTCATCTTACACAAACCTCGGTCTCGTATATGCTAATCTTGGCGAATATTCAAAAGCAATTTCATGTTATGAAAACGGATTAGCAGTTCGTCACAACATATTCCCTCCCAACCATGCCGATTTGGCTGATTCTTACAGTAAAATTGGTTCGGTGTATTGTAATTTAGAAGAGTATGAAAAAGCACTTTCATTCCATGATAAAGCATGTGAAATACGTCTGAAAATACTCCCTCGAAACCATCCAGATTTGGCTACCTCTTTTAGTGACATTGGTGTAGTGTTAAACAATGCAGGAAAATATTCTAAAGCGCTTCAATTTCAAGAAAAATCACTGGAAATTCGAAGTATAGTGCTACTACCAAACCATCTTGATTTAGCTGATTCTTATGATAACTTTGGTTTGATATACAATAATATGGGATATTACTCAAAAGCACTTTCATTCTTGGAAAAAGGACTTGATATTCGACAACAAATACAAATATCGAATCATCCGAATTTAGCTGATTCTTACAATAACCTCGGTTTGGTATACAATAAAATGAACGACTATTCAAAAGCGCTTTCATTCTTGAAAAAAGGATGTGAAATTCGACAACAAATACAACATTTGAATCAGCCGAAATTAGCTGATTCTTACAATAACATTGCTGAAGTTTGTTATAAAATGAGAACATACCCGAAAGCAGTTAAATATCAGAAGCAAGCAGTTAAAATCGGAGAAGCTTCATTGCCTTCGAATCATCCTCTTCTACTTTTTTGGAAGCAAAGGCTCAATGAAATCCAGGTTAAACAATACAATGACCAGGATTCCGATTTAGATTTCATCGGATTGTGTCTGAATTCGATGAAAACCAATGAAATTCTGTCAGACGTTCCTAGTACCCAATCGAATGCGACTATCTCACTTCTAATGCCTAAATTCTCGGTTACTTCCGATAGAATTCTGCCACTATCAACACGATCATAGAATATCTGATGGACTAGCTTCTATCTGAGAATAGAATAAATATGCGTAAATGAAATTTCTAACATGTATGTGTGTGTAGTGTGGGGTCTGTGAAGAGACAGAGCACCTTTGCACCCACATATACTCAACCGTTTTTACTTTTTATGTACGCATGACATTTTGTTTTTTTAATAAAGACTTATCTGATCTCTGTGATTGTTAGCCCCAAGTCCAATTAATATATCATCGAAATGAAAATAATCGTTGTCAAAAAATCAATATTTTTGAAAAATTTACCTGTGGATAGTGATAGCAAAAAATTGAATGAAAAATATTTCTCTAATAATGATTAAGTAGAGTGGATAGTGTGTTGATATTGCCTTCTCTCAATAGCCACACATCCGCACCCACACCCGAAAATTATCTTACTATGTTATATCAATATTGCTCCAATGTCGACTTTTTTCTTTAGATGGAGACTGATTGTAGGATTTCGAAATATGTAGAAAAAAGAAGCCTTCATTTCGAACCTAAAAACAAACACCAGCGTTGGACTCAGTAGTATAGTAATTTAAACCTTTCTGAGTGCTTGTTCTGGAGGGATGGATGTGGGTCTCTAGATAATCGACACCCACGCACCCTTGGAATTCGAATGATTTCGCCAGGAGGAGAACTTAGTGAAGATAAAGAATCAGAAAATAATCATATAGCAAAGTAAATATAAAATTATATTTCTATTTAGTTTCTTTGTTTTTTTTGGCTTTTAGAACATGTTTTCAATGCCATGAGATTTACTTGAACAAAATTTTAATGTTTATCTTTTAAATGCATTTAAACACAGGTTACTAATTTAACACTAGACTTATTATCCTTCGAATCTCGATTATATATTAAACATACTTAGTATTTTTTGTTTCTACTTTAGTGTTGACATCAATATACATATTCATAATATCTTTTGATTAAATAAACAAGCTATTGTTATTTGATGACTTAACTATACTATTTAAATAATGAGAATTTCAATAAACATAGTAAAATAGTTTACAAAGATGAATCTATAGTAAATTTCATATTTCACAAGCTCTATTATCTATATTGATAGTAATAACATTTAAGTAAAAATTGTAAAAGAAAGCATTTTCTGTGTAAATGATAGAACTAATGTAGAAAAACGTGCTTAGTTAATTTGTTTTGATATTTGTACAATATAAACCAAATTAATTATTGGTAAGTTTGAAATAAACACCACACCCACCCACTTACATCTACCTCCTGACTTACTTAAAATGTAATTTAGATGGATATCTAGTTATGTAAATCTCATCCTCATCTTGAAACAAATGATTAATGAACTTGATTTTAATCTATCGGAATTTATTTCAAAATTAATGTTAAAAAAAAATTATATATTTAATATGATTAGATTCTGATGGATTAAAATAAAACCAATAAGTCATTACTTTGAAAATGATAACCAAATTGAAATAACTAATTTATCTCGTCTCTAACTCAAGCAATTCAAACATATGAAATATGATTTTTTTCCTTTAGGGATAAGCTCAATTTAAAAACTGAATTTGTAAAAAAAAACACGTTAAACTTCTTGAAGGAAAATGGAATCACCTTAAATCGGCACACTTTTACAGGTTTTTTTTAATAATTTTTATCTGAACAGATCATCAATCAAATCATTTTGCAAATGAGAAAAACACAAATAGCTGAGCGATTGATATATAAATACAAACAGATATCTTTCAATGAAAGTCAAAGATTTCAAATGCTAACTTTATTCTCGTTGGCCGCATGTTTTATCTATATTCTTTACCTTTAGAATTCATTATATATTCGTGTATTGTTAGAGTTATTCCTAAGTTTTTAGAAAAACATAAATTCAACTAATGTACAAACTTTCTTTTTTTCGATGTTAAGTTTTGAAACTTTGATTGTCATTAGCTGTGAATTCGCCCATGATGAAATTCCACAACAAAACGAAACAACTTAATGGTGAAAGAACTCTTATGTTGACAAAATAAAGAGCAAACTCAAATAGTATTGTTATCATATTTTATCAAAACTCTTTCATTCGTTCTTTTTTTCCAAAATAGACTTTCAGATGGCGACAACAACTGGCAAAACATCGGGTGTTATATGCAAAAAATCAAAAATTACTGTTAAATGTAGTGGATGTTCGAAAGATTTTGGCCTTAATCACATCAGCGAACATCGTAATGAATTGAGCCAACAATTAGGTACAATTGAAGATCAATTTAATGATTTAAAACTTGAAATGGATGAACAAAAATCTAATCCACAAAAACCTGAATTAATGAAACAAATCGATAAATGGGAACGTGAGTCGATCGAAAAAATTCGACAAGTAGCAGATGAAGTTCGTCGTGAACTATCATCATACATAGTCACATTTGCTACCAATCTCGATTTTAAATTGAAACAATTGACACAAAAAATTATTCAATGTCGTAAAGACAATGATTTTGCTGATCAAGAAATTCAGGTTTTCAATGAAGAACTTAAATGATTAAAAGATCTTCTCAATAAGCCATCAGATTTCACACTTGAATATGATTTAACATCTTTCATCAACAAAATTCGTGTTAACATGATAAGTCATGTATTCTAGTTGAAATGGAAAGAATCGAAGAAACTTTGCTTCATTTTATTTTCTCGAATGATCAAAAGGAATTTTCCTACTATTCAAATTATATTTCATTGCAAAACTTCTCACGATAGAGAATTTCATTATGAAACTTCAATCGAATAATACATTGAGCACTCAAGATTTTCTTCTACGATTATTCAGTGAAATTTCTCAAAGCACTTAGGAATGACTCTTCAATATCATCACGATGCAAAAATAGCCATTTACGATAGTGGAATATTAGATAAATGTTTTACATTTCTAATTATTAAAAAATACTTAGATCGACGTAACACATGGCCAAATTGAAAGAGATGAACAAAACCTTGAGAAATCTTATTGATCGATATAGAAAAACAATTTTATTCGAAATAGATGGAAACAGAGAATCGTGCAGCAATATTCGATTTTTAATGACTTTTAGTACGCTAAACAAAACAATTTCAAAAATCGGTTCATTTTAAGATGAAATTCCTCTCAAAAGACTGTAAAAATATGCAAAGCTCTAAGATTAATTTTTGACAATATTCGTTTCTCTATTTTTATTAGATTTTATCATACTTATTTTTCATTCTATTTTCCAAAAGTGAACGAGAAGAAAAGAAATATGACTATTCAAAATATTACAATGACTATTTCCTTCGTGTTTCTCCAATAGGAAATTGAACGAAATAAACACAATGATCGATGAGTATCTCATTGATGTTTCAAATGTCATCGCTTTCTATGTTCAATATCTATTATGCGTATGATCCTGTGAGAGATAAGTTCAATTACTTCAGTCAAGATTACTTTAGAAAAGTAAACATCCCTTCGAGAAGATCGTTCTTCTATCCAACTCAGTAGAGATGCCGAGGCAAAGTTATCGTTACGTAGGCAGCTACTTTTCCACTTATTGAATAACGGCAAACTTTGGGTTTGATTGTTTCGTCAAAGGACAGGTTTTTTAGGAAAATAAGAATTTTTCATAGTTTGACCATGTTTTCGGGGTAAGCTTTACTTGACCGAGAAATTAAGTACAGGATTTTGAACAACTAATTATAGATTCATTATTCGTCAACCTAGAAAACCTTGATATCCTCAAAAAAGCCATATATTGACGCAAGAATCAAACCTAAAATTTTTCGTTTTTCATTCGCTGGTAACTTATGTAAGGCCAATTTTTAACCAGTACTGGAAAAGTCAACCCAAGTCCAGAGCGAATCCTGCCAATTACAATTCCGACTAACTCTAAGTCTAGCACCGACACTGATGCATCTCTATTTGAAATTTCTGAACACTAACAGATTGATTTCAATCGAAATTCAATCATCATTTCAATCTTGGATAGCGATTTTCAATAATTAGGGTGGGGTGTGGGTGAGTGTGAGTGTTAGCCTCCTCTTTGTGTTCATTTACACCCACATCCACACCTAACCCACACCCATACCTACACCCTCAAATATGAACGGTAATTTCCTAATGAACAGAGCTGTGTTTAGTTCAATAAGAAAAAAAAAAAAGAATAAGAAATGTTAATTTTTACTGAAATAGAAATACATCGAAAGACGATTTCGAATGCATAAAAAGTGTTGTTTAATAAGTGATAACAATTTTTTTTTCAGTTATTTGTTAACATTCTTTGTCTATTCTTTGTTTTATTCTACAAATAGTCAAATGAAAAAATAGAAAATATCGAGCACTTGTAATAAACAAATGACTTGTTTTTATAGGAAATCTTCAAAGTGATAACGAGTTCGAGCTTTCCAGATGGATAGTATTGAACTATAAATACTTTTTCTCTTCTATGTTTAATACAAAAGAGGATGAAATGCTTTCCGTTTTTGTTTGCTTAATGTGACTTGACAAATATCTTACATTTGAAATTTACTTTTTATCACCAACACAGAAGTACTCAAATTTCAGGAGGTCTTTTCGAAGTCATTTTGAACAGTGTGATCTTAAAGAAGATAAAAATTTAGACAAAGTGATGGGTCATCACATTTTTTATGGTCTTTCTCTTTTTTAAACGGTTTTTGGGGTACTTCTAACTTTTTAAAGAAATGTTATATAAAATGCGCCAAGTCGAGATTTTGTTAAGAATTTCAAAGTCTTTAAGATGATCCTATATTAACAAAATAGGGTCGACAAGATCTTCTAAGACCTAAAACCTTCTATGCTCAGTTTCTTCGACATCTTGTTATCATACTTCATTTATAAAATCTTGATATCGTTCGAATGTATCATATAGAAAACTCCACTGATGAACAAAAATTACTATTTGAATTTGAGTTAGATCGTTAACATCACAGGAAAAAAAATATTCCAAATACATTATTGTTCAACTTTTTTTCATCACCTTACATGTACGAATAATATATTCTTTATGTTAATTGAATGGATCATTTAGAAAATCTAAGCATGATCATTGGAAATAGAAACAAAGTAATTAACTGATAATGTTAATTTAACTCGTGACACGACAGTTGCGCGCACGGCACTTCCGCGCACGACAATTCCGCGCAGCGACATTTCCGCGCGGCGACATTTTCGCGCGCGACACTTCCGCGCTAAATGAAGTTTTCTGTTTTTCCTGCATTAGGTTAATGCAACTTCTAAACTTCCATGAATAGATCTGTGAAACTTGGCTCCAGCACGGAATGTGTGTGCATGCGGAGCATGCGTAGGGCAATCCAGTAGAAGTTCGGAACTGATGAACAGCTTGTAAAAGTGATCTGATCTGATCTTTTTCGACTGTTCAGCTCAGATGTAATGAACTGTTCGAAGAGTTCTTCCGACCTTAGGGAAACTGCTCAAGTAGTTCTGTTCAGATCAACACCTCACTGAGGAAGTCCTCTGATGGACCTCATCTGTTCTGAAAGATAGATTGTTTTTTATGGAAAACTAGCATGCTGACATTGACATCTGGGATGCTAGAGACATCACGCAGGTTGCTAGAGACATCACGCAGGTTGCTAGTAGTATTATCTGGCATGCTAGAAGCATTACTAGAGTGTTGGAAGCCTCACCTGGGTTACTATAGACATAACCTCGGATACCACAGGTACCACTTGGGTTGTTCGCAGCATCGTAAGTGATGCTCCTCGGTTTCTATGTGACGCTTCTAGCATCACATATAATATAACCAGCATCTCGGGTGATGCGCTTAGCAGCCTAGATGATGTCTCTAGCATCATAATGATGCTTCTATCATTCCAGGTAATATCTCTATGAACTCAGGCGATGCATCTAGCATTTCAATGATGCTACTAGCATCTCATGTAATGCTACTGGCATGCTAGGTAATGCCTCTGGAATTCCAGGTATCGGTGCTGCTGTGGGTGTGGACTTGGGCTGTAAAGTGCGCGTGTAGGTTGGTGTCGGTGTGCGCTCCTATGTGGATCTGGGGTTCGGCTATGATTTCTTGGGTGAATTTGAGTGTTCGGTTGTGGTTGTTGGTATTAGGGTTCCTGTTGCCTTCCTTCTACTCCCACACTCACACCGAAACTCTGCACCCGCACCAACAGAACAGTTAATAAAATTTTAGAAGATGTATTAACTTAATGCAGGAAAACAGAAAACTTCATTTAGCGCGGAAGTGTCGCGCACGGTGGTGTTGTGTGCGGAAATGTCGTTGCGCGAAATTGTCGTGCGCGGAAGTGTCGGCGCGCAAATGTCACGCGCGGAAATATCGTGGAACCATTTAACTTTATATATCATCATGTTAATGTTTCTTTGCAAAAATAAACTAGATGTTCATATATTCTTTCAGTCAAAATTGATTAATACAAATGTATACATGTGATCGAATTCAAAAAAGGAAAAGAAATATAATATACGACATAAAACTTGAAAAAATTTGATTCGTCACTTTTTAACGTTCACTTATAGCAAAGATTTTCATAGCTTCTAAGGATTTGCCGTAAATTCGTGAAATTTTGCAGTTTCTCTTAAAAAAGAAGCTGCCGCGATAGACATTGCTAATTTCTAGCATCATTCATGTGCCTACTTTTTTTGGTTTCTATTAGTGCCTATCCGAGTTATTCATTTAGTTCAAAACCGTATCTTGTTTCTCAACGTTGAAACCATAACATTACATTGTCGGGTGGGATCGTACTTGTACATCCCTAGTAGAAATGCGTTTGCAACTCTTCCGACGGTTGATCATATCTCAATCTAATCTATATTATATCAGACGTGCTTTTTCGTTCAGACATCAATACTCGTATAATGCCAAGAACAAATGAACATATACATGCGAAACTTATATCCTAAATTGAAAGAGAATAACATATCATTTTTGATTGAGAGTGTGGGTGCGTCTCATCATTTTCACATAGGCATACAAACGTCTATCCACCCACATCTTCTGTTTAATATGAAACAAAAACAAACGAGAAAATGGTAATAACAATTAGAAACAAAAAGGGAATTAGTTCTTAATAAAAATATGATAAAATAATTTATCTAAGACACGTACAGATGTGAAGTGTAGAATGGAAATATATCCTATCTTGGTGATTTTCAACGAGATGTAATCTCATTTGTCATGTGTTAGCATCGGATCTCTATACAAGACATAAATTATGCATTGCTTTGTTTGTTAAATAACAAAAGTTTCGATAAGAATACAATTTAAACAAGTTTTCCGGTGATAAATTTAGGCGTGTTTCAACAAGGTATTATTTTGAAATCAAAACAAATAAATATTCGTAGATATCTAAAAATATAGATCAACTTTTTAAAATGTAATCTAGCTTTAGTTACCTTTCGTGCTCTTGTTTATAAAGAACATCTTCTATTGCTTCGTTTATCAACATATTGAAAGACTTTTCATTTACTAGTGCACAAGAACATATTTAATTCAATACTAAATTGATTTTTATCAATGATAGTATTAGTCAATGAACACATTCATCACAGAAAATAATAGTAACACATAGAAAACAGTACTATTGTTACTCTTTCTTATCATTACAAACCATAGTCTCAATCCTGATCAGCACTTGAGAAATACTGAATTTCAAGAATTTAATCAAGATTCTCTCTCGATCCTATATGAAATCCTTACAGAAATGGCAAACATGATACTGTTAAGACTTTATCCAGTTTTACTCAGGACGTGTTTTTAGTCCTGATACGAAAATCCAATCAAGATTAGGAGGTCAACAACAGAAGGACATCAGCTAGAAAGTTTGGGTGTAGATCAAGATAAGGTGAACCAGTACACATACATTCTACACCCAATAGTATTCAACAAGATGTTTTGAATTTTACTACAGTGACTGCATTGAACACAAACTATTGTTATCAATCCATAAGATTCATCGATTGTCAGTATATTACATAGGTCAACACTAAAATTTCCTGTAAATTCATATAACTGTGAAATGTTCTTCAGAAAAAAAAACCAGCCGTCGCAATAGACATGTATGTTTTTTATAATGATGAAATGAGATACGTTCGATTCGATGTTGAAAGATCTTATTTGATTAGAAACATATATTGAGATCCAAGTAGAGATGATCTAGATTTACTAATGATATTTTGGAAGTGAACTTTTTTTTTTCTTTCGTTTATACAAACAGCAAAAAAGAATTTACATTATTTATTTACATTTAGCCTTATAATACAACAATACAAAATTATAGTTATGTATTAATTTGAGAAGAAACATGTCGAATTAATCGATCAATTTCCATAACATCAGGATGTTTTATTGGTAATGTTTGTTGAAAAATCTTTGATGCTTTATTATAAAATTTTAATGCTTGTATGAGATTTTTTTTAATTTCATATGTAATACCAATATTTTTATAAGTTGATGCAATTGATGGATGTTGAGAAAAAAGTGATTTTTCATAAATTTCTAATGAACGTTTAAAATAATCTAATGCAATATCATAATGACCAAGACAACGATGAACAGCACCAATATTATTATATGTATCACCTATATCAAAATGTCCATTTGGAAGATGTTTTAAACGAATCATTAAAGTTTTTTCATAACATCTTAATGCATCTTCATATTTTTTTTCATCATCATAAACAATACCCATATTATTAAAACACATTGCAACTTTTAAATCATCTTCACCATAAAGTTCAATCCAAATTTTTAATGCTTTATTGTATGATTGAATAGCTTGTTCTTTATTTCCTTTTTTCCAATGAACTATACCAATACTATTATGACTATAAGCAAGACTAGAATTATTTAATTCTAAGTTTTTCATTTTAATTTCTAATGATTTTAAATGATATACAAGACTTAAATCATAATTTCCTTTATCTAAAGCAATATTTCCAAGTAAATGATAACATTGTGCTTGACTTTGATAATCATGTTGTTGTTGATTAAGAAATTTTTGATAATATTTTTCTGCTTCATTAAATTTTCCCATTTGTCTTAATACACGACCAAATGTAAGAAGGCCAGTTTCTCCATCACCATATTCATTTTTCATATAATCAAATATTGGTTTTAATTTATGATCATAATCACTACATAATATCATATTTATTATCCAAAGATGATTATTATTACTATAATGAATATTATTTACTTGAAATACAGATCCTAATGTAAAAAGTACTTCTTGTTCATCAGTAAAATAACTCTTATTAGCAATATTAGCAAATGGTTTAATACCTTTTATATTTGGATCAGCATCAATTATAATTAATACAGGTTGTAAATTATCTTGAATAATTGAATAATCAAGAAATGATAATGCTTCATGCATATCAACACTTGTTGATAAAAATGAATTTGTTGAAATAAAATGTCCAATAGAATGTTTTAATATATTTAATTCTATGTTTGATATTAATTGACCTCGATAAACACGAATACATTCTTGACATTGATTTAATTCAAGTTGTTTTTGAATATCATATATAAAAAAACGAAATAAATATAATAAATCAATATCTTGTAAACGTAATGCTTGATTTAAAAATTGATAAATAAATGTTTCTCGTGTATACCACCATAAAGCTTGATCTGATGAATATGTTTTTGTAAATTCATAAAGAATATTTAATTCATTTTCATTATTGTTTAATTCTTTTTTACATAAAGCTATCAATTCATTTTTATCATCGACTTTAGTTTTCATACGTAAAAGAACATCCATTAATATTTGTGAATGAAAAAATTGTGCATTTAGTTCAGTTGATGTTTGTCCATGTTGATCATTTGTTTTAAATATATTAATAGATAATTTTTGATTTGTTTCATTAATTCTTCGTTTACCACGACGATTATTATCTTTTGAATTACATAATTCACTTAATATTGACATTTTTTTTTTATTTTTGCTTTACCAAATAAGAAAAAGAAAAATCGAACATTGAAATGTTTTTTTTTTTATACATATATATATATATATGATTCTCTGCTTGTAACGTCATCAAATAATTTCCAATGTACCGAAATACTACTTTTCTTTCTGTGTTTAAAAAGGCGATGACGCATGTGTCTTTTTCAACAGAGTTACTTATAAAAATCAGAATGAAAAAAGAACGTAGGACAATTAATTTCTTAGCAATCATGACATAAATCAACATACACAAGAGTGTATTGTAAACCTGTTTGTCTGGCAATTGAGTTAGTTTTTTTATTCTTAAAAAAAAAAAACCATGTCAACCAACTGTTAACTATACAATAGAATTATTTCAACAAGTAATTGAATTTTTTGTAGTTAGAATTTTTCTTAAATAAAAATATTTTTAAAATGAATAAAAGCAAAATTCTAGAATTTCATTATTGAAAATAAAATTTCTTGTTATTTTGTAATACTATATAAAGATAAGAATACACATGAATCAATAATCCTTTTGATGATTTCGAAATCTATGAATCATTGAATAAAATGAAGATATCAAATGTTTTGTTTTGATAAGAAAAAAAGCTTCGTACATCTCAAGATTCTTATTTGTAAAATGATTTCATTTTTATAATAGATTGATACTATTGAAAATTTCATAATGTTTAACACGAAATTTATTTCTTCCTTTTTTTTAAGTTTTATAATCAATTGAAAAAATAAATTCGCATATGTCAATAATAAACAAGTCATTTATTTTTGATAAGACGTCAGCTATGCAAAACTGAAGCGAATTTTTTTTTTCTGACGTTTTTTCTTTTTATCTAGACTCGATAAAATTCGTCGAGTTATATCTAAAAATGTTTATTTCATCATGAAACTTAGGTCAAAAATAGTGAACTATGTCAACATTTATTTACATTCTTTTTTTTTACTTTACATATGAGATGATTTTTGAAAAATATTGTTTTATTCGAGAGAAAATCGATGTTTCTTTCTATGATGTCAAAACACTATAAACACTACTTCATATTCATAATCATGATAAAAATCTGCCTCAAATAGTATATTCAATACTTAAAGCAAATGTTTGTCAAATTTCACCCTTAGGGAATCCATACAGGTAAGATTATTTGAAAATAATAGCGAAGAAGTTTAAAAACCAAAACTCGACAAACACTTATCTTAAGTATCGAATACAGTTTTCGAAGTAGATTTTTGTACTGATTCTGAATATGAAGTAGTGTTTATAGTGTTTTGCTATTATATCGAAAAAAAACAGATTTGCTCAATAGTGAAACAATACAAACAAAAAAAAAAACAAATTCGGATAAATATTAAGCCTACTCCTTAGAGTCCATTCGATCCAAAATTTTTGGATTCAGTCGAACCATGCTTTGATATTTTTACTAGTACATTATACACATTTCTCACGAGGAAAGTCCACTTTGGTGAAATTATCTGTAATTCTTGTGTTTGAATTAGAATATTGTAACATTTTAAAAGAAAAATTTCTTTTTCAATCACTTCTAGATAAAATATCGAGCTGTTGTAAAAATTATGTTATCATGTGTGTCTAATGAGCTAACTTCTATAGAGAAAAAAAGCATCATGTATTAATACTTCAATACAATAGAATTGTTTCAGGTATATGTTTCATAGTCCATCATATGCATTCTTCAATTATTTATGTCTGCTGTTTCGTGTGCATGCCATCTTATTCGTGCTTTATCTTTGATTTTGATCTGACAGGCATGTTTCATTTAGAGTCAACATCTACGTCTGAATGAATATAAACGAAAGAATAAAGAGAACCATCTTGAGAAATGTTACAATATTATAATTCAAGCATTATAAGTAGTTTATTTACGTCTCTAGGCCAAAACTTCAAATGTTCGTAATGCAACCAAAGAGGCACGTTGAGACAAACTTTTTTAGTGTTTATCGAGTGTTACCAAGTCCTACTTATGATCAGAATATGAATCCAAAAGCTTTTAATCAGTTGGTGAGGTTTTCGTGCAAGACAAGTCATCTGAGTACGAAACCAATCTAACAAATTTTAATAATCTTAATGCTTTTGATGTATTTCAATTTTTTAATATAATTTTCATAACAAACATAACCTCTATCCAACCATGTCAAAAAAAAAATAGGAAAGAAAATTTTGCTTGAATTTTGATTTTCAATGAAAGACATTCAAATAAATGGCTATAACATTCGTAACAAGTATCGAAGATTTATTTTCATATTTTACAATATAAAAAATAAAATATTTGCAAGATCAATATACTTTTCAAATATGTAATCAAATAAAACTTTACAAATACAATCAAGTGTCACAACGATTGCGAAGAAAATCCAGCATGAACATTTTATGAAAGCTAGTCCTCGCAAAAATAAAACGTGATTCATCAATATAACGATGAATAAATATGAATAAAAATACAGTAGAAAAAAAGAAAAGAAATACCATTTAACGCTCTATCAAGTTTTAATATGCTATTCTGTTGACATCATTTACGTACTTACAAATCGATTAACAGCATCTATATGAATATTTTCTCTATTCATATATATATATATATAATTGTGCCATTGATAGAATCGAACAGGTAAATTATAAATTTGTGCTTAAATAACATCTGAATTATGATAAAAAATGAAAGTTTACCAATCGGTTTTGATGAATTCGTAAAATTAACAACTATATCTCATTGGATTTATCGTATATGGACAATACTATTTAATATTCTTGGTATTACTGGTAATCTTTTTGCCTTAATTATTTTTATTCGTTGGACAAATCGATTATCTTTATATATTTATTTTAGTTTTTTATGTATAATAAATATTTTAATTTTATTAATTGATATGAATTATCATTTTCTTATACCATTTTTAATTAATAATAAAATATTAGTAGAAAATTTTCTTCCAAAAGCATGTAAATGTATATTTTTTTTAACATATTTTTTTCGTTATTTATTTATATGGATTATTGTTATGATTAATATTGATCGTTGTTTATATTTAACTGAAAATTCATTTAAAAAAATTTTATGTCAACAACGTACAGCAAAAATAATTTGTTTTATATTAATATTATTATCATTTTTAGCTAATTGTCATTTTTTAATTTATTTTAATCAACCAATTATTATTAAAATTCCATTAAAAAATACATGTTTCTTAGATGGACTTCTTTGTCATTGTAAATCAATAAATCAAACATATAAATTATTTTGGAAAAATATTTGGCCAATATATAATCTTATTATATTTGCTATTATTCCATTATCTATTATAATTATTTGTTTTATATTAATTATTCGAAATATATATTTAACAAGAAAAAAAGTTTATGGAAAAAAATGTGATTCATATATATCTGTTAAATCACAAAATGATCATTTATATTCAATAACAAAAACATTAATATGTCTTGATTTATTATTTCCTATAACAATATTTCCAATATTATTTTTACAAATCTATATTAATTATAAATCACCTAAAAATTGTTTAAATATTGGAATAATGAATTTAATTTTTTCAATTGGATTTGCAATGATATATTTTAAAAATACATTTGCATTCTTTATATTTTATTTAACAGGTCAAAAATTTCGTCGTGCTTTTTCAGAATTAATTCATTGTAGAAAAATATCTGGTTATACGGATGGTCATTGAATAATATTATTTTCTTATTATTATGAATATATAAATAAATAATAAAATTCATAGATTTCTCTATTTCTTCTTATGATTAAATTGAAAACTTCAATTGTCTATTCTGACTAAACAAATCTTCAGGACTAGTTCGAGATTCTTTATGGTTCTCTTTCGAAAAGAATAAAATCTTTTCAATTGATACTTACTATGCAAGTTGTAATTAAGATTGATCAAAAGAAACAAATTATAACCTGTATTGTTTTCTTAGCATAAAATTCACATGTTCGACTATTTATTCTTTAATTCCTATTTTGTTTTTATAACAGCCAGTCGTTCCTACAACCAATTATTTGTCTAAATCTCTCATATATGAACAGGTATAATTTAAATGTTTATTTCTCCTTGATGGTGTAATTCTCTGTCCTACGCATATTCTCAAAACAAAACAGCTGTTAATTATACATGTTAGCGTTCAATGTCGGATTCAGTCCAATCTCGGATTGGCCTAGGCGAATCGTGGATGCTTACATTGG